>OX123209.2:3561817-4161817 GCA_944739405.2 Euclidia mi
GTACTATTTACGTAAATAGGTACTTTATTGCATGCGCTTGAGACTTGAGATATATTATTTAAGACAAATAAAATTCATACAGCTAATTTCTATTGAACATATTACGGATCAGAATTCTAACTATAGACCACTTAAGGAAATTAATAATTACCACATGTAAGTACTACTGTTTAGGTAAATATTTATCATATTGTAGCTTATTACACTATTTAACCAATGGACTAGGCATGCACGAGCGTTCCCCTTTGCAACTTTAGTGGATCAAACAATCTAATAACTTAAAAAAAAATCTATTTCTTGAATCGAGATCTTAATTGATGTATACCGTTGTACTGATAGTGACTTATGTATGTGAGCGTGTTCCCCCTCACCCCACCAAAATATGCAGAATTATTTTGTTCGAAGCGGTACGCTAGTCCTTTGGTTAAATAGTCTAAGTATTGTAGTTATGAATTGATCAAAAATATTCTAGTATGAAAAAATAGACAACGCGCAACGAGCGATAGGCGGCTTCCCGCTTGAAACGGTACTTCCATCCTTGAAGAAAAGAGAGGGCAATATGTTTATTAAACCTATTTTAGTTAAAACACATTTAAGTCCATTGCTGTCGTTGTAAGCGTTTGTTAACGTTATTATAATTACTTACATAATTAAGTATTATATAAGTATTATACGGATATTTAAATAGAGAAGTACTTGTTAATTGAAGATTTATTTTATCGTAGATAGTGGCGTTATTATTAAAAAAATATTTTTGATTCAAGTAATGCAATTGTTTTATTTTATCCTAACGCTTGTATACGCAACTGTACCATATTAATAAATACTATATTGGAAGGTTAAGCACGTTTCTTAGATATATGGCACGGCCGCTTTTTTGTAGCCATCCGAACTTGGTCGGGTTATGTAGGTTTTCGATGCTTCGTCAGTATTATAATTGTTTTTCTTTAATTACTGAATTTAATGACATGAAATTTTGCATGTGAATATTTGAATGAATACACTAATTATTGGCATACATTTTACCATGCAATTCCTTTAGAACGTCGTGATATTTGACTGCTTTGTAAACAGTGATCTATTCATGGTAAATTGTCCTATAACTCTTTAATTACTAACGGAACATCATTGATACTTGGCAACATGTTGCAGACACTTACAAGGTTTGTATAAACGTGAAAATCTAGACCCCAAAGTGCATACTTTAAGAACTAAGACCTAATAAGCGTATTTTACGTTTATATTTTTATCTTTTAAGCCCTTCGATTTTTTCTAAATCTGTTTTTTAAACAAATATAAACAAATTCAAAACAACGTATGTAAAAATCTACAGCTCTCTATGTAAGCGCTTTATATGAAAACTAGCTAATGGCCAAACGTTCGCGTAGCGGAAACTTGAATTTCTCCAAAGTTTATGCATGCACTAATTTTATTCATACATACACAATTACACACAAATACACACTAATTTTTGGACACATCTCTTTTCTTCTAAAGTCAATGGATTAAAAAAAGTTCCGCCAGGACAACGTTCGCCCAGCGGAATCAGTTTTTGGTGAATTTCTCCACAATGGCTGCGTGCACAATTTTTTTTTTACCATACACAATTATACGACGTCATACACTAAATATCTGCATAATTAAAATCTTTAAATTCAACAACATTCCGCTGCGCGAACGCACACGGAGCAATAGCCCTTAACAACGCGGGTGTGACCGCGGGCTCATCTACATATGTACATACATACATAGACTCACGCCTGTTTCCCCGAAGGGGTAGGCAGAGGCATATTAAACGCCCACTTTTCGCCGGTGTTTTGATCCCACGTAATAGGTGGCGAGCCTATTGCCGCTTATCGGGATATTTTGTTTGCCAGAGCCTCGTCCGTTGATTGGCAGGTGCACCACTTGCAGGTGAGGTTGGTTTGGGACCCTAAGTTCTTGGTGGGAACCCTATGCGGGCTCATCTAGTAGGTATATAAAGGTTAAAATATACACAAAACTTCGATCGATAACCATTTTTATTTCAAAACTTAATCTAACTCCAACATCGTTACAAAGAGTGCGATTTTCACAAAAATAATAAAAAAAAGGAAATAAATTACTAAAGACTAGATGACAACGCTGTACACTGACCAAGTTTGGAAAATATAAAAAAAGAAAACACGATATCACATACAACTTGGTCTTTTGGGCTGTGTATGACTAAAAATGCTAGTATTCAAAATAAAAATAATTTCGACAATTTTACAGCAAATTCCGTAATGTATATTACAGATTTTGCAGTAAAAAATCAATGTCAAAAAGTTATGTAAAATTTATACATACAAAAATACAATTCGTGTCAAATTAATTTTCAATTGAAATTATATTACTTTTGACAATATTTTCCAAATTTTCTTCAGAAATACAGTACTCACAATCTTTTAAGCTGTATCTAAAATGCGCGGGAAAATTGCGCAAAAAATTGTTAAAAGTAAATTAATTTCAATTCATCTATTTTCAGTAAATTTAAGACATATTCAAAACAGATTTCTATTCTTTGAAAACAGAGTGATAATCTGTGGCCTAACTCTTTTCATAGTGAGAAGAGGCCCGTGCCCAGCAGTGGGACAGTTTAAAAACCGGTTTTTTATTGCAATTCAAATTCGTGGTCACATTACTAATACTTGAAGATCTTTTTACTCCAAATACAACAATGTCTATCTATCCGATGGAAAATGTAAAAGTAAGGTTTTCTTTTATTATATTTTTTTTAAAGCACTTTCTAGCCATACAAAAACCCAGTCCATTCGCACAATATATACAATTTCACTAATCTAAAAGATTTGGCTTCATTAAACTGCTTTTAACACTAAAATTGTCGAACTGGTCACCGTCATTTGGTATTAAATTACATTTTTAATTTAAAAATAAACGTCTTATGAATAAATAAATAAGTCTAAGAATACATTTTGGTTATTGTTATGACATTTTTTTTATTATTTATTATTCGATCATACATCTTTACGTCAATATAGAGATAGTGTTGAATGCTATTTATTGGTCATATTTCAAAACAGATTTTCTATATAAAAAAATAATACCACCAAAAATTTTGAAGTTAAACAACATTCCAGTCAGGAAATCGAATCCAAATATGTCGTAAAATTCCATAAGACAAGTCACGCAAAATGATTTCTACTAAATATTTACTTCGTCAAAAACATACCACAAAAGCAGCAACTTCAATAAATGGCAACACTAAAACCAGCGTCAATGTCACAACAATAATCAAAGCGCGTCACAATAAAATATAAATGTCGGGATTACACGAAAAACTTAATTTAACATACTGACAGTAACTGGCATCTCGTTTGGTACATTTTGCGGTAATCAGGGAATGATCATTATATACATAAGACAGGGAAAAACCGTGATCAGATCATCATCATCATCATCGCCCTAGCGTTATCCCGATTGTATCCAACACTTACACCTTGTAGCCCGAGGTAGCACTAGTGTAACCAGTGCACACTCAATATTAGCTGCACCACAGAGTGACTGCCGTCTGACCTCCGTAACACAAAGTGATAGCGATATTCCGTGGTATTTTTCATATGAAGACTGTCAAATATCTCTACGACAGCTAGCCGTTTGTGACGCAAATATGGTCATGTTTTTTAATTTTTGTGCCATAAAACTATCTTACGAAATCAATTCACTAATAGATTATATTAAGATCTGAACACGGTATTACCAACAGTAAAAAAAGTTACACGAAATATTTTCAGTTTACAAAACTGCAGTTCAAAATATTAATTAAGAATAAATGCATACGCCGGTATAACTACTATCGTCTCTTTTTTTCTCATTCTGTTCTACCAGGCGTATTCTTTCACAAAGAGATTTATTATTAAAAAGTGTTTTTTTTTTAAGTAATAGAGACAATTTAATCAAACATTATTACTTTGATTTTTAAATATAATTGTTTTTTTTTAAGAAATAGAAACAATTTTCCATTTATTCAGTTTTAGAATATTTTTTAATCATACTTCTTTCAGTCACTTTAGGGATGAATAGGTAGTAATTCAATCAAAATCTGACAAACAGTAACCAGATATATTACAATTTGCAGTAATATTTAAATTACTCGGTAGATTTATGCAATCACATGATGTTTAAAAATGATATGTTAAATTTCTAACACAAAATTGAGCATGCAAGGAATGAATCATAAGTCATAAAGACACAGCTATATTTCTTGAATTTAAATCATTTAAATAAATTTGAAACGGGTTTAATTTAAATGATTGCTGAAAATTATTATTGCTTTAAAAGAGAATATTCACAATTTGGGACTAAAAACTATTTGAAAAGGGGAGCTAAAAATAATTCTTATTAAGATTTTACTTAAAGCTCTGCAATAACTATTGTCAAGATGAAAAATGCGTCCGCACGATTTTCTACCAAACGATCACAAAAATTTAACACTGGCAACACGGCGTGGTAGCTTTGGTAGATCTACCGGCATATTTCAGTTAAATTTTCGATCATTTACGCACAATATGGTTAATTGAATATTCTTAAGAATGGACAGAATTTTCTTCAGTTAACAGAATATTTCTTTCGAGATAGAAATTTACGAAATATATAAAAAAATATTATTGTATCTTTTCCACTACTGTGTCACCTGTGTAGCCAGGTTCAGCAGTGACCATTGATGACAACGAGATTTGTCACTCGTGAAGTCCCGGGGAAAGTTAAACTGTCTTGGAACCCGCAACAAACTTAATTATTAGAAGTGTATTGGAGGAGTCACATCTATATGAAAATTGTAATTTTAAGAATATCCAAGTAATATTATACGTTTAGAAAATCATTTAGAGGCATTTTTAGGAACTCCTCATTTCGTATTTTAATTATCAATCTTTGCTTATTGAAATTTAAACAAACTTCAATTACTGCCTTCAGAGAGAGACATAATAATGATTTGTTTATAATCATAATTATTTCTCGGCTTAATAGGTAACCTGGGTAATAATAAGATTATTGATATGATTATTAATAATTATTAAATGCTTATTACAGTGTCATGGACGCATAGACGAACAGAAAGAACAGACAAAGCACGCCCTACATTTGATTGAAGCCAAAAACAGCAGCAAACCGATTGCGGGCAATCGTTTCTTGTCAATTTTGCTGTAAATACACTAACCACGCACACAAACGCAGTACACAAGTAAACAAACATTAAGTCGTAGTCGTAAAAACAACAAGTTGTAAAAATATGTCGTTGTGTGTAGTGCAACGGTGCAAAAACAACTCAAAACTGAAAAATAATACTGAAGGAATATCGTTTCACAATAAGTATTTAAATATCAGCACTTTTGTATATGTTATTGTAATATATTTTGAGGTTATTGCCGCTGTCAGACCATAGACAAAACCAAAGTCAAGACCATAGACATAGAGATATATGACTGGAGAATGTTGCCAGTAATTAATTTACTAAATTGGTAGGCAGATTCTTTAAATAAATAATTGAGAACAGTATTATTTGTTTATTTAACTCGCTTTACTTTGTCACAATCTTTCAATATCTGTATATTGTTATCTTAATTACTTAATACTTACCAAGAACTAGCTCGAACGCTTCATGTTCCAGAATTAGATGACTATAAAAAAATTGTGATTGGTTACATAGCTGGTAGTACCGTACACTACATAACAAAAATTTTCAAAATGCACTACTTGTCAAAATTTTCTGTTAGCTGAGGAAGCACATGATTTTCACAAATTAATATTAGCTAGAAACAAAGGTGGACTTTGTTTTCCCACGCAATATGTTTTTGATATTTGCGCAGCTTGTGAAGTCATATTAAAAAAAAATATGTATTAAAAATATTAATTTAGTCAGAGAAAGCCAGCATTTGTTTATAGTGACACAAATATTAGACAGCTTTATTGGTAATAATAAAACCTTTAATGATTTAGAAAATTGCCACACTCCTGGTCACGGACATAAAGTTAATTTAATTAGATTAGTAATTGAGAAATATTTAAATATTAGACTGCATCATATATCAAAAACAAATACGGTGACAATGACATTAAATTCAAAACGACAACAATTTAGAAAGCTTATACAGCATAAAGGATTCTAAGTGAACTACGTGTTGACGTGTACTTCATCAAGTTACATTTATTCATTTACATTGGCGTTTGGACTCTTAACATTAAGGCCACGGGGCCCAAGTGCGAGATACCGTCTTAGAGATCTCGCAGATAGACTGGTCGAACTCACAGATAAAGACACGAATACATCCGTGAACATGGCGCATGCAACGGTGTCGAAAAATCGGTTAATCCAAACAAAGGTAGTAGTAGTAGTGTTTTTTTCTTATGGTAAACTTTAGGTTTTCTTACGATATACTTTTACGGGATTCTGCCCGTCTCCATGAAGTCTATAAATCATTTGCGGGATTCGGTTTTTCAAAAGATTACCATCGGAATTGCGAATTTACTCCTACAATAATTCAAACCGCAATAAAGAGAGTTTTTTTCACATAAGGGTATTTCACGATTAACGAACTTTTAGTTGATAAAACGTTAACGTTTTATCATCTTTAATAAAGAAGAAGAATAATATTTAGCTGTTTGATCAGAAACTATTTTTTTTTATATGCATAAGTACCACGTGAAAGCTTGTGTCTAAAGCGAGTAATTATAATTTTTTTTATGTGTTCCAATCATTGTCCACTTGTTACCTTTGGAAAATGATTTAAACTTACTCGGAGCTGATGCATGCATAACACAGCCACTATAGTTTTATTACTTGTTTTACCTATAACTGTTATATTTTTATCAACGGTCATGTTACTAAAAATTGTGCATTATATAAGATTACTGTGAAAGTTAAACAATTTCAATTAGTGGCATCTACAGTTCCTTCTGACATGTCTATTATCTATGTGAACCTAATAGAATAACTAAATGACTGTATTTATTATTTAGATATATCCATGATTCTATTATTTTTCACAAGCCATTTGGTTAATGCAATTTAAAAATAAAATATTTGATATTTCATATGGATATTTCAAATAGAAACATATATGTCGCCTAGTAATAATTAGAAAATGTAGTTCTAGATCATTCGGTTTAAATGTAATTTAACTAAAACCATCGCGATAGAATCTGTAAACCGTAGTTTGATTTCAATGAGAAACTTACATTTGGTTTTAAGTATCCAAATAAAATCTTGTAAACGATAGTGTGTTTTATTCGCGCCTATTGCGCTACTGGCGTAAACCTACCCACAAAACATTAAATGTCGCTTTGGTTGACCATGTTCTGCATAGTAAATTTATAATGTGTATATTTTGAGCATGTTACACGCTTTTCTAATGACGATTTTTATTTGATTTAGTGTGATAACCACACATACATGAAAATGGTACCAACTTTGTTAATTATAGTGTATAAAACTTAAATGTTGATGTTAAAATGTATAAAATAAATATATTTTGTTAATAAAATTCTGCTAATAATAATGAATGTAGAGGAAGCGCGTGAGGTTTGTAAGGATAGATGCAAGTGGCGTTCCGTTGTCTCTGCCTACCCCGACGGGAAAAAGGCGTGAGTTTATGTATGTATGTATGTAAAATTCTGCTTTTGTTATTTTTATTGCATTCTTTATGGTAATTTTCTACAATTTAGACCTTTTATAAATTACGGGTGGCAACACTTTTCACTAACACATGTAAATAAACATGGCTTCAATTGCTTGTTCAGGATGACGTATCTCGTAATTTCTCTCATCTAAGCATGGACGTTATAATATTAGCTTATAAGTCTGAAGAGTTGTGTCTATTAGAAACGGCATCTAGTGTTAGAAACTTGAAACTTTAGTTACAATTTGACACATAGATGGTGCTATACTAAAGTTACAAAGTTAAAATATTGATAGCAGAACATTGAAATCAGTATCGCCAAACTGCCCTTTTCCAGGCTCCTTGCTTTTTAGTGCATCCAAAGGTTGCCTGGAAGATATTGCTTATAAGTGATAAGGCCGCCATTTGTACATTAACTTTTACAAATAAGTATAACAAATTGTAGTACTTTGGTGTACAATAAAGATGATTTGATTGATTGATTGATTGATTGAATAAATACAAAAAGAAACGGTCAACTGGTCTCAAACTAAGCAGAGCTTGTACTAAACCAACCAGATAACCGATATACATACTTATATTTTGTTAAATACATACAAAATAATTATATTGTATGTTTATCCATTATTTAGTACCCATAGTACAAGCTCTGCTTAGTTTGGGACTAGATGGTGTTGTGTGTATGTGGTAGAATATTATATTATTATAGATACACGTTGACACAGAACAAATAATATTGTTCATGGCACAAAAATTTGTGGTGGGTGTGAATCTACAATGACATTTCGGCTAACCACTCACAGACTCTAACTCATAAATCAGCCATATAATATTGAATTGACTATTGCTATGGGACTCTGTGTACAATCAAACAAGTCAATGCTGGACCAGTTTGAAAAAAAATCCCTTGGCTCGCTCATAGAGTCGAGGCACACTAGAAACTGGTTTTGTAAACGAGGGTCAATGTGCGTGTAAAGTAGCACTGGAAGCGACGATGTCTTGCTGAGCGATTCTCGCCCTTATGGTGGTCTAGCGGGAAGTTGTTCGACTGTACAACTAAGAGCATGCGGCATGGAATCATTTTGATACATAGGCTCACGCCTGTTGCCCTGAGGGGTAGACAGAGACTACAGAATGCCAATTGCAACGATCCTGACATATCTCTCTTGCTTCATTTCCTCCCATCAGATTCCTCATGCATGCTCTTCGGTTAAGGGTACTTCTACCCTGTCCTTTCTTGAGAATGTCTCCAATTTGGTCAGAGAACGTCCGCCTAGGTCTTCCTTTCCTACTAAGAAGTAAGTGTGGTATGTTTTCAGAGGGTAATTTTGAGAATGCCTAAAAGTTTCAAATATAGCCTTTCTAATGACACAAATCTATCAGACAAGTGCTAAAGAGAACGCTATATAGTTTTTATATCATCTAGGAACCTATATATTTATTAACTAGCACTCTAAGTATATATACAAGGAGTAGCCTCGACGTCGGCTCAGAAAAAAAACCCGGGTATTAAAGAAAATAAGTTAAAATTTCTACCGAAAAACCGAAATCTCCAAATTTTTCGTAATTTTCCATCAATGTTTGAACCATCACAGATGGCGTTACATGTCCTAAAAATTAAATAGTATCAAAATTTGACATTGACAGTTTAAGTTTGACAGTATAGTGTCAAACAAATAAGCTGTCAAAGTAGTCATCTGTCATTTTGATACATTTATGTCAAGTATCAATTCCCCTATATTATAATTATGTCAATGTTCTTCAGTAGTTATTTTGAACTAATTGTCAATATATATTATTAGTCTTTACATTTTTGACAAACGGACAATCTTCCATTACTCATCTTAGAAAGTCAAAATCATATTTTACGAACTGTCAAAATAATTTACAAAATCGTCTAACCGCTGTCAAATCATAGCTTTACACTGTCATTATACGTACGCATGTCATACATCCAATAAATACCGATCTAAAAAGCGGACCATTCATATATTAATAATATATTAATTTCTATTACAATTCTTTTTTCGCACTGACAACCCAACCACGTATCAAACATGGCAACACAGGCGCAAGAGACTTACATCAGATATATACAAACTCTTTTTGGATTAAAATACAAACAGTTTGGCTATAACACATCAGGATTTGTATGTGCGGATAACATCTTTAATCTGTGCTCTACACAGAGGGCACTGACCCCCACCCTTGCCTCTCCACTGCTGGACTGCACACCTATAGCACATACACATATGCCCACACATATATAAGACACTATCAATAGGATTTTCATAACATATGGTACATTCCGTCCCAGTCAAATTTCCTTCACCGATCACCGAGTAAATCGGTTGATGTCTGCTTGTCGAAGGACCATTGGTGATTCTCTCAGCCAGTCTTAGAGGTTCCTGGTGACCATTGGGCATCTGGACTTGTTCGTTTTGGCTGTTTTGACTCGAGGAAGGACATTGGTTGTCGTTCCGAGGTCTTGGTGGTTGGTAGTTGCAACTCGGTTGGCTCAGAGGTATGTTGGGTAGGCTGGTTAGGCAGAGCTGAGATGTCGTTTGAATTGGCTGTAAAGAACAAAATACAAGTTTAATAGATAGTTCTAGAGCTACTGTTTCTTAAATTGGGTAGTCACTACTATTATAGAGTTTAAAAAAAAAATTGCTTGCTTAATAATGTGCCCCATAGATGGCAATAGGCTCGGCCCCTATTTCATTGGGACCGAAACATAACTGGCGAAATTTGGGTATGTAATACATCTCTGCCTACCCCTCCGGGGATAAAAGTTATGTTACTTATAAAAAATTTTGTGCGTATGCATATGTGGATGTGTTACTCTATTACGCAAAAACTATTCAACGGATTACGACAAATTTTGTCAAACCGAATATCGGTTATCTTTTGTGCTAATAAACGAACACTAAGCCCTAATCAAAACAAAATAAAATATTCTCGAAAGACACGTGAAATCTGCCAACCCGTACTGTGGCTGACTATTAAGCATCTCATATTGAGTATCACCATAGATAATTATCTGGTACCCATAGTACAAGCTCTGCTTAGTTTGGGACTAGATGATGTGTGTATGTGGTAGAATATTATTAAAAAGGGTTAGTTCAACTCACCTCAATATAATGCGCGCTGGCAAGCGTCAAACTCTGCTGGTTCGCAGCATTCTGCGCTCCATTCTGCGGCGGCAGACTAACTACCAGGACAGTACCACCGGCACCCGCGTTTATAGGACCAGCTGATCCTGTCAGTACCCTCAACTGCTGCGGCGGCGTTTGAGCAGGCTGGGCAACCTGCGTACTCAACATCCTGACCTTCTGAGTAGCACCATATATGTCCACAAATGCCCAAAGTCTCAAAGTATGATCCACATGCATAACAGTGACAGGAGTCGACCCATTCCTACTAACGCGCACTTCGCCATCTAACGTCAAAGTTACGGCCAATTCATCCCCTCTTCTCAGACCGTTCGCTGCGTCTCTCCTTACCACCCAGTATTCTGGACGGTCTAGCAGCAATTCGGCGTCATCAGGCAAGTCGCAAGGTCTTAAAGTCGATGGATCGCAGGAAGTCAGACCGATAGCCAAGCTACCAGCGTAAGCGGATTCCGTAGCTAAGATTTGGACGACTATGGTCTGTCCTGGACGCATGGGTCGTGCCGTGAAGACATACCCTTGACAGAATTCAGCGTCAACCCTGGCTGCAACTCCTACTCTATCATTCACGAGCTGGACGTTCCGTCCTTTGGTTCTATGGAGACTTAGAGGCACTAGAGGATTCTGGTACCTTGGTGGAGGTAACGACTCTTCCACAGTCAAAGATCTCATGCTCCCGACTAGCCTGTCTTCTTCTAGAGGACTGTGTCTTCTGACCTGGCTTGGCGCGCGGGGATCAGCAAATTGGACCGCAGTGCAGTTCCCATATACATCAACTAGAGCCCATAGAGGACTTTTTGTATCTACTCCGGAGAAGAACAGACCCTTGTCTTCGCCGTTGACTCCAAAATGGACGTCCCCTGAAGAGTTGACATAGTAGTAGAGTATATTGTCCTTTTCGCAGAAGCGTTCGCCCAGAGCTTTGGCCCAGTTGCCCGGTTTGTTGGTAAGGTCTGGGCAAGCGTACTTGGGGAGGGCGTGGGCTAGAGTCGCGGGGTCGTGGTTAGTGAACCCGAATCTGATGACGCCGCTCCAACTGTTTGAGATCTCCACGAAGCGGAGACAGACCTGGAATGAAGAAAATGGAATTTTAAGAATGAAAAGTAGTGGATAAAAATAAGTTGGAAATAAAAATCTTCTATAAGTCATCAATGTACACCCAGAGTCGAAGCAACAATTTATATATCACACAAAGTGTTGTCTCGTGTGGGCATCGAACCCATGTCTTCGTGTGAGTGTGTGAATAACCGAGAGTTGGCCACACACTTGGGTCACTTGTGTTTTTGTCGAAGTTTTCAGACCGCCCGAAGATCTTCGACTTGGTGTAACGATTCGGAACCGATGGCGACTCATGCTCTCCGAAGCACGGTAGCGTTCTGGTGTAAATGTCACAACGAGCGGTGCGGTCACCCAACCAATTGGTGATCTGTGGAAGCGTTGCTTAACTTGGCCGACCTTTTACGAACGGTAAGGAAAGTGACGCTATGAGCGCTTCATGATGATGTTGATGAAGGAAGTATAAATCGAGCAAGTAGACCTATCAGTAATTCATCATCAGCCTTTAACAGTCCACTGCTGGACTAGCCTCTCCTTTGAAAGGAGGAATTGGCCTACCATACCACGCTGGCCAAACGGGTTGGTATAGGGTTTGTATCAAGTTTTCCTTCTCTTACAGTGTTGTTCTCTGCATAATAAGCTCCCTCTGTCGACTCTCATCATATCAGTAATGCTAAGATTTTAACTAGCTACTCTAACGGCGAAATTTAGAAGTTGCCTAAGTACGACTCTTTCACAGATCTCTACTACATTTGACAGCTCTCAACCACCATAACCTCGAAGCAAACTTGTATTAAAGCTGTCGAAAGTGTCGTACAAAGACAACATCTAAATTTCGCCGTTAGAGGCGCGCGGATAATATAAATTTGCATCAACAATACTAATACCCACCTTCTCATTAACCCTGACAGGCCTAGCGCTGAAGGCGACACCCTTGCAGAAGGACTCGACTCTTCGGGCGAGGGTGCCGTCCCTGGAGACTCGGACATTCTCCCCGTGGACAGAGTGGAAGCCCAGGGGAGGTAGATTGTTGGGAGTACCGCCGGTGCAGGAGGTGCGGGGCGCTGGAACAAGAGAGACAGATATTTAGCATACTTCTTTGTAGTTATAACTGCGGTTACGTTATTTCGGGCTAATGCTCCGTACAAATACAAATACGATTCCCGCTCAAGTCAAACATTTGTGCGCGTGAACATGAACGTTTATCTAATACGAACGTTCATCTTGCTCTGGATGTTTTTATGTATAATATGCATATTATAAAGAGGAAAAATTTGTATTTTTGTTTGTTTGTTTGTTTGTAATGGATAAACTCAAAAAGTACAGGACCGATTTTAAAAATTCTTACATCATTAGAAAGCTACATTATCTGCGAGTAATATAGGCTATATTTTATTTTAGAAAAAATAAGGGTCCGTAAGATATTTGTGTTTTTCGGGTACGCGAAGTATTTCCCTCAGGACGCGGGTGAAACCACGGGAAACGGCTAGTAGCTTCATAAACCTAATTTGTATCGCTTTTATTTTATCCAAGTACCTGCGTCTAAAATGTGCGTCCATAACAAGCCAGTCCGTTAGAAAGCAGAGAATCTACTAGTGTATAATATGCATGTATTGTGTTTATATTATGAATAATAAAGATTATTAAATATTATTATTATTATTAATTACCAAAAAAAAAGTATATGATTATCCATTAAAAATAATTAAAAAGTAGGTATATAAAAATATGTATGTTTATCCATTATCTAGTATCCATAGTACAAGCTCTGCTTAGTTTGGGACTAGATGGTGTTGTGTGAATGTGGTAGAATATTAAAATATAATTTTTAAACATCTATCACTTTACCGTCAATAGGTACACATAATTATCTACCTTTGTATTAATATAGCTGAGTGGAGAGACCGACAGACTGCTACGCAGAGGGTCTCGGGTTCGAATTCACGGCACGCACCAATGACTTTTCGGAGTTAAGTGCGTATTAAATTGTTAATTATCGATTGCTAATCGGTGAAGGAAAATATCGTGAGGAAACCTGCATGTCTGAGAGTTCTCCATAATGTTCTCGTAAGACATGTTAAGTCTGTCACGCACTTGGCCAGCGTGGTGGACTATGGCCTTACCCTTCTCATAGTGAGAAGATGCCCGTGCCCAGCAGTGGGACAGTATATAGGGCTGATGATGATGATTGTATTAATATTAAGAATTACTTTCGTTTGCTTATTGGTTATTCCTACCTAATATAAAGATTTTTTTAGTTATTTAATTTTACCGATTGCTTATTCCTCTTTTGCAATTAAATTTATATTAGAAATTATTTTCTTTCATCTATTACTTACTTCTAAGTTAAGTAACCCACATAATTAAGAAGCGAGTATATTTATAATTAAGTAGAATATCCCCTCGCAAGCTGCGCGCACATCTGCCGAGCAGGTGGGCCGCCATCTTGTAAAATGGCCGACCAGGGGTTGTACACAATGACGTTTATCTTGGGGGGACCGCGCAGAATACTACGTTTTACTTTTAGACGATTTAGGGGAATTTCGAGACTTATTTTAAAGAAAGAATAACATTTATTAGACACACCAATAAAACACAACAAAGTTTGACAGTAAAAATAAAACCAAAATGCTGTGTGGTTGACGGCATAGAATCAGAGGCGGCTCGTTCAAAGGAGCGCTGGAGCAGTGAACTCCCAAAATTATAAAATATAATATGTAGATATACAATTCATATAAACTTTTTCTATAAACATACTCAATATTTTAATACACACATAATATTCTCCTTTCTATAATGCAAATCCACAAATAAGTATTTAACTATTAAGCTGTTTATCATAATTTTGTCAACACTCTTGAAACATACATAGGTATTTTTGTTGAGTGGAGCGCTCATAACAGCGCTCTTCGTTGACGAAAGCTTAGTACAACGCTTAATACTGAAATGTAATGAGTGCGAAAGAGAGAGCGTTCTATGCGCTGGGCGCGTGAGACAAAAGATTTGTATGAGAAATAAGCCAAATACGGAGCGGCGCTACTGGCTAGCTTGACGAGGTGCGCATGCGCGAATATATTACCCGACTAAATGATATAGGGTAAATACGCTAAATGTCGGCCACCTTACGGTTTTTCTGTTTTGGGATCGGTCTGGCACCATCAATTTGCAACAAAAGGACAGCTTCCGATGCGGTTTTGGATAGTTTGATAAATCTATTTCATGTTTATGGGCATAAGATTGACATTTCTACTACAAGGAAAAAGTTCTAAGGTTTAGTTGCGTCGAGAACGAAAAAACCCTAAAGTCGGCCGTTCACGGCCCATGGTCGGTCGCGGTTTTCCCAAATGTCGGCCGGGTATAGGATGTTTTAAATTAAGACTGACGAATATTATTAATATGATTTATTTTGGCAGGAGTCTCACTAAGTATACGTTATTAATCGTTATTGGTTTAATAGTAGGTAAAGTATTTTTTATTTGCACTTAAATAATGTTAGGTATTACAATTTTTATCAAAGTAAACATCACAATAATTATAATTAGTTCTGGATGTCTTTTCAAAAATAATTCATACCATTTTTGACCCGGAGTATCATCATTGAATAGATTTTGCCTGTTTTCGGCTTTCATATATTTTTTTACACTATTAATTAAATCTGATTTTTTTTCTTGGGAAACCGCAGTTCGCGAGTTGTATTAGCCATTGAACTAGTATTTCTTCTTTGGCTGGATTCAAAACCGAAGGACGTCCCGTTTTAAATGTATGTATGTCTATGCGACCAGCCAATCTATCCTGCAACGTCGTCGTTCGCGGGACGCCAAATAGTTAAGAGGCTGCACGAATGGGCATTCCATTATTTATTGCCTCAAGTGCTTCCTTTATTTTTGTGCGATCGTAACTGCATAATTTTCTTTGTTTTCGTGAAGGCCCTGGATCTCCCTGCTGTCATTGCAGTACCTTAAATTTAAAGCAATAATTCTAAGGGCAGCTTTTTGTGACATGCAGGTTAATTAATGAATGAAATATTCACGACCAACCATTTATATTGTTTAAGCTAATTAACATGGGTTAAGGTAGCAAGTTCCAAAGAGCAATGTATATCTTATATTCCCATACCATAATAAGCTACCATAAATGTTTTCAATAATATCAACTCCTACATTTAAACTTAACTCTTTATATTATGAATAAATAAATGTATAATAAATATTTAATTTTGAGAAAATAAGAAAAAGTTATCAGCCTGTATAGTTGGGCTCGAATTCGAGGCTGGTCGACATTACGATCTTTAATGTTTCTAAAGCCGGCCCCTATTTCGGGTACATTATTTCTCGAGATTCAACTAATATCACCCGGCCGGTATTTGGCGATTAAACGTAAAATAGATTTATTTGCCTATATGCGTTGCAAATTCTCTTATTAAGCCAATGGAATAATATACAATTTGAATTTATAAAACAGACTGCTTTTACTTTAAGTCGGCCACGGCCGAGAATCCGGTTTTAATTCAAAATTGGTATTCTATTGGCGGCCTCCTATTTTCCCTTTAAAACAATACGTAAAACATTGGAAAAACTATCTCAAAATATAGTAAAAATCACTAATTACTGATAATAAAGCTTAAAACAAAAAAAAAGGAATGTCTGACCGTTCTAATATCAATCCCCGAAGTGTGGGTATTCACAGCAAGTAAGGTACTTTTAATATAAAATTGACGCTTCGACGGCGCAATCGCTACTGATGCTCAGTGTGCGAAGAGTGAGTGGCTTAATCGGAAAGTAACGGTTTGTACATATAGAGCATGAACTAAGGTTGTAATTCGAAGGGCAAATTTGTCACTTTATTACGTTTTAAATGAACGCAAGCTAAAAATGTGCAGACGGCCGAAGTTTGGGGGGGGGGCCGACGTATAGCGTATTTACCCTAACCATTTGTCACGAAGAAAAATTAAAACGTGTGCGCCGTTTTTTTTTAATAGTGTTTTGCCGGTATCATTTGAATGTAAACAAAAGCAAAACATTTATCTGCGAGTGCGTTGGTAATTAGAAAAGGATTGGTGTTTAAAATATAGTTAATTGTTTGTGTGATTGTGTGTACATGTTAAAAAAAGACAGTTAAATTGTGTAACTAATATGAGACTGAGCGTAAACTTTATAAAAAAGGAACTGAAAAAGCTTTGGGAATGAGATTTGAAATAGAAAGCAAGGGACCACTTCGGCCACAAATTACCATTAGGTACGCAAATATCTTTTACTTACTAAAACAAAAACATACACAATCGCAGTCTAAAAAACGACCAATATGATAAAACGCTTTGGTAATGTGATTGCGAAGGAAATAATAAGCTGTTTTGTTTGCCGTGTATTTTGTTTAGTGGCGCAGGAGTTAATACTGCGTGGACGGTTCAGGTATCGATGATTTAGCACATCTTACTATTAATTATTATAAAAGCATTCACAAAATAAAAGGTAAGCAGTTTCACCTTTATTTTTAGTGAACACCCAATATAATCTTTCACGAGCCGCCTCTGCATAGAATGCAAGTGTCACCACCCCCTATCTTCCCGTGGGTGTCGTAAGAGGCGACTAAGGGATAACACGATGCAAATACCATCTTTGCGTAGAGACGGAAAACTCGACATCAAACCCTATACGACTGCCTCGTTGGTCTCGCGGCATAAATGTCCGCGTGGGATCGAGAGGTCCCGGGTTCGATTCCTGGGTCGGGCAGTGTTATTGGGTTTTTCTGTCACGAAATTCTCAGTAGCAGCACGGAGTCTGGAAATGTGCCCGGTACGGCAATAGGCTCGCCCCTTATTACGTGGGACTAAAGTATATCTGGCGAAAAGTGGGTGTAGAAATACACCTCTGCCTACCCCTTCGCGAATAAAAGGCGTGACGATATGTATGTATGTATGTATGTATGTAATAAAAACAAAATACTTACAAAAAAATAAAAAATGGAGCAAAGAAAAAAATATTGCGCAGTGTGTCCAAAAGTTCAAGCTTTTTTTGTATTTTTTCTATTTTATTTTTGTATTGTAGCCTAGTAAGCCGTGGGTCCGGCTGTCATGAAGATCTTTGACAGTCGTTATAGAGTACCTATCTCTGAATAAACTGACACTTGTCTAACACATGGAATATCGCTATCCCTTTGTGTTGCGGAGGTCAGACAGGCAGTCGCTCTGTGATGAATTTTTAGGTCCCACGTAATAGGGGGCGAGCTTATTGCCGTTACCGGGCACATCACCAGACTCCGTGCTGCTACTGAGAATTCGGAAAAAACCAGTAACACTTTTGCCCGACCCGGGAATCGAAACCGGGACCTCCGATCAGCAGTCGCATACGCTATCCACTGAACCACGGAGGCAGTCAATGAGGTATTTTATGGGTTCGAATCTACACATCAAGCTTTAACATTCCTCAAAGCACTCATTAATAATTACGAAATTCAACAGGAAGTGACGCTAGACCACACAGCTATTATAATTAGTCGCTGAATTGACTCGAATTACATCACTTCCTTTATACGAACACGTGCGAGCGATTGGAGCCCTACTGGTCACCCCTCTTTCATATTGAGGGGTGAAAGTTGTTTAATAGGGGTGTATTGAGTATAGTATTACGAGTGTTTAAAAGATGTAGTTATATTAAGAAAGATGTACTTAGATAGTTAGAAGTACTCTGAACAGAAGGACACGCATGAGGAATCTGATGGGAGTGAATGAAGCAAGAGAGATATGTCAGGATCGTTGCAAATGGCGTTCCGTAGTCTTTGCCTACCCCTCCGGGAAACAGGCGTTAGTCTATGTATGTATGTAGATAGATAGATAAAAAAAACAACAATAAAAATATGTTAATTATCGCTCGCTTTATAATTACCCCCCCTATTACATTGGGACCTAAACATAATATGGGAAATGTGGGTATGTAATACCTCTACCTACCCCTTCGGGGATAAATACGTTAGAACGATTAATAAAGATAAAGAGTTATGTTATGTGTTATGTCAGATAATTTCACTTAAATGTACTTAGCAAGAAATACACAAGGGCGGCCTTATCGCAAAGTGCGGTTTTTTTCAGGCCACCTTAGGATGGACATTATTAATGCTTGTATTGATAATTTATTAAGAAAGCAAAGCGAATTAAAAGAAACTAGCTGTGCTCCCGGTTACACCCGCGTTATTTAGGGCTACTGCTCAGCTCCCGTGGCTCATAGCGTGATGTTATATAGCCTATAGCCTTCCTCGATAAATGGGCTATCTAACACTGAAAGAATTTTTCAAATCGGACCAGTAGTTCCTGAGATTAGCGCATTTGCTTGAATGCAAAAACAAAATCTTCAGCTATATAATATTAGTAAAGATAGGTATAATATTCTACCACATTCACACATCACCATCTAGTCCCAAACTAAGCAGAGCTTGTACTATGGCTACTAGACAATGGATAAACATACATATTATACAAAGAAACAAAAATAAATTCAAACATCTGTTTAAAATCACCAAAAGTACTTGAAATCCCAGGTGTTTTATTTCGGAAGTGGTTGAAAAAATACCAAGAGGGGTTCCATCGTTAGGTAGGGGGTTCGACTTCCGACGGAAGTAGTCTGATTTTATCTAACACAATAGTTTTGGGGTAATACGATAGTTTTTAGAAATCTCATATTTTAACGCACTATGGCTTAGCTGTTCAATCGACACTTGGTTAAATATTTTTCGGGTGCGTATTTACAAATTTTTAATATTCTACCACATACATTCACACAACACCATCTAGTCCCAAACTAAGCAGAGCTTGTACTATGGGTACTAGACAATGGATAAACATACATTAGACTCATAGCCGCCATTTTAAAGTAGGTTAAAAGTTAATACGGATAGGAATTACTTGTTTTTGCATTGGGTCTAAATATTTCTTAGATTGTCCGTGTGGTGATGGATTAAGAATACGCATTGTCACCACCCCATATCATCCCATGGGCGTCGTTAGAGCCGACAGAGGGAGCATATTATGCAGAGAACAGCACTGTAAGAGAAGGAAAACTTGATACAAACCCTATACCAACCCGTTTGGCCAGCGTGGTATAGTAGGCCAATTCCCCCTTTCAAAGGAGAGGCCTAGTCCAGCAGTGGACTGTTAAAGGCTGATTATGATGATGATGATTTCATAGATGAAGTGTTAATGTAGCTCTATGCAGTATACACTACTCTATCTTTCAGCGAAAGGCACATTAAAATCAGTTAAGCTATTTACAAGGATTCTGTGGATAGAAAGATAGACGGACAAATACTCTAATAGAAATGTGGCGAAATTTGGGTGTAATATTTACACCTCTGCCTACCCCTTCGGGAAAACAGGCGTGAGACTATAAAAAAAAATCTCTATGAAGTTGTCTGTCTTGGTATAACTATAAACCTTTGCATAAAGCCAGACAGAAACTCCAATTTTATTCATAAGTATATCATGAAAATGTGTATGTATGTTTGTAACATCTTTTAACCAAAACTGCTAGATCCACTTCTATTTTATTCTTATACTAGAGGATGCCCGCGGTTTCACCCGCGTTATTTAAGGCTCCTGCTCCGCTCCCGTGATGTTATATAGCCTATTGCCTTCCTCGATAAATGGGCTATCTAACACTGAAAGATTTTTTAAATCGGTCCAGTAGTTCCTGAGATTAGCGCGTTCAACCAAACAAACAAACAAACTCTTCAGTTTTATATATTAGTATAAGATAAGACTAGACGATGCCCGCGGTTACACCCGCGTTATTTAAGGCTACTGCTCCGCTACCGTGGCACATAGCGCGATGTTATATAGCCTATAGCCTTCCTCGATAAATGGGTTATTCAACACTGAAAGGATTTTTCAAATCGAACCAGTAGTTCCTGAGATTAGCGTGTTCAACCAAACAAATACTTTAGTATAAGATAGATGTGTATGTTTGTTTGTAACATCTTTTAACCAAAACTGCTCAACCGCTCACAAAAAAATACATATCTTTAAAAAATAAAGACGCCAAGTGCCTCATCATTATTTGTTGCTGCCACATCTGTGCGGTATCGCTACGTTCTCAAGGGGATGCTAATGAAAAGTTCATTGTTCGATGCCCGGGGGAGGCAATGCGGGGGTGGCTTACGATATTGAACATCTTTGAAGTAGGTCATGGGTAACGCGATTTGGATTTAACACGCTTCGGGAATTGGGTTTAAATATTCTATTATAGCCCAGTGGTGTACGTGACTGCCGTGATGGTCTCAGGTTCGATTGCCAGGTACCCCGGGCACACACCTCTGACACCTCTGACTTTTCGAACTTTTGTGTGTATTAAAAATGTTAATTCTGATGTCTCTGCCTACCTCGACGGGCAAAAGGCGTGTAAGTATGTATATGTATGAAATGTTAATTATAGCTTCGCTTAATAATATGGCCCGGTAGATGGCAATGGGCTCCCTCTATTATACCTGGGACCTAAACATAACAGGCGAAGTGTGGGTGTGTTATACACCTCTGCCTACCCCTTCGCATAAAGGCGTGAAAGTTATGTTATGCTCATGTCAATCATGCATTATTAGTATTTATTAGTCTCCAAATCCATGAATAGCTTAAATATTGGTGAGTAAGTGACTGCTATAAGCACTGCGTCATAGAGGCATTCTCACAATGGCAACACTTCGCCCAAAGACAATAGTATGTACGTCAGCTATTGATTGTTCAATAATTCTGTGATATCAACCGATAAAGGTGTACAACAATGACGTATGTGCGTCACAATCTGTAAAATAATACAGGGTGTTGATTTGCATTTGCAAAATATTTTGGATTGGGTTTCGAAACGAGTCGCCTGAATTTGAGGGTATTGGTGGTGTAGGGGGCTTAAGGGAGTTAGTTTTAATCCCCTAAAAGTAATTTCGGCTGCCGGAGTTGCGTCTAAATATTTTTAAACAATTTCCAAAAATTCTTAAATACTTCAGCAATTATGCAAAACGGAACGTAGTTTTTATACTTTAGTACAGTTTTACAAATGACGTTTTTAGGGTTCCGTACCTAAAAGGTAAAAATCGGAACCCTATTACTAAGCCTCCGCTGTCTGTCTGTCTGTCTGTCTGTCTGTCTGTCTGTCTGTCACCAGGCTGTATCTCATAAACCATGATAGCTAGAAAGCTGAAATTTTCACAAATTATGTATTTCGGTTGCCGCTATAACAACAAATACTAAAAATAAAAAAAATGAAAATATTAAGGGGGGGTCCCATACAATAAACGTGTTTTTTTTTTCGTATTTTTGCTCAAAATTACTAACGGTAACAGATAGACGCTTAAAATTTTCACGGAATATGTAGTTGTATATTACCCTTAATAAATAAATAATTAAATTAAAAAAAGTAAATAATAAAGGGGGGCTCCCATACAACAAACGTAATTTTTAAGCAATTTGTTAAGGCCTTGCCACACGGCACAATTTTACGTCCAACTTGACTAAATCACTTGATGAAATCGTGACGTGTAGACGCCAGTCGTCCAACTCAAGTTCATCGGGTGGGCGGTACCACCAGATTTTAACCAATCGGGCGGACGGAATGAAAATCAGTGATTTGATTGTGTCGTGTAGACGGGCAAAGCCAATTCGATTGAAAATTTGATCAGTGGTAAAATTGTGCCGTGTGGCAAGGCCTTTACTCGATCTTAATAAACAAGTAGAAACTTAAAAAGTATTTAAGTATATATACAACAAACGTGATTTTCTTTTATAGATGATGGTACGGAACCCTTCGTGCGCGAGTCCGACTCGCACTTGCCCAATTTTTAGGTTTTATGTGAAAAACGTGAAACGAAACGCAAACCCGCCATCGTGGAATGATGATATTGACAGCTAATGTAAAATTTGTGCGTCATTGCTTTCGCGTGCCTAGGGTTAGGTGCGACTGTATGACTGTAATAACTAACTAAATAGGTTGTGTTAGGTTCTCTTTTTACCCTTAACCCGAAAATAGGAGCCCTGCGAAGCAGGGCTCCGTCAATCTTAGTTTATTGAACTAGTGTGAAGAATGTGGAAGTTGGCAGTGCTATACACACCGATGTTTGGAGATAATTTTTTTTTTCAGAGGAAACCAAGTATTTCCGGCAAGTGAAAATGGTGAGAGGGGATTCCGAGACCTCCCCTCCCCCCCTCCCCAATCACTCACAACCCCTAAAAACGGCGGCGTATTTCGAAACTTTTACCAACATTTTAAGGGGTGAATATACTACTATAACTGAATACAAATACGTTAAAAATAAAACACAAACAGAAAAAAAAATTTTTTTCATCATTCACATTGAAAATTAACTCAGTGTATTGACCGCCGCCGCCGCTCAGCTGATCGCCATTGCAGGTGCCTAATACACACCGGCACATGTACTTACCTACAGTGACTGCGCGATAAAGTCTAATTTCGTGGAAAATTATTAACAGTGTATTCTGATTTACTATCTAAGTAACATTAATTAAAATAGGGGTTTATATCATCGCACACTGTTTAATATAATTTTAGGTCAATAAGTGTCTATGTTGCATTATTAAAATATTTTGCAAATGCATATCAACAGCCTGTATATAAAACTTTTGCATTACTGACTGACTGACCGACAAGGTACAGCCAAAACTGTTAGCCGCAGGAACCTGGAAGACATAAACGTAACATAACTTATTAAGTTTTCCGCGTGGATAAATTTCCCGAACGAGACTTTTCATATTAAATTATATTTTGTAGAAAGATCGGCATATTTGGCAAGTAGTATTTTAGTATGTAATTAGTATTTTAGTGGATTAATTAAGTTTTTTAGCGTAACGCACTTCAGTGTGTTACTTAGGATTTTTGACGCACTGTTTAAAATTTCCTTATGTACAGACAGAAATAAGATAGGTGCCTTCATCTTCAGCCCTGTATATAAACTGTCCCACTGCTGGGCACGGGCCTCTTCTCACTATAATAATGGTAAGGCCATAGTCCACCACGCTGGCCAAGACAGACTTCACATGTCTTTCGAGAACATTATGAAGAACTCTCAGACATACAGGTTTCCTCACGATGTTTTCCTTAACTGTTTATTCATAGTAACACCGGCCTTTACCCGTATTAGCCAACCATAGGGCGCAATTAATCCGTTAAATGTCACGTTTGACGTCAGCCCATCTTCCTGGTCCAAGCGTGGTCTAAAGTTAGACGCGTTGACGTCAAACGCGGTCTAGATACTAGGTACACTGAAATAGATAAGAGTACTAGATTGTTTTGTTTGCGTTGTAAATATTTACACAAATAAGTCGTAGCTATCATCACGCCTGTTTCACTATGGGTAGGCAGAGACTAAAATAAAATACTGCGATATTTTTTTTTTTATAGTAATAGGCGGCAAACGAGCAGACGGATCGCCTGATGGTAAGCAATTACCTCCGCCCATGGACACAAGCAACACCACAGGAGTCACAAGTGCGTTGCAGCCCCTTGGGGTTGGGAAAAGGGATAAGATGAGGAGTGGGATGAGGGAGAAGGGATAGGGGATAGGGCCTCCGGTACTCTCACTCACCGAACGAAACGCAACAGATTAGGTACTGTTACTTTACGTCGATATTCTGTGAGAAGTTGATATGAAGTTCGCCAGGTCAGCTAGTGTATGACATAACTTCACGCCTTTATCGCCGAAGGGGTAGGCGGAAGTTTATTACACACCATAAGTGCCGAACTTACGCTTACGCTACGTGTTACGGTACTACTAGGAAAGTTCCCGCTGAACTTACGCCCGACCGAAGTTACGCTGTACGCTATAACGGAACGTGCATACATACATAGTATCACGCCTATATCCCCGAAGAGGTAGGCAGAGTTATACTGCTACACCCACTTTTCACCAGATTTATTTTAGTCCCACGTAATAAAGGGCGACCCTATTGCCGTACCGGGCACCTTACTAGAATCTGTGCTGCTACTGAGAATTTCCTAACGGATAAACCCAATAACACTTTGCCCGACCCGGGAATCGAACACGCGACCTCCCAATCCCACGCGCACATTTATGCCGCGAGACCAACGAGGTAGTCGCAAAGTAATTGCGGTATAGTGTGTCGTCAGTAATTCAAATAGCATTGCAGGCGTAATCATGCCGAACTTCGGCCGCGTAACTTCGGCATAATGTGTTTAGAGACTTAGATGTAATGTTGCATGACGCCCTCGGAATAATGCCCCTAAGGAGATGCGCTCCGATGCCCAGTGCTGGGCAAAGTGTGCAGGAAACTTATCTAATAGTTAAGTAATCACTACCTGTTCGAGGTAATATTTAAAACATATTACAAGCTGAGCTCGAGGTTACATCCGCGTTATTTAGGCCTTCTGCTCCGCTCCCGTGGCTCATAGCGTGATATTTTATAGCCTATAGCCTTCCTCGATAAATGGGCTATCTAACACTGAAATAATTTTTCAAATCGGACCAGTAGTTCCTGAGATAAGCGCGTTCAACCAAACAAAACAAAATCTTCTGCTTTATATATTAGTACTAGATGATGCCCGCGGTTACACCCGCGTTATTTAAGGGTACTGCACCGCTCCCTTGACTCATAGCGTGATGTCATATAGCCTATAGCCTTCCTCGATAAATGGGCTATCTAACACTGAAATAATTTTTCAAATCGGACCAGTAGTTCCTGAGATAAGCGCGTTCAACCAAACAAACTCTTCAGCTTTATAAGTATAGAACAGATAGTATTATTCTGAGTCATAAAGTCTATCTATTTTTTTTCTAAACTAAGCTAGAACGGAAGGTCATAGACCTCCACTTCTACTCACAAACCGTGACTGCCTTGTCGAATGCTCTATGGTACGCTTTTTTTTTTCAATCTAACGCTTAGACACGGTCGAGGTTTTATTACCAGTAATTTTGTCTATGGTCTGAATTAAATTGAGAATGTCTTTTTTAATTGTCTCGTTTATGACGTGTCTAATTGTAGTCATAGATAATTGTCTTTTGACGTGACAACGTCTTATAAATTGGTTTGCCGGGTGACACTTCAAGAAACTGCGTTACGCTCCGCTCACGTTATGCGCTCACAATGAGAGCGAGTGAGAGGCACGCGTCCCGCCTAAGAGCGAGAGAGACAGACATAAAAAGTGAAAGGCACGCGTCTTTCATCCTTCTTCCTACTATACGAATGAATATTCACATTAAAATTATTTTACCACTCAAAGTCGTTGTCACGTAAAACTTTCGCCCGTATACCGACTTTACAGGCAACCAATTTTTTAGTTTTGTAACTATTTTAATGTTTTGGTGAGTGGTGGAGTGAATAAGAGGTTGCTGGTTCGATTCCCAATTCTGATAATCGCCCTATTTTACTCCCTTTTATATAGTGTAGATTCTTAGGGGTTGTTGTATATTTTATCTGGGAGGTCTCGGGTTCGATTCCCGGGTCAGGCAAAGTGTTATTGGGTTTTTCCGTTAGGAAATTCTCAGTAGCAGCACGGAGTCTGGTAATGTGCCCGCTACGGCAATAGGCTCGTCCCCTATTACGTGGGACCTAAACATTCATGGCGAAATGTGGGTGTAATATTATACCTCTGCCTACCCCTTCGGGGATACCGGCGTGAGTCTACAAAAAAATAATGTCTTGGTAAGTGATAAAATGGATTAGAGGTTGCTGGTTCGATTCCCAGTTCTGATAATCGCTCTATTTTACTCCCTTTTATACAGTGCAGACCTCTTAGGGGTTGTTATATCTTTACTGGGACTTAGGACATAGCCAAAATGATGTCAAATTTAAAAATGAATCTAATCTTATACTAATATATAAAGCTGAAGTTTGTTTGTTTGTTTGGTTGAACGCGCCAATCTCAGGCACTACTGGACCGATTTGAAAAATTCTTTCAGTATAAGATAGCCCATTTATCGAGGAAGGCTATAGGCTATATAACATTGCGATATGAGCGACGGCTCCGTGTGGTGACGGATTAAGAATACGGATTGTCACCACGCCATATCATCCCATGGGTGTTGTAAGAGCCGACAGAGGGAGCATATTATGCAGAGAACAGCACTGTAAGAGAAGGAAAACTTGATACAAACCCTATACCAACCCGTTTGGCCAGCGTGGTATAGTAGGCCAATTCCGCCTTTCAAAGGAGAGACCGAGTCCAGCAGTGGACTGTTAAAGGCTAATGATATAAGAGCGACGGGAGCGGAGCAGTAGCCTTAAATAACGCGGGTGTAACCGCGGGCATCCTCTAGTTTTCCATAAAAATTGATCTCGAAAGAAAATTTCAGACCGTCCGAAGACCTCCGACACGACCTAACGTTTCTTGTACTGACACTACAACTAGAACCGACAATTTTAAGTGCTGCGAAGGACACCAACGCTCTCATCTAAAGTAAGGAATGGTTTTTCAATATTCCATCATTATACAGGTTGTAAAAAGACCCTTAACGAAAACTGAAACGCCGGATCGTACCAATCATTACGAACATTTTTTACTTCGGCACCATACCTGGGAAATAACTGGTTCAGGAGATATTGAGGCTCAAAGTTACTATACAATTTTTGTAATTAGGTACAAAATCGACGCATTTGCCCTGCCAACCTGTTCTATAGATGTCCTATGCACTTATGGATAAGTAGTTAAGTCGAAAATTGTACGCGCGCACTATTATTTGCGGATTAAAACATGGGTCTCTTTAAAAAAGAAATCGTTTCCCAGGTTTTAGTTTTGCTTAGTATGACTTGGCATGATGTACAAAACAAGTAGACCGTGATACCCTGTATTTTCTTGGTTCCTTCTAGCTGCTTCTAGAAAATCGAACATCCAATGCTAAGCTTCACACCATGCATACATACCTACATAGACTCACGCTTACTTCTGATGGGGTAGGCAGAGACTACGGAACGCCATTTGCAACGACCCTAACATATCTCTTTACCCAACATGCGTGCTCTTAATATTCTTATTACATACATGTATAACTTTCATTATCATCTGTCTCTCTCCCACGACTTAAGCTACACATATGTTTATCTCCCTCGCACGTATCGTTATCCTTGTTTTGTATATATCCGTCTCGTTTCCACCGCCGTGCTCTGTTCCACACCGCGTTCACTTTGGTCACGGTGGAATATTTCTGAACGTCACGCAATATGGATAAGTAATTCTGTAATACTAGTGATATATTGTTTAAAAGGTAATACTGTCCCACTGAATGGGACAGGACGAAGGGGAAGACCTAGGCGGACGTTTTCTGACCAGATTGGAGACATCTTAAAAACAGGACAGGTTAGAAGTACCCTGAACAGAAGAGCATCATGAGAAATTTGATGGTAGTGAATGAAGCAAGAGAGGTATGTCATGATCGTTGCAAATGGCGCTCCGTAGTATCTGCCTACTCCTTCGGGAAACAGGCGTGAGTCTATGTATGTATGGAAATACTGTCCCACTGAAACCACCAAATAAACTGATACTGGTATTAACCATGGAATACGCTATCCCTTTGGGTTACGGAGGTCAGACGGCAGTCGCTCTGTGGAAAAGTTGATATTCTGTTATATCTAGTTAGACCAGTAAGCGGACCTCGGGCTCCAACGCGTGTAAGTGTTGGATGCAACTGGGACAACGTTTTTTTTTATAGTAATAGGCGGCAAACGAGCAGACGGATCGCCTGATGGTAAGCAATTACCACCGCCCAAAGACACAAGCAACACCACAGAAGTTACAAGTGCGTTGCCGCCCCTTGGGGTTAGGAAAAGGGAGAGGAGGAGGAGTGGGATAAGGAAGAAGGAATAGGGGATAGGGCCTCCAGCACTCTCACTCACCGAACGAAACGCAACAGTTTAGGTACTGTTACTTTACGTCGATTTTCTGTGAGAGGGTAGTACTTCCCCGGTCGAGCCGGCACCTTCATGCTGAAATCAGCAAGGCTCTACTACCGATAGGCGATGATGATTGTCTTACTGAAGAGCATGCATGAGAAACTTGATGGGAGTGAATGGAGCAAGAGATATATGTCAGGATCATTGCAAATGGCGTTCTGTAGTCTCTGCCTACTCCTTCGGGAAACATGCATGAATCTATGTATATGTACAATGTCCCACTGCTGGGCACAGACTCCATACAAATACGTCCTAGTCTTTGCGTTATCCCGGTTGCATCCAACACTTACAGCTTGTAGCCCGAGGTATCACTAGTGTAACCAGTACACACTCAATATTAGCTGCACCACAGAGCGACTGCAGTCTGACCTCCGCAACACAAAGGGATAGTGATATTCCATGGTTTAGACTAGTGTCAGTTTATTTGAGGGTACTGACTCTCTGTTACAACTGTCAAAGATCTTCATGACAGCCGGGACCGTGCTCTCCGAGGCACGGGACAAGCGATAATTAACAATTTAATCTATACACATAAATAAAATTGGAGTGTCTGTTTGTAATATTAAAATAACCGCTTTTTACTAAATACATAAGGATGTATACACGGTACATATACCGAAATGACATTTTTTATAATTATTTTCTGTCTGTCTGTTTGTTCTCGCTTATCTCTGGAACGGCTGGACCGATTTTGACAGGACTTTTACTGGCGGATAGCTTATGTACCAAGGAGTAACTAAGGCTATAAAATAACCGGGTACGCGAAGTAGTTCCCTTAGGACGCGGGTGAAACCGCGGGAAACAGCTAGTACGCATATAAGTTCGAAAAGTCCGTGGTGCGCGCCGTGGATTCGAACCCGATACCTTCTGCATGGCAGTCTGTTGGTATCTCCACTAGGCTATCGCTGCCTCGACCCTCAAATATTATATTGTAATAGGATTTCCTTAACGCTAGGGTGGATGTAACGAAATTCGTCGCCATATGTAACCCTTATTAAAAATAAATCGAACTCCATACCCTTGCGGATTTTATCCAATACCGTTGTGGGTTTACTAATTTAATTTGTATTAGACGAAAGGCACAGTGGGTGAAATTCTGTAGATGATTTTTACGAAAAGGTGAATTTTACATAGCATAACATAACTTCACGCCTTTTATCCCCGAAGTGGTAGGCAGAGGTGTGTTACACACCCACACTTCTCCAGTTATTATTTGGTCCCAATGTAATAGGGGGCGGGCCTATGCCATCTACCGGGCACATTGTTAAGCGAGCGATAATTAACATTTTATTACACACATAACTTCGAAAAGTCAGAGGTGTGTGCCCGGGGTACCTGGGGATTGAACCCGAGACCGTCGTCTCGGCAGTCCATTACGTACACCACTGGACTATCGCAAGGTGAATTTTATTTTGTATTAATTTGTGTGTATTAAAAATGTTAATGATCATTCGGTTAATAATATGCCCGGTACTATGGCAATAAGTTCGCCCCCTATTACATTGTGACCGAAACTTAACAGCGTGCGTATTAATTTGTTAATTATCGCTTGTTTAATGATGAAGGAAAACATCGTGAGGAAACCTGCATGTCTGAGCGTTCTCCATAATGTTCTCGAAAGACATGTGAAGTCTGTCACGCACTTGGCCAGCGTGGTGGACTATGGCCTTACCCTTCTCATAGTGACAAGAGGCCCGTGCCCAGCAGTGGGACAGGATAAAGGGCTGATGATGAAACTTAACTGGTGAAGTGTGGTTGTGTAGTACACCTCTGCCGACCCTTTCGGGGATAAAGGTGTGAAGTTACATCAACGTCATGTCAGTAATCGACCTCGCATCCTTACGTTAGCCACGCCTAATCGGACATGACGGTAAGCACGTTTTTACTCTGGCGGTCACCCATCCAGTTTGATTTCCTCTCCGACCATCCTGCCAACGCCAACCGCACTTTCCGTTCGTAACAAGATACGCATGAGAAAGCTACTTTTTGTTTTTTATACAGGGTGTCACAAGACCCATCACAAAGCCGAAGTCTTTGGACATCATGCCAAGTCTTACTAACCAAAAATAAAACTTGGGAAATTATGTTTTATCAAATAGACACGATTTTTAAGCCGCAATTAAAAGCGCGCGCGTGCAATGTTCGTAATACCTACTTATCCATGGGGTCATAGGGCATCTAAAGAACATATTGGCGGAGTAAATGCATCGATTTTGTACCTTATTAGAAAAAATCCATACTAACTTTGAGGCTCAATATCTCTTGAACCAGAAATTTCCCAGATATGGTGCTTAAGTAAAAAAAATTCGTATTGATTTGTACAACATGGGATTTCAGTTTTCGTTAAGGGTCTTTTTACACCCTGTAGGTACCTATGTATCCTGTCAATAAGTGGACATTTACAAAGTGAAGATTTAGAAAGGTTATAATTTTAAATGGGGGGAGATTTGGAAATGACGACCGGTTGGTGCAGCGGGAATATAAGCGACTGCTACGCCGAAGGTCGCTGGTTCGATTTCCGCTCAAGTCAAACATTTGTGTGCATGAACATGGACGTTTGTCTTGGTCTGGGTGTTTCTATGTATATATTTACAAAAAAAAGTACATATATTATGTATGATTATCCATTATCTAGTGCCTATAGTACAAGCTCTGCTTAGTTTGGGACTAGATGGTGATGTGTGAATGAGTTAAATATATAAATAGAATTAAATAGATAACCTCCACTCTTCAAGATAGATATTAACCATCCATCGCAACTCAAATACAATAACAAAAACATTTTCCCTCCAAAATTAATCTTCGCCGTGTGGTCGGCCATGTTTAAAAATAAACAATAGTCTATGACCGCGTGGGGCATGGACTAATAAAATAACAAATGGAGTGCACATGGGATGATTCCACGGGGATTTCTTGCGAGATGGGGAACTTTTATATCGGCAAGATCGATATTTTTGTGTCTCGGGGGTAATATAATAGTAATATGCTATATTTAATGGTTAGACTATCGTTACAATCTTAATATATAAAATCCTTGCGTTACTTACTGACTGACAGACACGCTACAACCGAAACAATTGGGCGCAGGAAGCTGAAATTTGGCATGTATGTTCCTTGGGGACCGTAGGGGTGTACTAAGAAGGGATTTCCCGAAATTCCCACGGGATCGGCCAAAACGAGTAAATTAAAAAAAAATGCAGGCGTAGCTGCTGGCGTCCTCTAGTGTAAATATACTTTTAATATTATAAACAGAAGAACAGAAGAAGAGCATGCATGAGGAATCTGATGGGAGTGAATGAAGCAAGAGAGATATGTCGGGATCGTTGCACATGGCGTTCCGTAGTCTCTGCCTACCCCTCCGGGAAACAGGCGTGAGTCTTTGTATGTAAGTAATATTATAAAGCTGAAGAGTTTGTTTGCTTGGTTGAACTCGCTAATCTCAGGAACTACTGGTCCGATATGTTGTGTTGGATAGCTCATAATATATCACAGCAGGCCATAGGCCATAATTATAACACTGGCGATTAAAAAGAGTGGCCACGAATTTTATTTCCCGTTCTTTCTCGTGGTTCTACCTATTGTTTTGCGAACGAGGCAGTAAATGTACCTAGAAGCATTAAGTAATTTACTTTAAAAAAAATACGTTCATAAGCGTCACCTTGTGATCTAGATGAATAAATGATTTTTAACTTTGACTTTTGATAGCATCATTTCATGGGTGATGCTATGATCTAGGGATCATCATCGTCATCATCATGAGCCTTTCACAGTCCACTGCTGGACTAGGCCTCTCCTTCGAAAGGAGGAATTGGCCTACTATATCACGCTGGCCAAACGTGTTGGTATAGGGTTTGTATCAAGTTTTCCTTCTCTTACAGTGCTGTTCTCTGCATAATATGCTCCCTCTGTCGGCTCTTACGACACCCACGTGATGATATGGGGTGGTGACATTCAGTATTCTTAATCCGTCACCACATGGATTAATCTAGGGGTGTGGAGCAGTAATTCTAAACAATGTAAGTGTTACCGTAAGCTTCATCACACAAGTATTAATGCTGGGTTTGAATCTACTACGACCACCGGCATAGTACTCAGGGACACTACCTACTGCACTATAGACGTCAAATATGATGAACAAACAGACAGAACAACAAATGTCAACATATATGTTAACATAGAAAATTGCTTCGGCAAATGTTTGGTCCAACAATTTAAGTTTGGTGTTGGGCAAACATTTGTGTGCCGCCATATTGGTACGTTGCTATGACAGATGTTCGAGTCTTAGTAAGATACTAATTGGTAAATAAAATATTATTTAGTATTTAGAAATCATCTATGTACTTAGGCCATTATTCGAAATTACTGTTTATACTTTAATAATATCTGTTAATATAAATAATATTAAATGTAAAAATTTAGTTAATATGTATTAGGTCCTAGTAGTTAAACTCTTTGTTAATCTATTTGTATTTCAGTCGTAAATAAATTAAGTATAGTTAAATTGCATATAAAGCGTCATGTACTTACTATTAGTTTTGTCAAAAAAAATGCAATAACGATGTAGGTATAGAAGAAGGCCAATTACAAGATTTCAAATTTAAGAAGACCTTTTATCTAACAAAAATTAAACAGCAAAGTCAATACAAAACTAACATTTATTTATAACCTAGGTATGAATCAAGAAACTATATAGGTACTCCTATAACCTCCTCGATCTTATTAAGTTACTAGAGGACGCCAGCAGCTACGCCTGCTTATTTTTTTAATTTACCCGTTTTGGCCGATCCCGTGGGAATTTCGGGAAATCCCTTCATAGTGCACCCTTAAGGTCCCCAAGGAACATTCATGGCAAATTTCAGCTTCCTGCGCCCAATAGTTTCGGCTGTAGCGTGTCTGTCAGTCAGTCAGTAACGCAAGGATTTTATATATTAAGATTACCAATAGCAAAAAAGTATAAACAATTATTTTACATGGCAACTTTGGCCCGAACTACAAGATTGCCACAGCAATAATTTACCCAATCAAATACAACAATACTATAATTAATGAGATCATAAATCATTTAAAATTAGGCAACGTAAGATCACGCACTTATTCTCCCACGGTAAATTATCATAAATCATTATTATCATTAACTTTATGGGTTAAACACGTTTTAAAAATTATGCGTAACTCAATATATTGATTACTTTCAAACTTTTGCGACTTGATATTGATATAATAGTTTTATTTGTATATACTATGCAGGATGTAAAAAGACCCTTAACGAAAACTGAAATCCCATGTTGTACCAATCAGTACGAACATTTTTTACTTCGACACAATAGCTGGGAAATTAAGGGTTCAGGAGATATTGCGGCTCAAAGTTAGTATGATTATTTTCTAATTAGGTACAAAATCGATGTATTTACCCCGCCAATATGTTCTTTAGATGCCAACCCGATGGCTAAGTAGGTATTTCGAGCATTGCACGCGCGCTTGCGGTTTAAAAAATGTGAAAACTCAAAAAAGGCATTTCCCAGGTATCAGTTTTGGGTAGTATGACTTGGCATGATGTCCACAACGAGTAGACTTCGGCTTGGTGATGGGTCTTGTGACACCCTGCATGTATAATACTAGATAAGCCCGCGGTTTCAACCGCGTTATTTAAGGCTCTAGTGCTATTGCAGTACTACTGCACCGCTCAAGCATATAGCTTTCCTCGATAAATGGGCTATCTAACACTGAAAGAATTTTTCAAATCAGACCAGTAGTTCCTGAGATAGCGCGTTCAACCAAACAAACTTTTCAGCTTTTATTTTTATAACAAAGCATATTATTTCATTCATTATAAAAACGGCGCCAATCGTCATTATAACATTGACAGAAAATTTAAATACAGAACAACTAGTTGATCCAAGGACAAAACCGTGTGACAGGATATCTTTTTTTCTGTTAACGCGTGGGAAGCTCGCTCCGTCTGCCTATTTTATTTTTAATTTTACTGTTAAGTCTCAACGTAATTGTTGTGTCTGGACCTGTCTATGGACCTGTAGTCTGTGGTTTGTTTTTGTTTTTATATTTATCTTGAATGGACTTGTTGCGTACGGTCAGGTTTTGCGATGAGAGAAACGAAACTGTTTTTATTATGGCATATTATTATTAAACTTGTTTATTCTTGTTTACTTCTATACTATTTATATAAAGCTGATGAGTTTGTTTGTTTGATGGTGCTAATCTTTAGAACTACTGATTCGAATTGAAACATATTTTTGATTTAGATAGTCCATCTATCGAAGAAGGTTTCAAGCAGTTTGTTTGTTTTTACTCGTCAATCTCAGGAACTACTAGGTATTCCAATTTTTTTTTTGCTTGAATATAGCCATCTTAAGAAGGCTTTGTAACATAACGCTTAGTCCTTTAGGAGCTAAACAAAAAGACAAAGAACCCGAGAAGGATGCAATAACACAGATTAGCGATGCGATACGAAGCGACGCGACGTTTCAATGGACGAAGTGTAACAAGTAAAACCGCGCGGCATGACTAGTCTATACATATAAATAAAATTGGAGTGTCTGTTTGTAATATTAAAATAACCGCTTTTTACTCAATGCATATGGATGTAATATGTATACACGGTACATAATATACCGAAATGACATTTTTTTCAATTTTTGTCTGTCTGTCTGTTTGTTTATTACCGACAGGTAATCTCTGGAACGGCTGGACCGATTTTGACGGGACGTTCACTGGCGGATAGCTGATGTACCAAGTAGTAACTTAGGCTATAAATTAACCGGGTACGCGAAGTAGTTCCCTCAGGACGCGGGTGAAACCGCGGGAAACAGCTAGTCATGATATAATAATAATGATCTAAACATTAAGTTATATTTATACATTCAAGGCTGGCTACAATGATTCAGAGGTTAAGTTGCGTAATATTACTAATATGTTAGTTAATCTGATTCGACATAACTGGTAAACTGATAAACCGATTTTAACAGAACAAGGTTTTTTCTGTTTCCCACTAGTAATTAGATATTTGATTAACATATTGATATATATTTGATTAACATATTGTTATAAAAAAAGCGGCGATAGATAGCCCAGTGGTGTAGGTAACGGACTGCCGAGAGATGGTCTCGGGTTCGATCCCCAGGTACTTACCCCGGGCACACACCTCTGACTTTTCGAAGTTATGTGTGCATTAAAATTCCGTGTGGTTGACGGCATAGAATACAAGTGTCACCACCCCCTATCTTCCCGTGGGTGTCGTAAGAGGCGACTAAGGGATAACACGATGCAAATACCATCTTTGCGTAGAGACGGAAAACTCGACATCAAACCCTATACGACTGCCTCGTTGGTCTCGCGGCATAAATGTGCGCGTGGGATCGGGAGGTCCCGGGTTCGTTTCCTGGGTCAGGCAGTGTTATTGGGTTTTTCGGTCACGAAATTCTCAGTAGCAGCACGGAGTCTGGCAATGTGCCCGGTACGGCAATAGGCTCGCCCCTTATTACGTGGGACTAAAGTATATCTGGCGAAAAGTGGGTGTAGAAATACACCTCTGCCTACCCCTTCGGGGATAAAAGGCGTGACGATATGTATGTATGTATGTAAAATGTTAATTATCGCTTGCTTAATAATGTGTCCGGTAGATGGCAATATGCTCGCCCCCTATTACATTGGGACCGAAACGTAACTGGCGAAAAGTGGGTGTGTAATACACCTCTGCCTACCCCTTCGGGGATAAAAGGCGTTAAGTTGCCAAGTGCGGGTTGGCAGACTTCACATGTCTTTCGAGAACATTATGGAGAACTCTCAGACATGCAGGTTTCCTCACGATGTTTTCTTTCACCGATAAACAAGCGATAATTAACTTCGTAAAGTCATTGGTGCGTGCCGTGGATTCGAACCCGAGACCCTCTGCGTAGCAGTCTGTCGGTCTCGTCACTCGGCTATCGCTGCTCTCAACATTATAAATTATAACATATGATTACCATTACATACCTACCTGTTACTCCCACACAATTAACAAATAAAATGAAAAGTGTTGACAGACTTAAAAAAACAAAATGGCGGACCGTTTTAAAAATAAAACTTAAAAAGTAATAAGCCGTGGGAAGCAGGATCATGGCCCGTTATAATAAGCTTCGCGTCCTGTCATGGTTTTAGCGATCTGTAAGAATCCTTAGGGTTCATGCTAGCCTAGTACTTAATAATCAACCGATTCAAGTAAAAAAAGGAAAGAAAAAATTAAATAAATAAAAAAATATGTGCGTGAACATGGATGTTAATGGCTGTTTCTATGTATAATAATAATATGTACTTATGTATGTATTTGCAAAAAAATACTTGTACCTACGTTTATCCAAAATATTTTTTTTTTATAGACTCACGCCTGTATCCCCGAAGGGGTAGGCAGAGGTGTAATATTACACCCAGATTTCGCCATGAATTGTTAGGTCCCACGTAATTGGGGGCGAGCCTATTGCCGTACCGGGTACATTACCAGACACCGTGCTGCTACTGAGAATTTCCTTACGGTAAAACCCGATATCACTTTGCCCGACCCAGGAATCGAACCCGGAACCCACAGAGGCAGTTTATCCATTATCTAGTACACATAGTACAAGCTCTGCTTAGCTTGGGCCTGGCTCTGCCTACCCCGTCGGGGATACAGGCGTGAGTCTACAAATAAAAAAATAAAATTGAGTAAAAGTTCCAACTTTATGAATGAAATGTTCCAAACAACTTTGTTTATTAAACCAAAAGGGCCATGTTTACAATCAACCGTCTCGCACTTGACGTAAACAAAAATAAAACCTCAACGCACTAAGTTACAATTACAATCACAAAAAAAAAGCAACGATCTTGTCTCTGCTCCCGTGAGAAAAACAAAACTGCTAATACGAAATGAACTTTACGTGTTAAGTAATAAGGTGGTATTTTGTCTGATCATGTCGTGTTGTGTGCTTTAGAATCAATAACTACGGGTCTAACAGGTTTGGGTTCGATTCCTGTGAACGGCAATTACATTTTAAAGTGTTTCTCACGTATTAGTTGCGATATAGAACAAGCTAGTTTTTGCACTCAGCGCCGCCCGGCTGTTTTCGCGACAAAATTTATTCTATGTGTTATTCTGATGTATAAACTATATAACTGCAAAGTTTCATTGATATCTGTTGAGTATTTTTAGCGAGAAATAATCTTATACTAATCTAATAATCTAATCTTAATATATAAAATCCTTGAGTTACTGACTGACTTACAGACACGCTACAGCCGAAACTATTGGGCGCAGGAAGCTGAAATTTGGCATGTATGTTCCTTGGGGACCGTAGGGGTGCACTAAGAAGAGATTTCCCGAAATTCCCACGGCCAACACGGGTAAATTTAAAAAAAATGCAGGCGTAGCTGCTGGAGTCCTCTAGTACTAATATAAAAAGCTGAAGAGTTTGTTTGTTTGCTTGAACGCGCTAATCTCAGGAACTACTTACTTGTTCAATTTGAATAATTATTTTTGTGCCCATTTACCAAGGAAGGCATTAGGCTATTTAACATCACGCTATGAGCCACGGGAGCAGCGCAGTAGCCCTGAATAACGCGGGTGTAACCGCGGGCTCATCAAGTACTAATATATAAAGCTGAAGAGTTTGTTTGATTGCTTGAACGCGCTAATCTCAGGAACTACTGGTCCGATTTGAAAAAATCTTTCAGTGTTAGATAGCCCATTTACCGAGGAAGGCTATAGGCTAAATAACATCACGCTATGAGCCACAGGAGCGGCAGCAAAAGCCTTAATAAACCGGGTATAACCGCGATATTAGTGGCACTTTTCTCACTCAGTAATCAGATTATATTCAGACCACGATGCCGTCAGCTAATGATAAAAAAAAAATGGAGATATACAGCATTATTCTACGCGAGATGAATTTTAAAGATCTGAAGATGTTTCACAAGATTTGTTTATTATAATACCAACTAAACGATCCCACTGCTGGGCAGCCTCGTCTAAATATGAGTAAGTAAGTATTTCCAAAAAACAATTTACAATTGGAGTGTTTATGGTCCCAAACTAGGCTAGCCCTGCATCTTCTCAGAGGCTTTCTAAACAGGCATTTTTTTCAATGCTCAATTATGTAAATATGCATGTATGCTTAATTTTTTACTTATTTTATTATCTATGACTTTATGACGCGCCCAAAAAATAATTTGACATTTTTATGGAGAGAAAAAAAATCTTGGGTAAGTACCATTTAACAGAAATGACTGTGACAAAGTTTTTGGTAAAAGATAAGAAGAGCTAGGTACCTAGAAGTGTTACACAGTCCGTTACTTAGAGCGCGTGCGAGACAGACTTCACATGTCTACTACATTATGTAAGTACCTACTACTCTCACACATGCACCATACCTCAACCATGTTTTCCTTTACTATATTTTTATAGACGCACACCAATATCCCCGAAGGGGTAGGCAGTGGTTTAATATTACACCCACATTTCGCCATGAATTTTTAGATCTCACGTAATAGGGGGCGAGCCTATTGCCGTTACCGGGCACATCACCAGGCTCTGTCCTGCTACTGAGAATTCGGAAAAACCCAGTAACACTTTTGCCCGACCCGGGACCTCCGATCAGCAGTCGCATACGCTATCCACTTAACCACGGAGGCAGTTCACTATTTTTACACATAGATTATCATGTTTTAGTACCCCCGATTTCTACTTAAAGATATTACTTACCAAAAACTATCCATTGCTTAACTGTACTGTACGCATCTAACTTACTATCTCTGTCGTAATAGTGTTGCTGTCCCTTTCCTACGGTACATCTCGCTCGCACGTTCTCACGGACCGTGAGAACCTCACCTTTGCGATGTTGCATCGATTTGTCATTCGGTACATCGATGCATCGATCCCTTTATAACGATTGGAGTTTCGGGAAGAAATGAGGAAATACATCCACAGACTCACGCTTTTTGCCCGAAGGGGTAGGTAGAGAGAAACATGCCAAACTTAACTATATTTAATAGTCCTAAACTCTCTTGCAAATAAATTGATTTGAATTTGACTACGGAACGCCATTTGCAACGATCCTGACATATCTCTCTTGCTTCATTCACTCCCATCAAGTTTCTCATGCATGCTCTTCTGTTTAGGGTACTTCTGACCTTTCCTTTTTTATGATGCCTCCAATTTGGTCAGAGAACCTAGTATATTGAGGAAAAATAATAATTAAGGTAATAGGGTTGACTCCTGCAAGTTAAATCTATACTTCTATACTAATAGGAAAATCAAAACCCATCTTAGGCACCAAACTTTGGCCCCTTCAAACCAGTAGATTATACCCAATAACTAATATATAAACCTGAAGAGTTTGTTTGGTTGAACGCGCTAATCTCAGGAACTACTGATCTCATTTGAAAAATTATTTCAGTGTTAGATAGCCCATTTATCGAGGAAGGCTATAGGCTATAGCGTGATATTTTCACGCTATGAGCGACAGGAGCGGAGCAGTAAGCCTTAAATAACGAGGGTGTAACCACGGGCATCCTCTAGTGCCCAATCAAGTGGCTATGACATACGGATAGCCAGTCATGGCGATTCTATAAGGGTTCCGTTTCTGCCAATTTACACAGAACCCTAATAAGTACTGTAATGCAGGTTAACCGAGTAAAAAACGTTAAATCCATCTTGTACAGTTAAAAATAACGGTTATTTATAACTGAAGCAAATCGATTTCGACCTTAAAATTAGATTTTATTCGACCTCACCGATGCGATCTACCGATTAACAGCTTTGACTAATTATTTTTAAATTTATTTTTAGAGGCAGACCCCGATACTTTAGCTTAAAGATTTATTTGCCTTCGAAAGTAACCCAACTTGGCAGAGGACAAGACTATTGGAAGAATGAAAAGAGACCTTTGCCTAGCAATGCGAAAATAAAAATAAAACATATAGGTACAAATTGCTGTCATGCTTGTTCTGTATTCAAAAGTAGCGCCAATTTTTCTCTATTTGAATTTTCCTCCATAGGTTTTAGACAAGTAGTTAGTTTTCCTTTGAAAATTCTTAGACCTCTTGCTAATAATGCAATTACAAAAATACATGCTTTTTAACCGAATTCCAAAAAGAAGGAGGTTCTTAATTCAGAACCATGCCATTTACGATATGGATTTCTTTTTTTTGTTTTGACGGATATACCTCATAGGTATTTCCCGTATAGCTCTATGTTTACGAAAAGGAAAATAAGTCTTAATTCTTTTGCTATAAGTCTTCGTTTGTTAACAACACAACATTATTTTAAATCGGTGATCAACGTTAGCGAAGCATATAAAAATTATGCCCGTATCAAATTATATGTTTTAGTGAAAGCTTACTGTTAAGCGTCAAAATACGAGCTTTAAAAGTACCTACCTACCTACTATTAATCCTATCATAGTAAAATAGAAAGTTGCTCTTCCTGTGACGGTCTATGGTCTTTCAATGCTGTCAAAAACAAAGACAAAGACATATTGCGAGATTTACTTTAATCTGTTACCAACGAATTTTTTAACCAAATTGAGACAGTCTAATTATAAAACAAGTCTGCTAAAAATTCTAAATATGCTACAACTGTCACATCCGAAAAATACTTCCGTAGGCCTATTGTACATAATAATATTGTCAAAAAGAACACTATTTTAATTACATGCAAACAATTTACAGTTACTTACCATATAAAGTAAGAAATAAGTAATAAAATATTCAATAATATAGTTCTAATATCCCGGAAGCACCGCCATTTTGAAAACGAGGGAACAATTGGATAACAATTATTGCTATTCATACTCTGTAGCGCTCGACCAACTTTGAATAATAAATACACACTCAAAATTATACTTTATTCAACTACTATTAAAGTTCAAATTCACTCGTAAACATGAAGATGAGTAAGCCACGCACTGATTCGACAAAGTTAAAAATACTGACGGGAAAATCAATTATGAACCTTATTTCCTTACAGATACAGTTAAAACTATATTTTGTAACCGCAAATTGTTTTAGATAGAACATTCATCGAGATAGGTACACTCATAAAATGTATGACCATTATTTTCTTAGCATTTAAGTTCAATTTCACTTGATGTGTAGAGATGCGGTAAGTTAATCACGCACCGATTGGCCAAACTTACAAATGCCTTTGTGAAAATCAAATATGAACCTTATTTCGATGGACGTAAGGCGAAAGTCATAATATTCAGCCGTAAATATTTGTACATAGAACACTCACCTTAAGCAGGTAAACTCTTTAAAACAAGTCATGGTCCTTATGATTTAGACATATAGGTTTATTTTTGTTTGACTAAATAATTTTGGAGTGAATAACATAAAATTGTTGTTCCACCTGACATTTCCATTCCCACGGTCGAAATTTGAAATTTTACTTTTTGGAGCGAGCGAAGCAGTGATTACCTATGCTTTTTTATTATTTCAACAACACTGTTGCCAGATGGGGGGGATTCCCCCCAAATTTGGGGGTATTTTCAGACCACGGGGGGATTTTTGGGGGGACAAATCCTTTGGGGGGTTCTGCGGGGGGAAAAAAATTTGCTTGGAGGTAATTGGAGGATTTTTTGAAAAAGTTTTATACGTGAACAAACTACTCACTACTTAATTAGAATGCACCATAGAAACGCACACAAACACACACACTAGCACAACAATACTGCGGCGCACTAGAAGACCGTCTGCAATGATGTTGACTCAGTAGTACAAGAGTGGAATGCGTTACATCGAACAGCCTGGAAATCCACACAAAATACCGAAGAGTTCTGGGTTGAAGTGTATGGCTTCAAAAATGCAGTCGGTGGTAGAAGTTACGGACATGTAAGCAAATTGACATTAGCAATTTTGTCGTTGCCTTTTTGTAACGCGGTTGTGGAAAGAGCCTTCTCGCAAGTTGCGATTATTAAAGACAAAATGAGAAACAGATGAGCCATCAACACGGCCGGATCCATTTTGAGAATAAGATATTCAATGCCGAAAGGATGTGTTAATTTTAAACCAACTTCAAAGATTCTCAAGATATTTAACTCGGAGAAAATGTATGGAACTACAGACGACGCAAGTGGAGATGCTGATACAGTCATGGAAGCAATTGCTGAATTATTATACATTTAATTTGATTGTTTTTAAATAAATAAATATTTTTCCAATTACTGGGGGTTTTTTTCTCAAAACACTAACATTTTGGGGGGATTTCGGGTGAGATTTGGGGAGAATGCTAGATCATCATCTGGCAACACTGTTCAACAAAGTAGCGTCCATTGCGTGACTTCAGACTTGTCTTGCCGTTTGTAAAGATCGGCAAAGTTGAGCAACGTCTGGAAAGATTGCAATTTAGCTGGGTGACCACTACATGTCATCGATAACACGGAACTAGCTACCGTGCTTCGGAGGCGAGGGCACGTAGCGTCGTTGGTCCTGATTCTTGACTCAGGATAAGAATCAATCGCCCATATAAATTAAACTAAGTAGGTACAGTTTACGTTACGGCATTGAATTTAAACCGAATGGTCTAGAAACTACATTATTCCGTACACTGTAGTTTAATTTCAATGTGTACATTCGCGTAAATCCAAGAAGATATTAAATCTATCGGGCATTTCGGATTCGGTCAGTATAAAAATTCCTTAATTCCGACGCCAGTCTGCAACATACTCATAGGAAAAGGAAGAAGTATTTTTTCAAGCAAAGGCAACGCGTATTCAGCCTCGAGAAAAAAAACAAGGTGCATTTGCAAATTCACGGAAGGGTTCTTTTGTTGAAGGTTGCTTTGGCCCAGTTGTATTACAAAAGTTAAATCAAAACTGTTACCGTGAATACCGTGTGACAATTTCCGGGTGTATCCGCTAGTCTATAATAATTCAATAATACTAATATCTTCAAATCTAAACTACCGTAGTATTTTTAATATAAGGTGTTAAGTTACACCTGTTTTATATTTGAATAAAATAAATATCGATGTGCATCTTAGATGCGGGCGGCTCAAGAATGCTCTATGTAGCGAGCTTGGGAGAGGCTTCTGTCCAGCAGTGGACATCAATCGCCTCATAGTATGATGAAATATCAATGTTTAACTAAGTATATAGATATATATTTATAAAATTAAGTTCCATTTTAGCTCTACATGACTGTATGAACGCGAACTCAAAACTGCACGGATTTTTGTATGGTTTTCAACAAGTGTGATTCCTGGTGAAAGTTTAGGTGGTGTAGTCTTGTATATTTAATAAGTAGCTGCAGTTGCCAGTATTGTCAAAATGCTACCTTCAAAATCAGCATTTTTTTAACATACTTTCAACTTTATTTAAGCCCCTGGGGGGTGTAATATATTAAATAGATATGCTTCCTCAGTGAGTGGCTACGTTATAAAAGTGAGATTGAAGCTAGGTAGCACAAAATAACAGTTTAGAAGTAATTTGATGGTAGTAAATGAAGCAAGAGAGATATGTCAGGATCGTTGCAAATGGCGTTCCGTAGTCTCTGACTAGCCTTTCGGGAAACAGGCGTTAGTCTATCTATGTATGATACGCGGTCAGCATCTTATGAAATTTTTATGTAAATCTGTACAGATAAAATAAGTAAAATAACTATCCGACGACAGTAGCGCCACAGCGTAAACATTAATAAACAATAAATTAAAGCGACATATTTCCGAACTGTACAAATTCGAATGTAAAATATTCCATTTATTCAGCCTCGTCTTGACCGAACATTCCCCGTGTTTTCTCACGATCATTAGTGAACGATTCGGGCGCGTTCGGATTAGTTCGGTAACCTCCGTAAATTTTCAAGTTTAGATTATGTAACGAACTTTTAATTGGACGTCATTCTCTTATTGGACGAGTGCGAGACGTATTTGATTGTAATAAATTAACAATTTAATTAAGGCAGCGATAGCCTAGTGGAGTAACAAACAAACTGCCATGTAGAGGGTATCGAGTTCGAATCCACGGCGCACTTATTAATTTTCGGAGTTATGTGTGTTGAATTGTAAGTTATCGTTGCCAAGTGCCTCGGAGAGCACGTTAAGCCGTCGGTTCCGACTGTCATGAAGATCTTTGACAGTCGTTATAGGAACTCAATGCATATGAATAAACTGACACTAGTCTAAACCATGGAATTAATGGAAATTGCTTTCCCTTTGTGTTGCGGAGGTCAGTCGCTCTGTGGAAAAGCTAATGTTCAGTCAAATCCTGATCGACTAGCCAGCAGACAACGTGTTTTAACTTGAATAATATAATATTCTATCACATTCACACAACACCATCTAGTCCCAAACGAAGCAGAGCTTATACTATGTGTAGAATAGAATAGAATAGAATAGAATAGCATTTATTTGCAAATATGGGTAATACATAAGAAGGTAGTAGGTTTACATCAGTTCTGCCATATTTCACCATTCGGCATGCAAATTCTTATTGATATAATTTAAATTATGTCGTTCTCACAAATAAAAGTAGTATGTAAATTTCAAATTTCATTAAAATGTCAACTTAATTATTAGTATTACAATATTAAATAAATTATGTATGACATTCTCATTAAATAAAATTATTAAATTTCTAGATTTCCAATTTCATTAAAATGTCAACTTAATTATTACAATATTAAATAATATTAAAAAATGGAGAAACATACATAGGTATATACTTTTTTTTTTGTAAATACATACATATTATACATAGAAACACTCAGACCAAGACAAACATCCATGTTCATGCACACAAATGTTTGACTTGAGCGGAAATCGAACCCGCGACCATCGGCGCAGCAGTCGCTTATACTCCCACTGCGCCAACCGGAATAACGCTAGGCGAATGAAATTAACATCTTTTTTTCAATTTATATTATCTGTAGATCTGTTGAATATTAAAATGTAATTACAGTTGTTATTTTAATAGGCTTGGAAGGCATTTCAATGATCTGGTTATCTTATAATGATGAGAACAGAGTTAAGCGATCGTCTAGCGAGAGCACCGGACAAATGGGTTCTGTAAGACACTTTAGGGGAGAAAAAATGGGTGATTAATTTTGTGAGAATTTAGCACAATTTATCATCAGCCCTTTATACTGTCCCACTGCTGGGCACGGGCCTCTTCTCACTATGAGACGGGGCTGATGAGACTAGGCCAAGTGCGGGTTGGCACACTTCACATGTCTTTCGAGAACATCATGGAGAACTCTCAGATATGCAGGTTTCCTCACGATGTTTTCCTTCACCGACAAGCAACCGAGACCCTCTGAGTAGCAGTCTGTCGGTCTCACCACTCGGCTGTCGCTACCTCGAATTTGGCACAATAACATAATAATAATATTATACCACATACACACAACACCATCTAGCCCCAAACTAAGCAGAGCTTGTACTATGGGTAGGTACTAGGTAATCTCCGCGAGGCACCATTTTATGTGGGTTCTAAAACTCCCTACCCCAGTCTTGTCATGAGTAAAATAAGTAAAGATCAGATATCATTATTTTTCGTGTGAGTTTGTGGCCAACTCTGGTGTCGGAGTTTTCAGGCTGCCCGAAGGCAAACGACACATGACCTATTCTCGTCCTCAGACAAGAACCGGGACCGACAGTTTTTCGTGCCCTGCGAAGCACGGTAGCGCTCAGATGTAAAGGCCACACACGGTCACCCATCCAAGTGGCGACCTGGGCAACGTTGCTTAACTTTCCCGACCTATCTGAACGAGCCAAGGCACGCTTTTAACACTACAAAGATTAAACATGAAAGTAAATCAGTCCTGTAAATAAAAATACCAATAACAACCCAATACTTGCCAGTTTGTCACACGACTATAGCCCATTTTCCTTTCAAAATTTGATATTATCACGGTACACCTTTATAGAGGTAGGGCAGATGATACACAAAGATCTCAGAACGACCAGTATTTCGACAAAAACGATACAAAACAGCCATTTTTAAAAACCTTAACGGTCGAAAGGAAAAAATATTCTCATCTAACATTAAGAAACATCTTTACCTCACCTGGTATATCAGCTGTTATGTCCTGTCTTTGTCCCGCACACAAAGGTACGCATCTTGCGTCCTGCTCTACAATTGCGAGACAGCTGTTAGGTTTTTTTTCGGACAATGAAGGTAGTTTCGATATTTGGTGCAATTATTGAATATCGAAAGGGCGTAAACAATTGTTTGGTGTACAAAAATACGAAAGATTAAAAATAAATTATATATAGTCCGGGCCACGAGAACATAGACTTTTTGTAAACAAAGAATTTCTACTAAGTGACTTAGCGATAGTTCTGTTAAAAACAAATAATGTCAAATCCAATGAGCGCAACGGTACATAGATACGTGTCATTGGAAACTAATATGTCAATGGATCGGGTTTTTATCGATATTATGCGCTGTCAACAGGATTTTTTGATGTTTTGAGGTACTGACGCCTAGAATGTCAACATTTGGCGTTAGTTCATTGAAATGTTACATTCTTAAATTTTATGCAATTTACTAGCTAGTTATCTGTAATATTATTCATTGTTGGTCAATAATTTAATATTTTAGGATAGTTAGGCTACCTTGCAAATTATGTATTGTCTATGATTTAAAAAAAATCATGTCAATATTAGAGTAACATGTATGTTCTCTATCATTTATATACATGGTACTCTATTTTTCCTCAATTAACAGAATAAATTACGTATAAGACGACAAAAAAATCGGCAAATTTATGAACATTCGACCATTCAAACACAAAATCAAATATTTTTATTTCAGTAAAATTTAAAAATATTAATTTAAAATAATAGTGGCATAATTAGGCATTGAAAAAAAAAAGACTGTTCAAGAAGTATAAAATCTAAAACACAACTGTTTGAAAAAGGTTATGAAGCCCTGAATGTTTGTTTACAAAAAGTCTATCTTCTCGTGGCACCAACTATAGAACCTATCCTTATCAGAAGAATACCTACGCATTATATGACATCTACGATAAATCTTATTACTAATCTATAAAGCTTAAGAGTTTGTTTGCTTGAACGCGCTAATCTCAGGAACTACTGGCTCTATTTGCAAAATTATGTCAGTGTTAGATAGCCCATTTATCGAGGAAGGCTATATATAGCCTATACAATAACATCACGCTATGAGCCATAGGAGCAGTAGCCTTAAACGCGGGTGTAACCGCGGGCTCACCTAGATACATCATAAATTCTCTTTTGACAACGACGCGCCAACACTGAGCGCGAATTTAAAATACGAACTTTAAAAGCCCGCTTAACACCGCGACGCCATATTAGCAATTTCTTTTTTTTTAAACGACACACGACAGCCTTATACAGCCTTGAAGGTCGGACAGAGAAAAAAAGAGGTCCAGCTGTTTTGTATAATGTCATAGAAAATGAACGGCTGCAGCTGACATTTAGAATACCAGGGTTGTCACTAGTAAGAACTGCTATCGATAAATAAGTTAGTTAGTAAGTTTTTCATAGAATTTGTGTCTGGGTAAGGATAAGTAGATAGTTTAAGTATATTGATTTTTTATGTGTCTTATTTTCCAGAGATTTCCTGAGGTAATGGGTATTTTTTTAAAAGGCTGTGTCTCATCAAGGATTAGTACTGGTATATTGTACTATGTTTCGCTATCTTCGTCTCCATGGATTTCCTGAATCGAGGTTTTGGCCATTTCTCCACTTATCTGCTGCCACTTTTACTTGACTTTTCAGAGACTTCTTGCGGTGTGTAAGAGGGTAGGTGGTGGTTTAGACACAAGTCTTTAGCATTAGCATTCCAACATAACTTAACTTCACGCTTTTTATCCCCGATGGGGTAGGCAGAGGTGTATTACACACCCACATTTCGCCAGTTATGTTTAGATCCCAATGTAATGGGGCGAGCCTATTGCCATCTACCGGGCACATTATTAAGCGAGCGATATAAATTAATATTTTTGACATCCCAATCAATCATTTCGACATGACATAATAATAACAATTCACACAAGTCATCTGTTTCCCAACCAGACACAAGGTTTGATTTCGAGTTTATCATCCCTTCGCAAAGATACTTTTTGCTTAGTGTATTGACGGAATGAAATGTGATGGTGACATTTTGTATTCTTAATCAATTTAATCGTTTAGAGAAGCTAGACTAGTTCGTACAATTGGCTTCACCCGCTTCTAAAAATAACCATGGCAGGTTATAAGTACCCTTAACAGAAGAGCATGCATGAGAAATTTGATGAGAGTGAATGAAGCAAGAGAGGTATGTCAGGATCGTTGCAAATGGCGTTCCGTAGTGTCTGCCTACCACTTCGAGAAACAGGCGTGAGTCTATGTCATCATCATCAGCCTTTAACAGTCCACTGCTGGACCAGGCCTCTCCTTTGAAAGGAGGAATTGGCCTACTAAACCACGCTGGCCAAACGGGTTGGTATAGGGTTTGTATCAAGTTTTTATTCTCTTACAGTGATGTTCTCTGCATAATATGCTCCCTCTATCGGCTCTTACGAAATCCCTGGGTTGATATGGAGTGGTGACATTCCGTATTCTTAATCCGTCCCCAGTATAATGTAAACTTATTCCGGACACCCCTAACAAATAAGGCGCACGCCACAAAATTCCCGTTGCGAAACAGCTGTCGCTTATTTACAAGCGAGAGCGGGACGGAAGATGCCGTCGCCAGGGGTTAGAGCGAGATAACGATAGACATGTGCTCATAGGTGATAACGCGTGCTTCCGAAAGTTACATCGAAATTGACACAACTGTTTAAAGTGAGGGTAAGATATGGTTTATTTTTAGAATCCAGGTGCATTAAGATCTTTCTGCAAAATTTATGAATAGTTTTGAATAAAACTATGCAATAAGTATAAGCGTATGTACAAGAAGTATCAAAGATTAACACTGTGTAATCAAGAAATTGTTGATTTCAGTCTGTGTTCTTTGTATCCATTAATTAACTAAATAAATGTTTTGTTTATGGGTCTCGGGTTTGAATCCACGGCGCGCACCAATGACTTTTCGAAGTTAAGTGCGTATTAAATTGTTAATTATCGCTTGCTAAACGGTGAAGGAAAACATCGTGAGGAAACCTGCATGTCTGAGAGTTCTCCATAATGTTCTCGAAAGGCATGTGAAGTCTGTCACGCACTTGGCCAGCGTGGTGGACTATAGCCTTACCCTTCTCATAGTGAGAAGAGGCCCGTGCCCAGCAGTGGGACATTACATAATTATACAAAAAATACTCGCGACACTGGATTTGTTACAAGAGCGCGAGTTGTCTTTTTAAGAAAATACGAAATAAAAATTTCTGACTTTAGATCAAAGAAACTCTTTTTTAAATCGTCCAAACTAGAACGGGGCAGTTTGAAAACTATGGCTGACTTATCAAGCATAAGTTTAATAAAATGAATGTTATTCTAAAATCAATTATTACCATACCTATTTTGAAGACCATATCATATCACACATCTTTCAAGGTAGTAGAGCCTTGCAGGATGAATGGGCCGGCTCGACCGGGGAAGTACTACCCTCTCACAGAAAATCGACGTAAAGTAACAGTAACCAAACTGTTGCGTTTCGTTCAGTGACTGAGAGTGCCGGAGGTCCTATCCCCTATTCCTTCTCCCTGATCCCACTCCCTCATCCTATCCCTTTTCCCAACCCCAAGGGGCGGCAACGCACTTGTGACTCCTGTGGTGTTGCTTGTGTCCATGGGCGTCGGTAATTGCTTACCATCAGGTAATCCGTCTGCTCGTTTGCCGCCTATTACCATAAAAAAAAAACAATTTTCAACAACAATAAGCAGAACACGTACTAAATTTAAAAAAAAAAACGTAATTACGTCACGACTGGCCACCCATCCTCATCACGACCTCACGAAACTACTCACCACCAAACAATAGGGGAATAATATCTTTACAAATGAGTAACTATAAAAAAACTAGCATTATGTAATAAAGAAATGGTTTTAACTTCTAAGCAGTAAAGATTAGGCCTATTATAGACAATTACTTTTTTTTTTTTGTTAATGGAACAATAGGAAAGCATAGATTATTTTCTATAATGAGTAATGGCTATTGACTCACAGTCTATGTATTGAATGGTTAGTAATGTTACTAAATTATGCAATAACGTATTTAGTTAATTATTTTTTAGGAAAAGGGCTGTTTAGTATTATTCGAATAATTAATAATGACTTACACTCATTTATTCTAATTTCCTACATTATTCGGCAAATCTAATTGTCTAATTGTCTTTTTTCATTTCTTTTCTCATTGTGTTTTCCAATTTAGTTTTTAGTTATTTAATATTTAATTGTCTGTTTTTCTTTTATATCTATAGGTATGTGAATGTTACCTTTTGGTGCTTGCTGTGACACCTTAAAATGTTGTAGTTTTTATCTTTTAAATTCTGTTATTTTTAACATTTATTACAATGTAACAACTAGGTACTGGTTGTCCTAAATAAATAAATCTACCTATAGGCACAGAGTTGAGCTTTAAGGTTTTGGAAAATAGCTCTAAAATTCTACTAAATGCAATTTGAAATGTTTGTGAGCTTTCACGCTAAAACTGCTAATCGTATTTTGGTGTAACTTTGTAGTAATATAGGTTTTATATCAGAATAACACATAGGCTGCCTTTGTCACGAAAACTAAGACCCACGGGGTGGAAACGCATGTAGAATAATAAAACATGAACACAACTTCACGCCTTTATCCCCGAAGGGGTAGGCAGAGGTGTATTACACACCCGCACTTCGCCAGTTATGTTTCGGTCCCAATGTTAGGTAGAATCTATTCTCATATGTTTTAGTTAGGGTTAATGCCAGGTCAAGAAATAACTTAGAAATAGGTACCTATTTATCGAATAATAAGAAAAATAAATAAACAATAAACCCGCCGAAAACATCTGCCGCCAAAAATCACGTCTTAATTTTATCACTACAGATTCTAAATCGCAGGCAATGGTTCTTAAGTCAAAAATCCCACGTTTCCCAAAACATCTGGTGTTGCCATTCTAAATTGTCTACATCTGGTTCCTTTGTTGAATAAATTGTTCCGGTAAGACTTAGGAACATATTGCGGAAGGAACAGATGTTGATTTCTGGTTTTCGGAACAAAATTTTAAAGGCCATTGTAGTTATTTAAATAGGACTTTTTGTGGCTATTGTTTCAATTTTCTTGAATTGTTTAATGCTCATTATAAGAAATAAAAACAATAAGATAAATAAACATCATTTTAACATATTATAGGTCTTGGGGGGAGGGGGGCGGCTATGTCCAGTAGTGGACGTCCTTCGGCTGTGATGGTGATACATAGGTATTATGTATATATATATAAATGAAGCCTCTATTCGTCCTGTCTATCTGTATGCACGTAATACAATATGAACGATGTTTTGTAAGATTTTCCCCAATAGATAGTGGATAGTATAAGTTTTCATGAAGGTTTAGGTGTATAATTCATACGGGCGGAGCCGCGGGCGAAGTATAGTTTACAGTAAACTTTAAACAATAACAGTTACACCACAATAACATTCTGCCTACATATTTTTTTATTGTGGGGTAACCTCGTTGCAAGAAGGTAATCTCATAAAAAAAATATTTCACAATGATTTCAATAATCATCTTAAAGTATTTCCAAATGTGAGTTTATAAGTTGACAATTTACTCTTCATTTTTAAAGTAAGTGCAAGCTTTTGTAACATTATAATTTCAGCCTTTGTATATATATAACATAAATGCCGTGTGGCTGACGGCATAGAATACAAGTGTCACCACCCCCTATCTTCCCGTGGGTGTCGTAAGAGGCGACTAAGGGATAACACGATGCAAATACCATCTTTGCGTAGAGACGGAAAACTCGACATCAAACCCTATACGACTGCCTCGTTGGTCTCGCGGCATAAATGTGCGCGTGGGATCGGGAGGTCCCGGGTTCGATTCCTGGGTCGGGCAATGTTATTGGATTTTTCTGTCACGAAATTCTCAGTAGCAGCACGGAGTCTGGAAATGTGCCCGGTACGGCAATAAGCTCGACCCTTATTACGTGGGACTAAAGTATATCTGGCGAAAAGTGGGTGTAGAAATACACCTCTGGCTACCCCTTCGGGGATAAAAGGCGTGACGATATGTATGTATATATTTAACTGTCTCACTAGACACGCGCCTCTTCTCTCTATGAGAAGGGTAAGGCCATAGTCCACCACACTGAGCAAGTGCGTGTCGGACTTCACATGTCTTTGCAATATTATTGTGTAACTCTCAGACATTTAGGTTTTCCTCAAGATATTTTTCCCTGTTACGTGGGACCTAAAATTCATGGCGAAATGTGGGTGTAATATTACACTTCTGTCACCCCTTCGGGGATACATGCGTGAGTCTATAAATAAAAAGAATAAAAAAATTCACTAAGTGGTAATTAAAAAAATAATATGTCCCATAAATTCGTTACATCAGCGGTGTGTTGTGCTAGAGAGAAACAGGGACTGCGTAGCAGTCTGCTTGTTTCTCAACTTAACTGTCGCTGTATTGATCTCCTTTATTAATTAGCAGTTTATTACAAAACAACTACAATTAAAAAACAAGATTACTTTAAAATACAGCATAAGTGCATAACAAAGACGCACTAAAAACAACGCACTCCACATATTTAAAAAGCAACGTATCATAAAAAATGTCTATGGTAAATTAGTCAAGGTGCACATAGGACTGGTCTTTAATAAACGGTAATTTAAAAATGGAGCAATAAAATGGCGGATCCGTAATATTTAACAAGGAAGGCAGATGTGGTATACTACTGGCTTACACCTACCTACATTAATTAACTTTTTATTTGCTTGTTTAATATGGAGTGCATTTTCGGTCAGAAAATACTTGACAAAGAGCAGCTAATTATGCTAGTCTTACAGGTCTTTCAGCTGAAAGTAATCTTAGGTACTCTTCATTATCATCCTTATAGGATTATCCCGGTTGCTTCCAAGAGTTCCGCCTTGGAGTCCAGGCTCCGCGCATTAGCCTAACCAGTGCAGACTGAGGATTAGCATTTTTACAGATCGACAGCTACTACTTTAAGACTATTTTATACCATGTATCAAAGAAGAGAGCTATTATTTTCGATCAAACTTTTTCCAACGAATTTTAGAGACGGATGTTGCAAAAAAGCTTAGGTTTAGGAAGGAATACCTAGCTTTTATTACAGATAAGGATAGAACAAAATTTCTAACGAGATATAAGTATTATAATGTATAATGTTTGAATAAATCCAAATTACTTTATAGATAGGTAGGTAATGTATTCATTACTGTAAGTAACGTAATGATTACGAAGATATCATTAACTCTAAGACTTCCGCTATTAGAATAAATATAAGTATTTAACTAATAGTAGATACCATAAAATGTATTTATAGCTAAATATAGGTGACGTACTAAAGAAGGGCCAAATTAAAAGTACCTACCCATAACCGGCGAGCATGAATGTTGAGGAAGCGAAAGAGGTGTGTTTGAACCGGAGCATTTGGCGTTCCATTGTCTCTGCCTACCCCAATGGGAGACAGGCGTGACGATAGATAGATAGATAGCTAAATAAACTCAATACTCGCTTTTTCTGGGTTAACAAGGCATATCAGGGTTTCGCCTACCATCTTTCTCCATTATGAGAACAGCCCAGTGATACCATATTATAGTATTTTCACTTAAATAGGTATGACTGTTGTAAAGTTTCATAATAATAATAAAATAGAAGTGGGATAAATGTAGCTTAGATTTTATTACATAGTAACAGATCGACCTACCTAATAAAATCGTTGAAAGTGCACATATTTTTACATATTATGTAGGTAGGTAGGTTTAGATAAAAAGCGCACTGCGTTATAAAAAACCGTTACATTACCGTCATAAAAAGCATTTAACCATAAATAAATAGCCATAACGACCCCATTTTTGCACGTATCTATGATAAAAACTAACATCTAAACATATATTTTACTCGCAATTTTTTTTTTATTAGTATGAAAAAGACGTTATCTATTTTATCAGAGTGATAGTAATGCGAAAAAACCGTTAAAACTTACCCAAGCCGATCTTTTTCTTGATTTTCTTCAGAACCTTCATTTTGGATCCTTTCTTGTCCTTTACGGGGGTTGTTTCTGGCTCTAGAGCCATCGGGGGCAGGACTAGCGTCTGCGGCGGCATAGGAACCCCGTGCCCCGAAGCCCTGGGGCAAGCGGGGCAGTGACAAGAGCCCCTGGCCTGCCGCACGCTCATACATCCACTTACGCCCATCATTGATGCAGTTACAATCCGAAAAACGTATACGAAACCGAAGAACGCGAGTTTCAAAAACTTCTATAACATATCTGTCACACGGAATAATGAACACGGTACACGGCGAAACGTTATCAATATATTATTACGAACTCACGAGATCCATAACGCACTTGGATTTTATTATTTAACGCGACACATCCGCGCGGTAGGCGAGCCGATCGCGGAGTGAATGCACGAAGCGCTTCGCGTTCGTACCAAGGGCCTACGGGAAAGCTGCGCGCGCATCATTGCGAGCCCTTCCCGGCTCCCTTTCTAACCCCATACACCAGAAAGGGACGGCTAAACTTTTGGAGGGAGAATGTCAACATAGATATTTTCAGCCCAGCAGATGCATTAAAAAGGGATAGGGAAGAGTAGTTACTGACATTTAGAAAGCCCTTTGTTCATGAAAGGTGGCAAAATAATGCATTTTAAACGCACACGGCCAGCGGTCGCGTGCTAAGGTGATTTAAAAAAACTAATGCAGGTGCCATCTTATAATGACATGTTTATTTTCATAGACTTGAGATAGACTTTAAAAAGTTCATAAAGGTCACCTATAAACAATAAAAATAATAATCTGACACGACTGCCTCCGTGGTCCAGTGGATAGCGTATGGCACTCCTGATCAGAGGTCCCGGGTTCGATTACCGGGTCGGGCAAAAGTGTTACTGAGTTTTTTGGAATTCTCAGTAGCAGCACGGAGTCTAGTAATGTGCCCGGTATGGCAATAGGCTCGCCCCCTATTACGTGGGGTCAAAAAATGCATGGCGAAATGTGATGATTTGTGATTTTAGAAAAAGACAACTCCCGCAGTAGGACTAAATCCTGTGTCGCGGGGGACTTTACAAACATTCATCTAACGGACACAATGAACACCCAAACTCGAAACAACACTTTGTGAATTACACAAAAGTGTTGTCTCGTGTGGGAATCGAACCCACAACACTCGGCGCAGTGTCAAGCGGTGAGGCGGCCGCTTAAAGCACTACGCCAAACGTGCAGTCGTCGCATATATCTGTGGGTGTAATACTTGCGGCGTGCCTCTGCCTACCCCTTTGGGGATACAGGCGTAGGTCTGTATAAATTGGCAAGGCAGCGATAGCCTAGTGGAGATACCAACAGACTGCTTTGCAAAGGGTTTCGGGTTCATTCAAAACACACTCACAACCAAGAAGCGCACCTCTATTTGTTTGTTTTTAGGTTTCCGTACCTAAAAGGTAAAACATACATACAAAGACTCACGCCTACTTCCCGGAGGGGTAGGCAGAGACTACGGAATGCCATTTGCAACGATCGTGACATACGTGTCTTGCTTCATTCACTCCCATCAGATTCCTCATGCATGCTCTTCTGTTCAGGGTACTTCTAACCTGTCCTGTTTTTAGGATAAAAACGGAAAGATAAAAACGGGACCCTATTACTAAGCCTCCGCTGTCTGTCTGTCCGTCTGTCTGTCTGTGGCCAGGCTGTATCTCATCAACCGTAATAGCTAGAAAGCTGGCGTTTCGTATTTTTGGATTAATGTTACTAACGGTAACAGGGTTATAATGAATTGTCAACCAACATAGTAAATGAAAGATTATCTAAAAATGTATTTAAACGAAAGTGCAGAGAATTTTATATGAACAGATTTATTAGAACAATAGTTGAATAGCTAATCTTGTAATAATAACATTGCACCTATACCTTAGTCTACTTATGAATTATACTATCATGTAATGTGTCAAAAGGGAGTGATCTTTCTGCCAACAAACTGCCATGCAGTTTGGCGGAGGATATATAAAAGAGAATATTGTAAAAAAATTCTGGAAATAAACATTATTATTATTAGGTTGACGCTAAAAATTGTCACAGAATATGTAGGTAGTTGTATATTACCTTTCAAAATAAATAATTAAATTTAAAAAAAGTAAATATTATAAATAAATAAAAATAAAGGGGGGCTCCCATACAACAAACGTAACTTTTAATCAATTTGTTACTCGATCTTCATAAAAAGGTAGAAACTTAAATAGTACCTATTGAAGTATTCATAAAACAAACGAGATTTCCTTTTATAGATGATGGTACGGAACCCTTAGTGCGCGAGTCCGACTCGCACTTGCCCAATTTTTATGAATTCATGTGAGTGTGTGGCCAACTCTTGACTCGAAGTTTTCAGACCGCCCGCCCGAAGGCCTCCGACATGGCCTAACGATTCTTATCCTGAGACAAGAACCGGGACCGTCAGCGTTACGTGCCCTCCGAAGCACGGTAGCGCTCAGATGTAAATGCCACACACGGTCACCCATCCAAGTGGCGACCTGTGCAAGCATTGCTTAACTTTGCCGATCTGTTACGAAAAAAATTAATTAAAAAAATACTGCATGGAAGGCATAGTGGTTTAAACAGACGCCTCGTTTAATTCTACTGCAAGTACTGTGGGTTCGATTCCCTCACGAAACAACACTGTGCGATCCATATGTTGTTCTTCCGAGCATGGGCGTTGAAAGAGAGGTGCAAAGGTACGCACTTTTACCTCTGTACATGTAAAAATGCGTACATTATTTAAAATAATTTCACGGATATGAGAATAAAAAATAATATTTTTTATTATACCTTCACGCCTGTACCTCCGAAGGGGTAGCAAGAGATATAATATTAAACACAGATTTCGCCTCATGTTTTTTTTTAACGTCCCACGTAATAGGGGGCGAGCCTATTGCCGTTACCGGGCACATCACCAGACTCCGTGCTGCGACTGAGAATTCGGAAAAACTCAGTAACACTTTTGTCCGCATGGGGAATCAAACCCGGGACCTCCGATCAGCAGTCGCATACGCTAACCACTAAACCTCGGAGGCAGTCATCAACTAATATGTATAAGGAAAATACAAGAAGAAAATGGTATCCTTCGGCTGGGAAGGAAAATTCGACGCGCAATATGTTAAAATCTGTGTGGTGACGGATTAAGAATACGGAATGTCACCACCCCATATCATCCCATGGGTGTCGTAAGAGCCGACAGAGGGAGCATATTATGCAGAGAACAGCACTGTAAGAGAAGGAAAACTTGATATAAACCCTATGCCAACCCGTTTGGCCAGCGTGGTATAGTAGGCCAATTCTTCCTTTCAAAGGAGAGGCCTAGTCCAGCAGTGGACTGTTAAAGGCTGATGATGAATACCTATGTTAAAATATCGAACCCGAGACCCATTGAATAGCAGCCTGTTAGTATCTCCACTAGCCCATCTCTGCTATTCGTACAATACACTGCCCTTTTTCTTCCACAGATAACCAATATCGGGTCATAATAATAATCATCAGCTCTTTATACTATCCCACTGCTGGGCACGGGCCTCTTCTCACTATGAGAAGGATAAGGCCATAGTCCACCACGCTGGCCAAGTGCGTGACAGACTTCACATGTCTTTCGAGAACATTATGGAGAACTCTCAGACATGCAGGTTTCCTCACGATGTTTTCCTTCACCATTTTCAAATGACCAATATCGGGTCAAAAACCTAAAAAATATTTCGTGTTAAAAAATGTAATTTAACTATTTAACAGATGTAAAGAAATGCGACCCATGGAGGTTCCCCCACATAAAGCTGTATGCCCAATGGAGACTTAAAATACAGCTGAGTAGAGTGAAAAATATTTAAAGAAATATTACAAACAAAATGATTTTTATTTAAGGGTCTTTTTACCCTAATACTTTTGATTTATTTTTCAGGTGAGTTTATATTTAAGTCAAAGTCAAAATCATTATTCATCCAGGTCACAAGGTGAAACTTATGAACGTAAATTTTTAAAGTTTATTACTTAACTAGAGGACGCCAGCAGCTACGCCTGCATTTTTTTTAAATATACCCGTTTTGGCCGATCCCGTGAAAATTTCGGGAAATCCCTTCTTAGTGCACCCCTACGGTCCCCAAGGAACATACATGCCAAATTTCAGCTTCATGCGCCCAATAGTTTCGGCTGTAGTCTGCCAGTCAGTAAGTAACGCAAGGATTTTATATATTAAGATGAATCTTCATTTACTATTTATCAATATTTATTAGGTGTATAATATTTAAGTTTTCCAATTAGCCGTCTCCCAAACATGTGGTCATATATCGCCGCCTTACTCTTAGGGGATGGCGGGGTGTACAAGACGCAAGGGGGTGTAAAGTCTAAAGTTCGCCGCATGTTCCCGCGCAAGGTGCACGCAGACATCTGGCAATGCCAACGTGGCGCGCGCCAAAGAATAATAATTTCGGCACATACGCACACATACATACATACAGTGTTTGTGTGTAATTAAGTTTCTTTTTAATAATAATATTCTACCACATTCACACAACACCATCTAGTCCCAAACTAAGCAGAGCTTGTACTATGGCTACTAGACAATGGATAAACATACATAGGTACAGGGTGTAAAAAGGCCCATAACGAAAACTGAAATCGCATATTGTACCAATCATTACGAACATTTTTTGCTTCGGCATCATACCTGGGAAATTACTGGTTCAGGAGATATTGAAGCTCAAAGTTACTATGGAATTTTTATAATGAGGTAAAAAATCGGTGCATTTACCCCGCCAACCTGTTCTATAGATGTCCTATGCACCCATATTTATTAGTAAGTATTTCGAAAATTGCACGCGCGCTTTTAATTGCGCTTTAAAAAATGTGAAAACTTAAAAAAAATCGTTTCCCAGGTATTATTTTTGTTTAGTATGACTTGGCATGATGTCCACAACGAGTAGACTTCGGCTTGGTGATGGGTCTTGTGACATACATATGTATGTATACTTTTTCGTAAATACATACATATTATACATAGAAACACTCAGACCAAGATAAAGTTTTCTTTGTCTATGCCTTCATAATTTTGCCCTCGTCCTAATTTATTTGGAGTCTGTGTAATTTTCGGCACATTAATACTACTAATCGATTTTAAACTTTCGCGATTTGTATACATCATACAATATTATTTAGCGGGTTTTAGTCGCGATAATATACTTAATGGTCCCGGGTTCGATTCCCGGGTCGGGCAAAAGTGTTATTGGGTTTTTCCGAATTCACAGTAGCAGCACGGAGTCTGGTGATGTGCCCGGTAACGGCAATAGGCTCGCCCCCTATTACGTGGGACCTAAATATTCATGGCGAAGTGTGGGTATAATATTTCACCTCTGCCTACCCCTTCCGGGATACAGGTGTGAGACTATAAATAAAATAAATAAATAAAAAATACCTCTGTTATTCTTCTACGGTTCTACCGGCTTGCAACGGCCTTTAATTCAATTTAATTTAAGTCAATTATCACGACTAGGACCCGCCCAATAAAATTGTATGATCTGTACCAGATACTGTTATAAAGATGAAGAGTTTGTTTGCTTGGACGCGCTAATCTCAGGACCTACTGGTCCGATTTGAAAAATTCTTTCAGTGTTAGATAGCCCATTTATCGAGGAAGGCTATTGCCTATATAACATCACGCTATAAGACGCGGGTTCAGTAGTCCTCCAGCTTGGGACCCTGTCATAAGGCTAATGAAACCCAAGAAGGACAAAGTCACCAAAAGACCTAAGGACACTGTGAGCTCATTCTGCGTAAATAGTAACACCAGTAGTTGAAAAAATTGGGCAAGTGCGAGTCGGACTCGCGCACGAAGGGTTCCGTACCATCATGTATAAAAGAAAATCACGTTCGTTGTATGTATACTTAAATACTTTATAAGTTTCTACCTGTTTATTAAGATCGAGTAACAAATTGCTTAAAAATTACGTTTTTTGTATGGGAGCCCCCCTTTATTATTTTTTTTTTTTAATTTAATTATTTATTTTGAAAGGTTATATACAACTACATATTCTGTAAAAATTTAAAGCGTCTACCTGTCACAGTTAGTAATTTTGAGCAAAAAATACGAAAAACAACACGTTTTTTGTATGGGACCCCCCCTTAATATTTTAATTTTTTTAATTTTTAGTATTTGTTGTTATAGCGGCAACCGAAATACATAATTTGTGAAAATTTCAGCTTTCTAGCTATCATGGTTTATGAGATACAGCCTGGTGACAGACAGACAGACAGACAGACAGACAGACAGCGGAGGCTTAGTAATAGGGTTCCGTTTTTTACCTTTTAGGTACGGAACCCTAAAAATGTTCGGGTACTTTGAGATACGTCCGTGTGGTGACGGATTAAGAATACGGAATGTCACCACCCATATCATCCCATGGGTGTCGTAAGAGCCGACAGAGGGAGCATATTATGCAGAGAACAGCACTGTAAGAGAAGGAAAACTTGATACAAACCCTATACCAACCCGTTTGGCCAGCGTGGTATAGTAGGCAAATTCCTCCTTTTAAAGGAAAGGCCTAGTCTAGCAGTGGACTGTTAAAGACTGATGATGATGACTTTGAGATAACTTATACCTACATTAAAGAAAAAGACAAATATCACCTCAGTCTGCCGTGACCATGAATCCTGTTAAGAATTCGAAACGTCGGCTAGTAATAAAGTAACATGTAGTTTCTAGATCATTCGGTTCAAATGTAATAACAAGTGAAACCAATATAACGCCATAAAATCCGTAAACTGTAGTTTAATTTTAAAGAACAACTAGAGTTAATTAGACATAATTATATGAACTGTCGACCAGCACTTGGCCAGCGTGGTGGACTATGGCCTCACCCTTCTCATAGCGAGAAGAGGCCCGTGCCCAGCAGTGGGACAGCATACATACAATTCTGATAATGGTCTGCAAACATAACATTGCGGTCAGCAAAACATAAATCCGAAACATATTCCTCTGAAGGACAAGTTTACCAGTTGCTAAAAATAACTTTGTTTTAATAAATACAAAGTTAATAATGCAGTTGGAAAATATAAAGCCAATGTTTTTGCTTTGATGTTTCCATTAGCGACGGCATTTACAAAATTGTTTATTTAGTCTTTGTTATAAATATAGATTTCACTTTGTCTTAAGGTCTTCATTTACGAGAAGTGTATTATTTCGTTTGAAATATAAATTAAGTATATGAAATTTAGGTCACTAAGAATTACGGCTAAGTTCCGTGGCATATAATATACCGCGAGATCTTGGGTTCGATTCTTGGGTGAGTCATCATTAGTGAGGCGGAAGTAAGTGTATAATTCTGAGCTTCCAGTTAAAAACTGACATAACTCGAGTTAGATCATAATAGGCGTGTGTCCGCTAAGAATAAATCGGTTTGATTGTAGTATCTATAGATTCATTATGATTTTAAAATGTCAATAAAGTTTATTATCTTAATATATAAAATCCTTGCGTTACTGACTGACTGACAGACACACTACAGCCGAAACTATTAAGCGCAGGAAGCTGAAATTTGGCATGTATGTTCCTTGGGGACCGTAGGGGTGCACTAAGAAGGGATTTCCGGAAATGTCCACGGGATCGGCCAAAACGGGTAAATTAAAAAAAAATTGCAGGCGTAGCTGCTGGCGTCCTCTAGTTTATTATAAAAAGGTAAGATTAATGTTATTTTAAGGATTCTAAAAATAAAAATAATGTATTTATTCTTGTGACAGTGAACACCAATCAGAGAGCATTACGTCAAGCAGTACGTCCGCCATTCATGTTGTTGACGTTTTAGTAGTAAATACAACTAAAGCGTCAAACTTTCTACCTGTCAAATCGAATATAACAAAATAAAAGTCGGTACATCAGACCAGACTTAATTCACGGTTTGTTTTGTTTTGCACTTTGTGATATCACTCAACCGCCATGATCGTTTTTAAAAAGCCGTAATTAGTAATGTTGCTGATCGATTTTTGAAGAAAAAGTCAGGTATTTCAGTTTAACATCTAATAAAGGAACGAATCAATCGCTAATTACATTTTAGGACACAAGCCTATTGACTTTTTTAAATGGTTTTGGCAGAATGCTAGCTTATCCACTAGCTTATCCAGAAATCCAAAAGAATAGGGATATTCCATGGTTTAAGGTTAAGACTAGTGTCAGTTTATTTAGAGGTACTGACTCCCTATAACGACTGTCAAAGATCTTCATGACAGCCGGAACCGACGGCTTAACGTAATCACCGAGGCACAATTCAATACACAAAAAAAACAAAACAAGTTCCATTAAAATCTTCACTGTAATATCCTTTCCACTTTAACAAGGAAAGCAGTTAACCTCCGACCCGAGCAATCAACTAATTAGAGTTAACATCACTATAGGGTGGGTGACATCACTAGTCTTGTCATTAATGTCATTAAACTGACAGCAGGTGTTTTAAACGGTGTGAGAATTCTTGGTCGTGTTAGTCTAACAGTGTGTTTTACAGTCTAATAGTTAGACTGTAAAATACACATGACTAGCTTTGTGGTGTGTCTTTTACCGACAGAGTAAATAATTGTGTGATAAGAGAGTGTTGTGGGGTAACAGAAGATGTAGTGACAAGCATCGAGAAGGGTATGCTAGGTTTGGGCACGTGGAGAGGATGCATGACGAAAGACTGACCAAGCAGATATATAAGGCATGTGTGGTAAGTTAAGCATTAGTGTGGAAGGGACAGGACGAAGGGGAAGACCTAGGCGGACGTTCTCTGACCCGGGGGGCGATTCAGAATCGTTCGATATCTCATTTGACATTCGATTCCGTTAATTATCAAACGGGCTACCTCATTTTTTATCAAAACTATCGCATTTCCTGTCAATTTTATGCATTCAGTATGAAGTAAAATAATAAATAAACCGAATTCAATGAATATTTGTTCAAAATATCTCTGATAGGCGGCTAAAAGACGAGGACAATAATTTGACATATCGTACGATTACTTGTCGTGACATTCTGAATCGGCCTGCAGATTGGAGACATCCTAAAAACAGGACAGGTTAGAAGTACCCTAAACAGAAGAGCATGCATGAGGAATATGATGGGAGTGAATGAAGCAAGAGAGATAATTATGTCAGGATCGTTGCAAATGGCATTCCGTAGTCTCTGCCTATCCCTTCGGGGATACAGGCGTGAGTCTATGTATGTATGACTAGCTGAGCCCTCGGTTACAACCGCGCTTTTTAGAGCTATTATAACGCTGCTCCCTACTAAGCAGCAATAGCCTAGTGGAGAGACCGACAGACTGCTACGCAGAGGGTCTGGCTTCGAATCCACGGCGCGCTCCAGTCACTTTTCGGAGTTATGTGCGTATTAAATTGTTAATTATAGCTTGCTAAACGGTGAAGGAAAAAACATCGTGAGGAAACCTGCATGTCTGAGAGTTCTACGTAATGTTCTCAAAAGACATGTGAAGTCTGTCACGCACTTGGCCAGCGTGTTGGACTATGGTCTTATCATTCTCATAGTGAGAAGAGGCTCGTGCCCAGCAGTGGGACAGTTTATATATGATGATGCTGGGCTGATGATGATGATGACACCGCTCCCACGGCTCATAGCGTGATGTTATATCTGCTGCGTCAGAGGTTTGGTTTGCACCTTGTTTGAACCCGTGAATGAAAAGCGTAGCAATCTGGTCCCCCAGCCACTAAGCTATTTATTTATCTGTTTTATTTATAGACTCACGCCTGTATCCCCGAAGGGGTAGGCAGAGGTGTAATATTACACCCACATTTCGCCATAATTTTTTAGGTCCCACGTAATTGGGGGCGAGCCTATTGCCGTTACCGGGCACATTACGAGACTCCGTGCTGCTACTGAGAATTTCCGAACGGAAAAACCCAATAAAACTTTGCCCGACCCGGGAATCAAACCCGAGACCGCGAGACCAACGAGGCAGCCACTAAGCTATAGCTGCCTAGCATACCTACTCACAAAAGTTTATTTTTATCCACCCATCTTAGCAACGACACTACTCCCAAACAGCCAAAAGGCCGTAAGAGCAAGGACGTCTGCCGTAAGTTGTATAAAAAAGTTTTATAAAAAAAGTTAAGCGCCCGCCATCTGTCGCGAAGGCACGCGCCGTTCAGCCAATAGCAAAATGGCGTGTGCAGGCTTCTGAACGACATATTGGCTATGGTTCTTGCGTATTTTTTTTATTTAGAAGATTTTGAGAAGGGATATTATTCGTTTATTGTTATGTTCAAGTCATTTTTTTTGCGAATAGCAGACGGATCGGCTGATGGTGAGCGATTACCGCCGTACATGGTCACAAGCAACACCACATGAGTCACAAGATCATCATCAACATCATCAGCCTTTAAAAGACCACTGCTGAACTAGGCTGAACCTCCTTTGATAGGAGGAATTGGCCTACCCGTTTGGCCACGCTGGCCAAACGGGTTGATATAGGGTTTGTATCAAGTTTTCCTTCTCTTACAGTGCTGTTCTCTGCATAATATGCTGCCTCTGTCGGCTCTTACGACACCCATGGGACGATATGGGGTGGTGACATTCCGTATTCTTAATCCGTCACCACACGGACAGTCACAAGATCGTTGCCAACGTAACCGACCTTTTACCTTCGGGATGGGAAAGCGACACGGAGCGAGATGAGGGAGAAAGAAAAGGCGGTGGTGCCTCCGGCACTCTCACTCACCGATACCTATTCTGTGAGAGGGTAGTACTTCCCCGGTCGAGCCGGCACATTCAAGCTGAAATCGGCAACGCTTTAAAATCTAAACATTTATTACCTTTTTTGCCCTTTTTAAAAAGACAACTCCCGCACTAGGAATAAATCCTGTGTCGCGTGGGACTTTACAAACATACAACTAACGGACACAATGAACACCCAGACAGAAAACAACATGGATTACACAAAGTATTGTCTCGTGTGGGAATCGAACCTACAACACTCGGCGCAGTGTCAAGCGGCGAGGCGGCCGCTTAAACCACTACGCCAACCGTGCAGTCAATTATAATTAATATCTTAGGACACCTCACACACTGTCATCTAAATCAATAAATACGAATATATACGGTAGACACTATTTTCAATTTTGGCATTAGTAAGTATGGTGTGGTGACGGATAAAGAATACGGAATGTCACCATCCCATATCATCCCATGGGTGTCGTAAGAGCCGACAGAGGGAGCATATTATGCAGAGAACAGCACTGTAAGAGAAGGAAAACTTGATACAAACCCTATACCAACCCGTTTGGTTGGCCAATGTGGTATAGTAGGCCAATTCCTCCTTTCAAAGGAGAGGCCTAGTTCAGCTGTGGACTGTTAAAGGCTGATGATGAACTATGGTGACCACATATCTGATAAAAATAATGGCTATTATATTCTTAAATAGTGCTCTTACTAGTCTAACCAGATATGACAGTACATACATAATATATATCAATTTTAAACTTTCGTTAGCGGGTTTTAGTCGCGATAATTTACTCATTTATAGGCATAAATACCTCTGTTATTCGCCTACGTTTCAACCTTTCCTACGCACAACTCATCAGACAAGCATACATAGGGACAGACATACAGAAGACAGACTTTGTTTTATACTATGTAGTGATATAAACTGTGACAATGCCATTCGTGTTACCAAGAGTGTGTCAAAAATCACCTTTAGCCACACCGAACCATAGCCAACAACAACAAAAAAATTGGGCAAGTGCGAGTCAGACTCGCGCACGAAGGGTTCCGTACCATCATCTATAAAAGAAAATCACGTTCGTTGTATGTATACTTAAATACTTTTTAAGTTTCTACCTGTTCATTAAGATCGAGTAACAAATTGCTTAAAATTATGTTTTTTGTATGGAGGCCCCCCTTTATTATTTACTTTTTTTTAATTTAATTATTTATTTTGGAAGTTAATATACAACTACATATTCTGTGAAAATTTTAAGTGTCTACCTGTTACAGTTAGTAATTTTGAGCAAAATATACGAAAAAAAGCACGTTTTTTGTATGGGACCCCTCCTTAATATTTTTATTTTTTTTTATTTTTAGTATTTGTTGTTATAGCGGCAAAATTCATAATTTGTGAAAATTTCAGATTTGTAGCTATCACGGTTAATGAGATACAACCTGGTGACAGACAGACAGACGGACAGACAGCTTAGTAATAGGGTCCCGTTTTTTACCTTTTAGGTACGGAACCCTAAAAAGTACACACTTTCATAGACAACTTATTTTTTTTATAATAACTGTATGATTAACCATAAAGGTGCACTATCCGAAAGCTGTACAATCGACAAAAAAAAAAGAATTAAAAGTAAACTATTGATGTTGACGACAGATGGTGATATGCAGACGCCACGCGCGCATTTGCCGGATATAGATTATAATTGTAAAGAAAAAAACATGACTACCGTTCAAATCATCATCGGTACTTCAGATGTATGGATAATAATAATATAAATAGCTGACACGGCAAGCGGTATTCCGCCATATAAAAAATATTTGTCAAATCTAATCTTAATATATAAAATCCTTGCGTTACTGACTGACTGACAGACACGCTACAGCCGAAACTATTGGGCGCAGGAAGCTGAAATTTGCCATGTATGTTCCTTGGGGACCGTAGGGGTGCACCAAGAAGGGATTTCCCGAAATTCCCACGGGATCGACCAATACGGGTAAATTTAAAAAAATTGCAGGCGTAGCTGCTGGCGTCCTCTAGTACTAATATATAAAGCTGAAGAGTTTGTTTGATTGGTTGAAGTGCTCAGGAACTACTGGCCGGATTTGAAAAATTCTTTCAGCGTTACATAGCCCATTTATCGAAGAAGGCTATAGGCTATATAGCATCACGCTATGGGCCACGGGGGCGGAGCAGTAGCCTTAAATAACGCGGGTGTCACCACGGGCATAGAAAAATAAATATGTCTGGGTACTTTTATCACCCAGCGGTATGAAATATACTTTAAGATCAGTTCTCAAACCTAAATTGTTAATTATCGCTTGTCCCGTGACTCGGAGAGCACGTTAAGCCGTCGGTCCCGGTTGTCATGAAGATCTTTGGCAGTCGTTACAGGGCGTCAGTACCTTCTAAATAAACTGACACTAGTCCAAACCATGGAATATCGCTATCCCTTTGTATTGCGGAGGTCAGACAGACAGTCGCTCTATGGTTAAGCTAATATTCAGCCAAATCTGCAGGCCGATTCAGAATGTCACGACAAGTAATCGTACGATATGTCAAATTATTGTCCTCGTCTTTTAGCCGCCTATCAGAGATATTTTGAACAAATATTCATTGAATTCGGTTTATTTAATAATTTACTTCATACTGAATGCATAAAATTGATAAGAAATGCGATAGTTTTGACAAAAAATGAGGTAGCCCGTTTAACAATTAACGGAATCGAATGTCAAATGAGATATCGAACGATTCTGAATCGCCCCCCGGGTTAGACTAATAAGCGGACCCCAGATTGAAACTGGGATAACGCTAAGAGGATGATGATCTCATACCCAGCAAATAAACACAATCCTTTCCGATACAGCTTACAGCCTTTTCGAACTTCACAGAAAATTATGTGAGTAGGTAGGTACATATTTTCTTACATAACACATATATCTTATTTCTTACACACCAACAAATGTGACGGATGCCAGGAATCGAACCTTAGGCTCAGTTCACACCGAAATGGCAGCGGCTGGAAGCGACGCGCAGCGGCCGGCATCGAAGAGAAGGCTTGCGGCTGCCCGCGACTGCTCGCGGCCGCGCGCAGCTCACGTCACGACTCAGGCTCACGCTATTCCTATGCGCAGTTTATATTCTACATATAACGAGGAAACACGTATGTAATTAGCTGTGAAAATGAGTATTTTGGATTTAATAGTTATTGCACGTATAATTGAAGAAGAAGAAGAGGAAACGCGGATTCTTGGGTACACGGCCGCCCGCGCCCTCCCGCGCTTGCTCGCGGCCGCCCGCGCATGCCAGAGCGGTCGCGCGCCGACGCGGCGCGGATTGTCAAGTGATTCTATGTATTATAGTCATGATGATAAAGACTAAAATTATATGACACTGAAACTGCTCTCCGCTTCGCTTCCGGCCGCTGCCATTTCGGTGTGAACTGAGCCTTAGCTGGTCCGCCACAGTGCGCTGCTGGTGTGTGACTGGCGAGTGTTCCTACGACGATGTGTGTTCTTCTATATGTGTGGACTGTATGGCTTCGATCTATTCGGGGCTTCAGAAATAAAACATCTTCATACGTTGGGAGCGATGCTATTCAGGTGTTCGGTGCTTGGTTAAATATGGTTACTTGGTCACAAGATGGTGGTTGATATAATAACATAACACATTCTTACATTTTTTGACTGACATAGCGGTCTAGTGGATAGTATTACTGGGTTTTCCAAACTCTCAGTAGGTAGCAGCACGGAGTCTTGTGATGTGCCCGGTAACGGCAATAAGCTCGCCCCCTATTACGTGGCACCTATATCCGTGGCGAAATGTGTGTTTGACATTACACCTCTGCCTACCCCTTCGGGGATAAAGGCGTTTGTCTATACATATACATATGTATATAATTTTCTCCTGTTGCCATCTCATCATCATCAGCCTCTAAAAGTCCACTGCTGGACTAGGCCTCTCCTTTGAAAAGAGGAATTGGCCTACTATACTAGGGTTTGTATCAAGTCTTCCTTCTCGGACAGTGCTGTTCTCTGCATAATATGCTCCCTCTGTCGGCTCTTACGACACCCATAGGATGATATGGGGTGGTGACATTCCGTGGTCTTAATCCGTCACCACACGGACGTCTGTTGCCATCTACCGGTCACATTATTAAGCCAGCGATAATATATATTTTTTAATGCACACATAAATTAAAAAATCAGAGATGTGTGTGCCCGGGGTATCTGGGGATCGAAATCCGATCCACGTACACCACTGGGCTATCGCCGCTTTTTTAAAAAGCTCGTGATAGAGAATTGGTTTGCTTGGGGGCATAATTTTCACAGGCAACCTTGCGTGTCCATTTGTACACAAAAAGAGTCAATTTCATTAAAAACATTCCCTACCTACCTCTCCGGGAAACAGGCGTGAGTCTATGTATGTGTGTATGTATTTTCTATGGAGCTTATGTCAAAAACGAATCTAAAATCTCAAAAAAAAACATTACATATTTGTAGACTCACGCCTGTATCCCCGAAGGGGTAGGCAGAGGTGTAATTTTACACCCACATTTCGTCATGAATTTTTATGTCCCACGTAATAGGGGGCGAGCCTATTACCGTTACCGGACACATCACCAGACTCCGTGCTGCTACTGAGTATTCGGAAAAACCCAGTAACACTTTTGCCCGACCCGGGACCTCCGATCAGCAGTCGCATACGCTATCCACTGGACCACGGAGGCAGTCTATAAAATCTCAAAAAATAAATAGACTGAATATTGAATTCAACGGTACTTAACACAGTCACATTTTACTAGATGACTTTAGGATTGAACCCGGCACCGCCCAGACATAAAACTACCTGTAGTCCAGTCTATCAGCTGTGCGGTTCAATAAACTCGTTCGAACCCGGGTAGGGCAACAACAGGTGTCGACATCTGCCCATTTAGTTGGCATGTGTCTACACAAAGGGCTAGAAAGAGATGGGTAGTATTCGAATTTTATCACTATCGAGTATGTAAGTACACATTACATAACTTCACGCCTTTATCTTACTTTTCACCAGCTATGTTTCGGTCTCAATGTAATCCTCTATTACATTGGGACCGAAACTCGCGAAATGTGGTTGTGTAATACCTACACCTCTGCCTATCCCTTCGGATATGTAATGTTATGTTGCCTCGTTGGTCCCGCGGCAAAAATGTGCGCGTGGGATTGGGAGGTCTCGGGTTCGATTCCCGGGACGGGCAAAGTGTTATTGGGTTTTTCCGTTAGGAAATTCTCAGTAGCAGCACGGAGTCTGGTAATGTGCCCCGTACGGCAATAGGCTCGCCCCCTATTACGTGGGACCTAAAAATTCATGGCGAAATGTGGGTGTTATATCACACCTCTGCCTACCCCTTCGGGGATACAGACGCGAGACTATAAAAAATAAAAAAGTAAAATGTTGAAATAGAGGGCGACCGGCGAGCCTATTGCCATCTACCGGGCACATTATTAAGCGAGCGATAATTAACATTTTTAACCTTTTGAGCGCCAGAGCAAAAACACATGAACCTGCCCTCAACGCCAAGCCACAAATTCCGCCTAAATACCTACGAAAGAGATAGGGATTCCAATACTACATCGATATTCAATGGTATTTTTATTTTCGTCTACGATTTCAGAATATAAATGTCCTTATAACATTGAAATTTAAGTCCTAATTACACTTCCTCCTACTATAGTAATAGTTATACATAATTTACAGGCTCGAATAACACCGTAATAACAGTTATGAGACGACAATATAATTAAATGTAATAACTATAGGCACAACACCATCCTTTATCTGCTGTCTTCTATTTGTGACCATGGCGTGGACGGCTCGCCATTTGTATGACTATTTCGCTTCCAAAATAAGGATGTAGCAACGTAATATCTCGCTTATCGATGTATTCTCGTACAATATTATTTTAAAATAAATAAAACACGTTTTTTTTATTAAGTGCATTTATAATCTTTATAATTGCGAATGTTCAAACCGTTTAAGTATATGTATAGGTACGTATAAACATAAAAAAATATCTATAGTTGTTTCACGAAAAAATAACATTCCCAAATGTACCTATCTAACTTATTTTAAACAAAAATAAGTTACATTTGGTCTTCCAATACCAATACTGGGCCACATACCTACTGATATTATCTTGGTTTTAATAAGATTAATTTTTGCTTAAAATAAAAGCAGAAAAAATACAGTAGGTACTTCCTCAAGTACTTTAAATCATAGTCGTCTAAACTTTAGACGACTATGATCTATCAAAATCTTTAGACTAAAGATTTTGTTTCCGAAAAGTCTTCGTCGTCAGGATTCAGGAACTCCTTCTGATATGCGAAGAAGTTCCTCCGTAGTCATCAAATTGGCAATCATTATAACAGTCACTTAATAATTAATATAATATAAATAGTAAATATTTAAATATTGTTCTTTTTCTTCACTATTTTCTGATCGTGCGCTTGTGACGTCACGGTATTGTCATCTATTTGTGACCATGGCGTACAAGGCACTGATAATTCGGGTTGAGTTAGGGATGCGCCTGAGTTAGGATTAGCGAATATCGAAATTCGACCCAACAAATTTTATCTTCGACTATGTAGCTATTAAAATGTTTTTTTAGGTCTGATTCTATAATATTAATGCTGTTTTATCCTCGTACTAAATTATATCTAAAATAATACATTGCAGAAGAAAGTTTTAAAATGATCTTTGATGTAAATTTTTCATATTATCTAACATACGCTACATCACTAGCGGTCACATATTTGTGACTGTGGCGTGTGAGGAACATTCTTTTTTAAGAATTGATTTCTTACTTTTTAACGTAAAATATCTCAATATCTATAACGCTATTTAATTCGTTTAACAGAAATAAACAAGAATTAGAACTTCTATTTGAAGGTAATATAAATAAACAGGCATTAAAGTAATGTTAAAATTGTTTATTTCGTGTTTTTGTATACCGCTTTTCCTGTCACGTATTTGTGACGTTGGCGACCAGGGACAGTTTTCGCTTGTCACGTATATGTGACTATGGCGCTCAAAAGGTTAATACACACATAACTTGGAAAGGTCAGAGGTGTGTGCCCGGGGTAACTAGGGATCGAACCCGAGACCATCGTCTCGGCAGTCGGGCAGTCAGTTATGTTACGTGTAACAAGTAAATGATTACGGACATAGTACGTAAAAACAAGACCAATTTTCTTTCAGAAAACACCCAAACTGACAACGTTACCAAGATTTAGTGAGAACTAGCTGTTTCCCGCTGTTTCACCCGCTACTTCGCGTACCCGGTTAATTTATAGCCTAAGTTACTCCTTGGTACATCAGCTAACCGCCAGTGAGAGTCTCGTCAAAATCGGTCCAGCCGTTCCAGAGATTAGCGAGAACAAACTGACAGACAGTCAAAAATTTTAAAAAATACATTTCGGTATATGTACCGTGTATACATACATATGCATTAAATAAAAAACGGTTATTTTAATATTACAAACAGACATTCCAATTTTATTTATGTGTATGTATAGATAGACAAAGAAACGTACTAACCTTTCTAATATTGCTATAGACAAATCCCTTTACTTTTTAAACAGATCTAAACGGCCCTCCTACACGATGTCATAAACAATGAGACATAGACATAATAGAACGCGTTTAAAGGCTGAATGAATTAATTCCTTTGCTTCACAAACAAATAAAAATGATGTAGTGTTACTGTTATAAATAATTTAATGTGAAGTCATATAATCAGTCACCGTGTTGCCAGTTCATTTTTTTTAATATGCAAGCGGTTCCAACCCGGACACAATAAATTAATCATCCTCCTAGCGTTGCCGTTATCCCAGTTTCAACCCGGGGTGCGCTTACTAGTCTAACCGGATTTGGCTGAATATTAGCTTTTCCACAGAGCGACTGCCTGTCTGACCTCCACAACCCGAAGGGTCAGCGATATGCCATGGATTACACTAGTGTCAGTTTATTTAGAAGATACTGACGCCCTGTAACGACTGTCTAAGATCTTCATGACAACCGGGACCGACGGCTTAACGTGCTCTCCGAGGCACGGGACAAGCGATAATTAACAATTCAATACGCACATAACTTCGAAAAGTCATTGGTGCGCGCCGTGGATTCGAACCCGATACTTTCTGCATGGCAGTCTGTTGGTATCTTCACTAGGCTATCACTGCCTACTAAATATTATTCTTAATATCCGAGCATGTATGAAAAGAGTAATGAGTGTAGAGGAAGCGCGTGAGGTTTGTAAGGATAGAAGCAAGTGGCGTTCTGTTGTCTCTGCCTACCCCGACGGGGAAAAAGCGTGAGTATATAATATGTAGTATCGTGTAGGATTGTAGGTTAAATACCATTTCGAATTCCGGTCGTCCAAATGGTCTAATTTCGACCACTGGTGCGACTAGTACGTTTAAAAACAACAGCTGATTAAAACAGCTGCTCCAAAAAATGTTTACCTGAACTTGACAAGCTAATATAGGTTTTATTTCTACAGCAATAATGTCCTTAAATTGAATCTTCGAAATATCTTTAGACGATGCCTTTGGATATACGATTTTAAACTTTAAGTAGTACAGGATAAAGCGCAAATTAGTATGACGGTGTTTTTGCTACTTTTTTTAATTGAGTTGCAAAGCGATGTCTCTAAGTGAACTTTGTGAGGTAAAGGACTCCTTGGTATGGTCACCTTGTGTCTCGAGTTCGATTCCTGTTCAGACACTTCGTTTTTATTCGTTTGGGGTCAGGACATATACTTAACTGTATAAAATGTTTGCGTTACTGACTGACTGACAGACACGCCACAGCCAAATCTATTGGACGCAGGAAGCTGAAATTTGGCATGTATGTTCTTGGGGAAGCGTAGGTAGGTAAAAGTTATATTTTAAAGATGAATCTTGTTTGCACCTTTAAAAGGCAACAGCGACACTAAGAAAATATCCTGTGTCGAGGGGGACTTTATTAACATTCAATCAACGAACACTTATAACACCTAGAATCGGTTCGGTCGACGACCGGTTGGCGCAGCGGTAGTGTAAGCGACTGCTACGTCGAAGGTCGCGGGTTCGATTCCCGCTCAAGTCAAACATTTGTGTGCGTGAACATGGATGTTTGTCTTAGTCTGGGTGTTTCTATGTATAATATGTATGTATTTACAAAAAAAAAAGTATTAATGAATGTTTATCCATTGTCTAGTACCCATAGTACAAGCTCTGCTTAGTTTGGGACTAGATGGTGTTGTGTGAATGTGGTAGAATATTTAAAAAAAAAAAGTCGAAACAACAATTTGAGATTCAGAAAATTCACAGAAGCATCTTCATACCTAAACTAGACGATGTTCGAAGCTACGCTTTTTTATATTTAACCACTAGCCGTATCCAGCGGTTTCACCCGCCTCCTGAGGGAACTACTTCGCGTACCCGAAAAACCCAAATATCTTACGGATCCCTATTTCTTCTATAATAAAATATAGTTTAGATACTCGCAGATAATGTAGCTTTCTAATGGTGAAAGAAATTTTAAAATCGTTCCAGTCGTTTTCGAGTTTATCCATTACAAACAAACAAAAATACAAAAAAAATTCCTCTTTATAATATTATAGTGTAGATTTCATCCTGATCCCGTGGGGTATTTCGAGAAATCCCTTCTAAGTGCAATTCTATGGTCCCCAAAGAACATACATGCTAAATTTCACCTTCATGCGCGTTGTCTGTCAGTCAGTCGGTAACGCAATATTCACTACATAGCAAAACAAAGTCTGTCTTCTGTCTGTCTGTCCCTATGTATGCTTAAATCTTTAAACCTATGCAACGGATTCTAATGCGTTTTTTTTATAGATAGAATGATTCACTGCCTCGTTGGTCTCGCAGCATAAATGTGCGCGTGGGATTGGGAGGTCTCGGGTTCGATTCCCGGGTCGGGCAAAGTGTTATTGTTTTTTTCCGTTAGGAAATTCTCAGTAGCAGCACGGAGTCTGGTAATGTGCCCGGTACGGCAATAGGCTCGCCCCCTATTACGTGGGACCTAAAAAATCCTGGCGAAATGTGGGTGTAATATTACACCTCTGCCTACCCCTTCAGGGATACAGGCGTGAGTCTATAAATAAAAAAAATAAGAATTATTCAAGAGGAAGGTTTATATGTATAATTGACGCGGGCGAAGCCGCTGGCGACGTCTAGTTTTATATACACAGACTAGTCGACGCCAGCGGTTTCGCACGCACATATTTTCGAATTTCCCGTTTTGCCCGATCCCGTGGGCATTTCGGGAAATCCCTTCTTATGCACCCTTACGGTCCCCAAGGAACATACATGCCAAACTTCAGCTTCCTGCGCCCAATAGTGTCGGCTGTAGCGTGTCTGTCAGTCAGTCAGTAACGCAAGGATTTTATATCAGCTGATGGATCGTTTATTTATTCAAATCAGCTGAGATGTTTTTTACTGTCTACATGGTCCAGTGGATAGCGTGTGCGACTACTGAATCCATGTTCGATACCCGCGTGCGGCAAAAGTGTTAGTGAGTTTTACCGAATTCTCAGTAGCAGCACGGAGTCTGGTGATGTGCCCGGTAACGGCAATAGGCTCGCCCTCTATTACGTGGGACCTAAAAATTCATGGCGAAATGTGGGTGTAATATAACCTCTGCCTACCCCTTCGGGAATACAGGCGTGAGTATATAAATAAAAGTTGTGGGTGTGTGCGTGTTGTAAGCATTGTTTTGTTAATTGATTTTGGACATTATTTCTAATAAGAACAATGTGCCGTGTGGTTGACGGCATACAAGTGTCACCACCCCTTATCTTCCCGTGGGTGTCGTAAGAGGCGACTAAGGGATAACACGATGCAAATACCATCTTTGCGTAGAGACGGAAAACTCGACATCAAACCCTATACGACTGCCTCGTTGGTCTCGAGGCATAAATATGCGCGTGGGATCGGGAGGTCCCGGGTTCGATTCCTGGGTCGGGCAGTGTTATTGGGTTTTTCTGTTACGAAATTCTCAGTAGCAGCACGGAGTCTGGAAATGTGCCCGGTACGGCAATAGGCTCGCCCCTTATTACGTGGGACTAAAGTATATCTGGCGAAAAGTGGGTATAGAAATACACCTCTGCCTACCTCTTCGGGGTTATAGGCGTGAGACTATGTGTAAGAACAATGTCAATAACACTTTGACACTGAAAACTGCGCTGCGGTTTGCTATATATGTGCCGGGCTTTTTTTTTGACGCATGATGGACAACAAGCAATTTACGGGCTAACCCCTCAGGCTGGGCCCTTAAGGGCTCAGGATAGGGAGAGTGTGGAGACTCCCCGACAACGACAACCCAACCTACTAGACACCTAATGTTTTCATTTCTACAAACAAACAATTCTGTCAAAGCGGTGAGGTATGCGGGACGAAGGCTACAAACATGCATTCTAATTGGCCGGTTCAAATCTGCGGGACGTCATAATTTATAACTAGTGTTGGTATTGGTTTTATGTAAGACGTATAAGTCTAACGTGTTGTCAGAATGTGTTCGCCTTACGTCTGCCGTCTAGTAGGTTGGGTTGTCGTTGCTCCCCGACGAGAAGCGCCGGGACTACCCACTAAAACCACCATGGTGTTCCTCTATCCGATCCCATTGAAAGGCGAGGCCACGGGAACTGCGTTAGCATTGCTTCCACGAATGTGTGCCGTCCCTAACAATTGAGTTAGCAACAAAAGGATATCTTTCAAACCACCATTGTACAATATCTACCTGAGTTTACAACCAGCTGATGGATAGTTTATTTATTCAAATCAGCTGAGATATATTTTTTCCACTAGATTTCGCCCGCTTCTGCACCCGTTTGGACTTGTTCGTCAACTCGCCACTTGAAAACTCGCCACTCGGTGGCGAGTTGCCCCGAATTATTTTAATTTATTTTTCATTCGTCAACTAGGCACACAATGTAAGTACGTAGTGTTTTTGTACAGTCGCGTACAAAACTACTGGTTAATAAATGTAGTGGGTACGTACACACGGCTACTCGTCAAGCCATACACTTTGACCTTTGTACCGTTCTTATGGCGTAGGAAATAAGTATCAAAATCGTACTGCAACAGTTTAGCTTGACTTGGCGCCGTGTGTACATAAAGCCCAATTTGTCGATCACCAAAAGTATTATGTCACTGTTTTATTAAAGAAGCATTGCTGTTATAGCAAAGGCTTCAAATTGGGAATAAAGGATTTAAAGAAACAATATATTTGCTATAAAATATTTCTATAAAATAATTTCTTTATAATCAGCATATTAACTTTAAGCTAATACTTAGCACAATAAATATCAGCAAAGAATAAACAATTATTTGTATAACGTTTGAAAAATAGACTTGTTTTATAAATCAACTATCAAAAAGCATGCGTACAAAAGTTAACCTACTTTAATACGCAACGATATCACAATTTGTAAATAGTTTAAAGAAAGGTTGTACAAAAAAAAATACAATTTGCTTAAGATTTAATAAAACACAAGAATGTTGGACTATTTTGCAAATCACAGATCAGCTATCATAGCCAAATTGCCTTTTTAAACTGATAGACGACAAGAGAGAACAAAAAACTATGTTTGAAAATTACACATATCACGTGATTAGATTGATGAATTCGTGGACAATTACGAAATACAATAAATATAACTAATCTTCTCTCCAACATAAATTGCTAAGTCCTGTTTTCATAACTTGTTAATTGTGACTATATATTAAAGAAATTTGTTAACCTAATATTTGCAACTTGGCTAGGCTTACAATTTTGTGTGTGTATGTGTGTGTAAACTTATTATTATACAGTAAATAATCATTTTCTCATGTAATAAGTCTACAGTATTTACTGTAGACTTATTACATGAGAAAATGATGGTGTGGTATTTACCACAATTAGTAAATAATTATTTAACAATATTTATACCTATCAAAATATTTTTAAGAATCAACAAACAATCTTAACCTAAGTATATTATACAGAACAATGTTGTAAGGTAAATATTTCAACAGTTGTGTATTAACTGAACAAAGATCAAATAATGTAAATAAATCAAGAAACATTTTACTCTAATCTTAATATTATAAAAATATATATATCACAGTAATTGTGAGTAATAATTTAAATAATTTACAAATCACAGATTCTCAGTCTCATTCTAATCAGAATATTAACTTCAGTGTCTAAAACACATAATGGCGAGACGTACGAAACAATGAGTAAACCCCATTGTTTCGTACGTCTCGCCATTTTGTATTTCGGATGGCGGACATTCGGCATGTTTAATTTTGTAATATTTTGACTTACATACGTGAAGTAATTTATCAATTTCCACTAATTGGAAAACATACTATAGTAAATTTATGTGTATACGTCTCGATTTTATTTATGGATATTACCTTGAAACTAAATGGAGAAATATAAACCCTCCTCATAAAATGAAAGGTTTGAGTTAATTAAGAGAATAATACTAAAGTTTGTCTAGTATTAATTTGCATTACAGGAATATCTCAGACATTCTAAATATACACCGTTATTTTTTAATTAGTACAAAAACTTTAAGGACATATTAGCGAAGACATTATTATCATATAAGTGACGTAAGAATTTCATAATATCTATAAATAACAAAGTTATAATCATTTGTTTTTTGTAGAAAATCTCACCCAAATCATAGACATATTTTACAATCCATTCACTACTTCATTGATAGTACTTACTTTCCGTCCTACTCTTACGCATTCTTTCCGTCGCACTTATAATGCAGGTAGCCGTAGACAATAAAATGAAGCAAAATAATAAGTGTAGGTAGATATTTTTTATTTTTTTTAATTCTACCCACTCCTTCATACTTCATCCTGTCTTAGGACCGGCAAAATTTACCGTTTTACAAGTAATTAAATACGGAGGTAGGTATGTAATTAGAAAGCAAACGCGTCATATCAAAATAAAAGAAAGTATTCTGTAATAAAAGAAAAGAGTAATTTTGGCGTATTTATGAAGTTAGAATCGGCTGCTATTTACAATTACTATTAAATCGTCAGCCTAGAGACGTCCACTGCTGGACATAGGCCTCCCTCAAGGTTCTCCACACAGACCGATTTTGAGCCGCCCGCATCAAATTATTATTTAGTTAAGTAGGTAATATTTACTTTACTTACAAGTATTTCAATTGTTCTTCGAAATATCCATCACTATTGTCAATACACAGCACGTTTTATTTAATTGTTTTTTAACGAGATAAGTAAGCTTCTCTGACTTTTCACTGCGTCAAAAGCGTCCAATATGCACTGTTTAAATTATTCGACACTCACACTCACAACGGCTCACTTTTGTACACAGTGGTGAGCATGGAGGCCAAGCTACAACCCGCCTCGACCGATCCACTGGCTTCCAAACACTTCCCTGTACAAACGCATAGCTGCACTCGCGTGATGTGAACTAATAAGCCATCCCGTTGGGCAAACGTAAACAAAAAATAATTGTTTCCACGAAAAAACATTCGCTCGCTATCGCCTTCAATTTAACACTGCGGCGCGCGCGCAGAGGGACAGGGGGTGGCGAGCTTCGAGTTTGCACAAATTTATCAATGGAGTAGTGGCGCGTAAAATTACTACGACAACATAGTATTTAGTTATGCATTTACCAAACATTACGTATTTTTGTGGACAGTTTTGGGACAGTTTTGGAACTTAGTATTTTTATTTTTTACATACATATATATGATTAGTTAAAGATGCCTAGAGCCCCATTAAATTTTTTGTACTAATTAAAAAATAGCGGTGTATATATAAATAAGTGGAAATTTAAAATTAGTTTAACACCCATTTAATATATTATTGAAAGTCTTTATATTGAAGAGTCGATTGGATTACTAATGAAATATCATGCATTGACAGTAAATAATTCAATTGCACTAAATGTTTCACTGTTTAGAAATAAGATTTTACTCTAAAACATTAACATGTCACAAGCATTAAAAACAGAAATAGTTTCCACATTGTGTAACAACACAACACAACCACTGCGCACCAATCTGATATTCAAGTGTGACTGATATCCACAAGGACACTTGGCGCAAAATGCTAAGGGCTCGGGAATCATCGGCTACTTTCGTTAAAAATGCACGTTGTATATCGGTCCAACTCAACGCTAGTAACTCTGATGCGCTATAGTTAATAATTTTAAATCCGGAGAAATATTAACGTACCACATTGGATATATTTGGATTGATAGAACAAAAATTCTATATATTTTCAAATTTTATTTAACTTATAAAATGTATTAAACATGTTGTTAGCGACTGTACTTCTTTGCTAGTGCCGAGTTGACGAATGAAAAATAATTTAAAATAATTCGGGGCAACTCGCCACCGAGTGGCGAGTTTTCGAGTGGCGAGTTGACGAATAAGTCCCCGTTTGGTATCGTTTTAAAAGTTTAATCAAAACCTGTTCAGTAGTTTTTGCAGCGATAGCCCAGTGGTGTACGTAACGGACTGCCGAGACGATGGTCTCAGGTTCGATCCCTAGGTACCCCGGGCACACACCTCTGACTTTTCGAAGTTATGTGTGTATTAAAAAAAAGATGTTTTCGCTCGCTTAATTATGTGCCCGGTAGATGGCAATAGGCTAGCCCCCTATTACATTGCGACCTAATCATAACTGGCGAAGTGTGGGTGTGTAATACACCTCTGCCTACCCCTACGGGCATAAAAGGCGTGAAGTTATGTTATGTAGTTTTTGCCTAAAAGATTAACAATCTGTAGAGGAAGCGGTGAGCTTTATAAGAATAAAAGCAAGTGGCGTTTTGCTGTTGCTGCCTACCCCGACGAGGAAAAGGAGTGAGTGTATTAGTAGTTTGACTGCCTCCGTGGTCCAGTGGATAGCGTATACGACTGCTGATCGGAGGTCCCGGATTCAATTCCCGGGTCGGGCAAGTGTTACTGGGTTTTTCTGAATTCTCAGTAGCAGCACGGAGTCTGGCGATGTGCCCGGTAACGCCCCCTATTACTTGGGACCTAAAAATTCATGACGAAATGTCGGTGTAGTAGTACACCTCTGCCTACCCCTTAGGGGATACAGGCGTGAGCCTATATGTATTAGTAGTTTCACGTAGTTTTGTGAAAAAGAGTACCTAACAAACTTCTAACAGTTTTGTCCGAGATTTTTTTTGATTTGCAAGTGTCTGCGTACCCATCTCTGGTTCATTGTCGAGTTATAAAAACATCCTTTGCACAACTCAGCTGATTCGAACCCCAAGCCCTTTTGTCATCAGCTGATTGTCATACAGGTAGTTGCGTCAATTCACAAAGAAAGGTAGAAATTACAAAGAGCATTTCTTTCTATGTCACAGTATATATCAGCTGATCTCTATAGGAAATGACAAATATAATTCATCATCATCAGCCTTTAACAGTCCACTGCTGGACTAGGCCTCTCCTTTGAAAGGACGAATTGGCCTACTATACCACGCTGGCCAAACGGGTTGGTATAGGGTTTGTATCAAGTTTTCCTTCTCTTACAGTGGTGTTCTCTGCATAATATGCTCCCTCTGTCGGCTCTTACGACACCCATGGGATGATATGGGGTGATACACATTCCGTATTCTTAATCCGTCACCACACGGACTTAACTAGGGATAAAAACAATTAAATACGCTTATAACTTCGCCTTAGATATGACAGTTTTTGTATTGATCTATACATATAAATAAAATTGTAGTGTATGTTTGTAATATTAAAATAAGAGCTTTTTACTAAATGCATATTTATGTATACACTGTACATATTATATCGAATGGCATTTTTTTAAATTTTTGTCTGTCTGTCTGTCTGTTTGTTCTCGCTAATCTCTGGAACGGCTGGACCGATTTTGACTGGCCTGCACTGGCGGATAGCTGATGTACCAAGCAGTAACTTAGGCTATAAATTAACCGGGTACGCGAAGTAGTTCCCTCAGGACGCGCGTGAAACCACGGGCAACAGCTAGAGGGTAATAAAACTTGAAGAGATTGAAAATAACGTGTGTGTAACCGGGAGCTCAGCTAGTATTTTATAAGCCTCCATCAACGACAACCCAACCTACTAGACACCTAATGTTTTCATTTCTACAAACAAACAATTCTGTCAAAGCGGTGAGGTATGCGGGGCGAAGGGGGCTACAAACATGCATTCTTATTGGCCGGTTCAAATTTGCGGTACGTCATAATTCATAACTAGTGTTGGGATTGGTCTTATGTAAGACGTATAAGTCTAACGTGTTGTCAGAAAGTGTTCGCCTTACGTCTGCCGTTTAGTAGGGTGGGTTGTCGTTTGTCTCCATCCTTCTTGAATATTATCAGGTAGTTTCTCACAGTAATTATGCATCATAAATTCTCAGCTGATGTCTTTTGTATGGGGATCAGCTGATATACCGTGGTACAGGAAGAAATGCTCTTTGTAAGACAGTTCTACCATTCTTTGTGAATTGACGCAACTACCTGTATGACAATCAGCTGATCACAAAAGGGCTTGGGTTCGAATCAGCTGAGTTGCGCAAAGGCGTTTTTGTACAGTGTCTTTGAGGCAGCGATAGCCTAGTGGAGATACCAACAGACTGCCATGCAGAGGGTATGGGTTTCGAACTTATTCGCACTACTGACTTTTTCAAGTTAATAATAAATAAATAAAAATAAAATAAAATATTTTTATTTCAGGTAAACACCCATATTAAAACATATAACATTCATAAAATTGCATACATTAAAAAATTCCATTATTACTAAATTAATTAAACAATTATTCCATTTAAAATAATTTCACTACACTACTCATATTAAATGTAATATTATTTTACAGGTTTATAGCAGACATTAGATATCGACATAATCATTTGAAGCAAGCATGACAATATTATGTAATTAGTACAGTTTTAATTAATAATTATTGCTTGCACCGTACTTTGAAATCAAACCGTAATGAAAAACTTTGGTAAGGTAGTATTGTATCTTTTAAATAAACTGACACTAGTCTAAACCATGTAATATCGCTATCCCTTTGTGTTGCGGAGGTCAGACAGACAGTCGCTCTGTGGTGCAGCTAATATTGAGAGTGACTGGTTACACTAGTGCTACCTCGGGCTACAACGTGTAAGTGTTGGAGGCAACCGGGATAACGCTAGGGCGATGATCAAAGTGTACTGGAGATGTGTACGTAACTCTTGCTTGGGATCGAATTTTAACAGACTTCAAACAAAAGAGGAGTGCCCAATTTTGTTTTTAAACAACTCCCGCAATAGGAATAAATCCTGTGTCACGGGGGACTTTACAACAAACACCCAACGGACACAATGAACACCCAGACTCGAAACAACAATTTATGAATCACACAAAGTGTTGTCTCGTGTGGGGATCGAACCCACAATACTCGGCAAAGCGTTGTTGCTCTATTGTGTTTGTTACCTCAGAATTCCGTCATTTATTTACCGATACATTATTATGTAGTTTTAGTAAGAATAGGTACTCTCTATTCTGTTATGCTCGGGCCACACTACCTTACCGTCTACCGGGCTGTTACCGCCATAATTATGGCAATAAATTACCGTTAAATTACTGCGTGAAGTCGTGTGGTTACACTAGAGTTTACCGAGATATGCCAATAAACTAGGCGGTAAAAATATCATTTTTCAAGATGGCGGATGAAGCTGCAGCTGTTTGGTATTTTATGAGTGCCAATTGTTTTAACATGAATCTTTTAAATTTTTAGCTTTCTGTCGGGTATCCCAGAGAGACGGTTCGGATTGCAATAACTCCAAAAATTCGAGCGCTTTTTCATTTGACCACTCCATATCGGTAGATACGTGCGTCGTCGTCGAACTCGTGTTGCACACTGAACAAACGGTAGTGTGGCCACAAACGCAATAATTACTGCGGTAATCTTCTTTGATGTGCGAAAAAGACCGCCGCCGGAGCTATTGCCTACCGGCATATGCCATATTGATTGGCATTGTAAAATTATGGCCATAAATCGCGGTTACACCTAGGCGTTGTTGAAATTATGGCAATAATTGTTGGCATATCCCGGTAGTGTGGCCTGAGCATAACCATAGTTTAAAACGCAAATGACAAAGCTTTACTCAAATTAGATTTTCATGACCCCCGTATTTGAGACTATACATATACCTACATTTTATTTTCCCGGTTACAATTTTATCTTTTACTGCAGTTCTATTTATTATTTTGTATGTTTAATGGAGAGTCTCGATTTTCAATCGCAACGATACTGACTCCTGACATACCTCACTTGCTTCACTCACTCCCATCAAGTTTCTCATGCATGCTCTTCTGTTTAGGGTACTTTTGACCTGTCTTTTTTAAAGATGTCTCCGATCTGGGGGGCGATTCAGAATCGTTCGATATCTCATTTGACATTCGATTCCGTTAATTGTCAAACGGGCTCCCTCATTTTTTGTCAAAACTATCGCATTTCCTATCAATTTTATGCATTCAGTATGAAGTAAATTAATAAATAAACCGAATTGAATGAATATTTGTTCAAAATATCTCTGATATGCATTCAGTATGAAGTAAATTAATAAATAAACCGAATTGAATGAATATTTGTTCAAAATATCTCTGATAGGCGGCTAAAAGATGAGGACAATAATTTGACATATCGTACGATTACTTGTCGTGACATTCTGAATCGGCCTGCTGGTCAGAGAACGAGAGTATGTATGTATGAAATTCCCAACTGATATCTCTGCTATTGAGATCAGCTGATATGTACCGTGTAACGAAGAAAGGCCCTTTTAAACGTACAGTGTCCTCTTTCTATTTGAATTTGTGCAATCTCTACCTGTGCGAACAATTAGAGAGTTAGAGAAAAAAAAAACTGAAAAAAGAAGTTATACAAATCAGCTGACAATAAAAGAAATGTTTTGCAAGTCAGCTGATTCGTGCTCGAGTCTTTGTGATGTTAAATTGTCTTGGAGACAATGTAGGTAGCTCTCAGATACGAATACATCCATGGATATCCTGCAGATATGGATATCCTTTCTTGAGGTAGTAGAGCCTTGCTGATTTCAGCATGAATGGGTCGGCTCGACAGGGGAAGTACTACCCTCTCACAGAAAATCGACGTACTTAAACCGTTGAGTTTCGTTCGGTGAGTGAGAGTTCCGGAGGCCCTATCCCCTATTCCTTCTCCCTCATCCCATTCCTCATCCTATCCCTTTTTCCAACCCCAAGGGGCGGCAACGTACTTGTGACTCCTGTGGTATTGCTTGTGTCCATGAGCGGCGGTAATTGCTTACCATCAGGCATAAAAAAATAAAATAGACTGCCTCGTTGGTCTCGTGGCATAAATGTGTGCGTGGGATTGGGAGGTCTCGGGTTCGATCCCCGGCTCGGGCAAAGAGGTACTGACTCCCTTATAACGATTGTTCGATGTCTCCGTGACAGCAGGGAGCGATGGCTTAACGTGCTCTCGGAAAACAAACGTTAATTAACAATTCAATACGCATATAACTCCAAAAAGTCATTGGTGCGCGCCGTGGATTCGAACCCGATACCCTCTGCATGGCAGTCTGTTGGTATCTCCACTAGGCTATCGCTGCTTACCTATAACTTAGCTGCAGGATATTTTTTTTACAGACTCACGCCTGTATCCCCTAAGAAGAATGCAGAGGTTTAATATTACACCCACATTTCGCCATGAATTTAAGGTCCCACGTAATAGGGGGCGAGCTTATTGCCGTTACCGGGCACATCACCAGACTCCGTGCTGCTAATGAGAATTCGGAAAAACCCAGTAACACTTTTGCCCGACCCGGGGCCTCCGATCAGCAGTCGCATACGCTGTCCACTGGACCACGGAGGTAGTCAAATATCTCTTTCCACACAAAGAAGTTTGCAAGCTCAGCTGATTTCAATAAGCGGTATCCATCAGCTGATGTATATGTTGCAGTCAAAACTCTTAACCAGTCAAAAGTACTATTGACTAGCAAAATCAGACAAAAGTACTTTTGACCGTATGCTTTAGTCAATAATACTTACACATACATACATACATACATACATATCGTCACGCCTTTTATCCCGGAAGGGGTAGGCAGAGGTGTATTTCTACACCCACTTTTCGCCAGATATACTTTAGTCCCACGTAATAAGGGGCGAGCCTATTGCCGTACCGGGCACATTTCCAGACTCCGTGCTGCTACTGAGAATTTCGTGACAGAAAAACCCAATAACACTGCCCGACCCAGGAATCGAACCCGGGACCTCCCGATCCCACGCGCACATTTATGCCGCGAGATCCACGAGGCGGTCGTATAGGGTTTGATGTCGAGTTTTCCGTCTCTACGCAAAGATGGTATTAGCATCGTGTTATCCCTTAGTCGCCTCTTACGACACCCACGGGAAGATAGAGGGTGGTGACACTTGTATACTATTTCTTTTGACTAAAATAACAGTTAAAAATACTTTTGCCCAATGGAGCTGGTTAAAAGTACTTTTGACTAACCTACCTACTTATTATGAAAAGTTGTCGTCCGCCCCGGATACTTAGTTATGTGTAGGTACTTACCTAATAGGTTATGTTAGGTTCTCTTGTGACCCCGTCCTCGAAAATAGGAGCCTACTTAGCTTATTGGGCGACTAGGTAATTTTTATTGGGATATTTTTAACAGCGTATCAAAAATGTTATGTAACACACTAAAGTGAGTTACCTACGCAAAAAAACTTTATTATTTCACTAAAATACTGACTTGCACAGCAAAAATACTATTTTTACACCAAATATGATGATCTTTTTACAAAATATCATTTGATATGAAAAGTTTCGTCCGCTCGGGAAACTTATCCACTCAGAAAACTTAATAGGTTATGTTAGGTTCTCTTGTGACCCTTCTCTCAAAAATAGGAGCCCTGAGAAGCAGGGCTCCGTCAACTTAGCTTAGCAGTGCAATTAGTATTTTTGATGGAAAATTAGTATTTTTGACTAACAGTTAAATACAACCCATTTTTATTCACTCTAACGAGTGAATCGTGTTTTTGACTTATGCTTTATTTCAGTTAAAACTACTTTTGACGAAGAGCGTCAGTCAAAAGTACTTTTAACCGCAAATTTGCAGTCAAAAGTATTAATAACTAACAACCAATAATTTTCAGTCAAAACCACTTTTGACCAACCTGTTCAGTCAAAAGTACTTTTGACTGATTTTACTAGTCAATAGTACTTTTGACTGGTTAAGAGTTTTGACTGCAACATATATACAGGACTCTGGTAAAATACAATTGACGCAACGAGAGCAAAAAAATCCCTTTATGCAATGTGCCTCTGACTTGCTCTGTTTGCACTTTGCAGTAACTCTTATTATGCGTCCGGGTTCCGTATGGATATTTTAAGACGCTGACAACAGCCAAATGGCAAAAAAAAGGCTTGCCTCAAACAATTTTTTTGCTAAATCTTTAGTTTGTGACGGCGGGAAAAATATATGTTAATCTTGAACATATTTCTGGGAACCTTGTTGTATTCAAAACACGTTTTCGAAAAGTTTTCTCGATACAAAAAAAATAGTAAACTAATCTCTTAAAATTATCTTCCAACAAAAATATCAGTATTACTTATCAACGTACTTTGGTAAAATTTATAACAATAATGTACCATATTTAAATACGTAACATGGTTGTTTTTTTTTTTCACTACTCAACTAATTTTTAAGTAATTAATTTATTTTATGGTTTGTAAAAAGATCTGAAAGTCCCGTCGCGCGTCATCGTCAAGCATCTCTTTCTTATGTATACAATCCGACAGTGACGTGACGCGCTCGGTTATCAGCGTCTTAATAAAGTAATTTAAAATCGGACTGCCTCCGTGGTCCAGTGGCTAGCGTCGCGTCTGCTGATCGGGAGGCACCCGGTTTGATTCCTGGGTCGAGTTCGATTTGCCGATTTTCGACCATTATCTTGATCTCCTGACCTTTGGCTATTTTTCTTTTTTATTTATTTATATTCTCTTATTTAATCTGTATAACCTAGTTTGACCCCTTTTTCTATTTCTTTCTATTCGCCTTCTCAATTAATAATCATAACAAGGAAAACATCACACACGTTTATTGTGCGAGTCTTTATGGCGATAATATCTGCTACGGTCGAAACGTCTGAAAAACACCAAGATATTTATGCCTTCAATATATCTCAATCATCATCATCAGCCCTTTATACTGTCCCACTGCTGCAGTGAGAAGAGGCAGCCGTGCCCAGCAGTGGGACAGTTTATAGTATAGTAGTATAGGCTCACGCCTTTTATTCCGAAGGGGTAGGCAGAGGTGTAATATTACACCCACATTTCGCCATGATTTTTTGGTTCCACGTAATAGGGGGCAAGCCTATTGCCGTTACCGGGCACATCACCAGACTCCGAGCTGCTACTGAGAATTCGGAAAACCCAGTAACACTTTTTCGCGACCCGGGACCTCCGATCAGCAGTCGCATAAGCTATCCACTGGACCACGGAGGCAGTCAGGACAGTTTATATATTTACATAATATAAAATTCTCGTGTCACAGTTTTCGTTCCCATACTCCTCCCAAACGGCTTGACCGATTTTGATGAAATTTTTTGTGCTTATCCGGTATCTATGAGAATCGGCCAACATCTATTTTTCAAAAAAAAAAAATTTGCAAAACAACGTTTGCCGGGTCAGCTAGTATTACATAATATACAATATTTATTTTATTTTATTGTATTTTACAGTTTTAGGAAAACTTACAGCTACATTTTAATATAACAGAATTGAATACAAAAAAAAGAAGGCCAATTAAAAGTTTTCACGGATAGCAGATAACATAAGTGATTATAAATAATGTATAAGTTGACAGTGAGGGACAGTATGCACGCAAAAAATAAACACAATTAAATCCTATAACTAGACACCAAAGAAGGAGTTACACATACTTTTTTTAAGTTTGGTACTGCTAGTTGTAAACAAGTCTATATCAACACTCCGGCATGCCGCATTGAACATACGACTCGCTCGAATTATATACGAGTTTTGTCTGTAGTTCGTATTAACTGTGGGTGTAGACAGCAACTGCGATTTACGAAGCAGTGCAGATGGCACACGCAGCCCTATTTTGCTCGCCAGTTCAATAACATCTAGCGACCCATTCGCTATATTTAATAGCAATGTAAGGTCTGCAACTTTTCTTCTTTCCTCTAGAGGTAAAAGATGGAATTTTTTGCACCTAATGTAATAATTGGGCAAATAGCAATTAGATCGATATTGAATGTATCTCACCAATTTTCTCTGTATGGCCTCCAAGCGATTTTTGTAAATGTTGTAATTAGGATTCCAGACTTGGGAGGCGTATTCGAGATGACTGCGAACGAAGGAACAGTACAGAGTTTTTATAGTTTTTATGTTGTTGAAGTCAGCAGAGATTCTAAAGATGAAACCTAGCGATCGGGATGCTTTTTTAATGATGTTCTCTATATGCGCATCAAATAAAAGTTTAGAATCAAATGTCACCCCGAGATCCTTAATTGTATTCACTCTAGTTAATACAGTTTCTAAAAGCTTATAGTGGTGTATAATAGGAATTGATTTGCGGCTGAATGTGCAAATATTACATTTAACTGGATTAAGGTCAAGCTTATTTCTAAAACAGTATGATTCAAATCTCTGTAGGTCTTCTTGCAAAAGCATAGCGTCATCATAAGTATTAATTTGTTTCATTATTTTCATGTCATCTGCATACAATAATATTTTAGAATGTCGGAAACAGGAATTAATGTCATTAATAAAAATATTTAATAAAAGAGGACCTAACAGGGATCCCTGGGGAACACCAGATTTGATGAAAATGGGTCTAGAGGAGTACCCATTCAACACCACAGTCTGGCATCGGTTGTCAACGTATGACTTGAACCATCGAAATAGGTTACCCCTGATACCGATGGCAAACAACTTCCTAATTAGGGTGTCATGATCAATCCGGTCAAAACATTTGCTGTAGTCGGTATATATAACGTCCACTTGTGACCGTTGTGACATACAGTTTGAGATAAAATCGCTGCAAATGATTAGATTAGTTGTAGTGGATCTATCTTTTAAAAAACCGTGTTGTTGTTCTATAAACACTCGCTTTAAAGCTGAATATACTTGTGCATATACGATTTTCTCTAGTATCTTTGCGAAAACGCATAGTTTAGAGATTGGTCTGTAATTCTCTATGTCGTTATTCGGTCCTTTTTTGTGTATGGGCGTTATATATGCCGACTTCCAGACTAAGGGCATGACACCGGAACTGATGGATAACCGAAACAAGATGGCAAGTGGAACTGTAAGACATTCCGCACAATTCTTAATAAAGATAGGTGACACATTGTCCGGCCCCGCAGATTTGTTAATGTCTACTTTAGAAAGTAGTGATTTTATATTCTCCGTACAAATGTGTACGCAGTTAATATCTCCAGACAAATGTTCAGACTATATATACTATTTCCTACCTTAGTCGGCCCTTACGACACCCGCGAAATTAAATGAGTTAATGGACACTGTGTCACTACGCGGACAATTTTATTGACATAATATAACAATAAGTTGAATTAATCAACATACATAACTTTAGTGACAAATTTCACTCACGGTACCCTAACCTCTCCACATCCATATACAATCAAATTTAACCCCTATCTGCTTAAACATAAAGTCCATTTCACTTCAACGCGATTCATCCTTCCATCCATCAACAATAAAAATCGACTCTTATACTAGTAGTCTTAAAGCTCATATCTCTTTGACAACTTCGACGTCCATTTTGCAAAACACAAAGGGCACACGTGTGCAAAGGTAAAAATATAAAAACAAATAAAATTGGGCAAGTGCGAGTCGGACTCGCGCACGCAGGGTTCCGTACCATCATGTATAAAAGAAAATCACGTTCGTTGTATGTATACTTAAATACTTTATACGTTTCTACCTGTTTATTAAGATCGAGTAACAAATTGCTTAAAAATTACGTTTGTTGTATGGGAGCCCCCCTTTATTATTTACTTTTTTTAAATTTAATTATTTATTTTGAAAGGTAATATATAACTACATATTCTGTAAAAATTTAAAGCGTCTACCTGTTACAGTTAGTAATTTTGAGCGAAAAATACGAAAAAAAACACGTTTTTTGTATGGGACCCCCCCTTAATATTTTCATTTTTTTTATTTTTAGTATTTGTTGTTATAGCGGCAACCGAAATACATAATTTGTGAAAATTTCAGCTATCTAGCTATCATGGTTTATGAGATACAGCCTGGTGACAGACAGACAGACAGACAGACAGACAGACAGACAGACAGACAGACAGACAGACAGACAGCGGAGGCTTAGTAATAGGGTTCCGTTTTTTACCTTTTAGGTACGGAACCCTAAAAACGCCACACAGGTATTTGAGACAGCTGACGTTCAGCTGTTGAAGTATTGACGATTGAAATTGAATCTTATCTTTTGGAAGTACGGTTCAATTTTGAATAGCATACGTATGTTTATCTTTTATTAATATTGCCAAATATTTTTTTTATGATATTTGAATTCTTTGGACTAATGTTTACCGTGAAATAGGGGGTAGGAATACTAAGGTTAACTGGAAATATAAGGGGGTGGGGTTTAAGTGTCTATGGCTAATTTGATCGCGAAAATAAAGTACCATTGCTGATTCCAGCATGAATGTGCCGGCTCGACCGGGGAAGTACTACCCTGTCTCAGAAAATCGACGTAAAGTAACAGTACTTAAACTTGTGACTTCTGTGGTGTTGCTTGTGTCCACGGGCAGCGGTAATTGCTTGCCATCAGGCGATCCGTCTGCTCGTTTGCCGTCTATTACTATAATAATAAAAAAAACCTACAGCCTTTCGGAGACCACAATTGGACAATGGACCTATATCCATTGTCTAGTAGAGCTAGGCTGCGTTTTTTGTGACGAAAATTAGGACAAAGCCGTATGGGTGTCCTAATTTGTTCATCAGGAGGATTTGTCTAACTATTCTGGCTCGACGGGATGGTATAGGTCTGATACAAGACTGATTTCAGTCGAAATAAAATAGTAAAATTCCAATTATTTGGATTTTGGAGGCAAGATCTCTACTACTCTAGGAGACGATTCTGCCCCACCCAACAAAAGGAATATCATTCAATGTAAATAATACCTAAATAGCAATACTTAAAACCCATATTTGAATGATATTCTTTTTGTAGGGTGGGAGCAGAGTCGTCTAAGGGGCAGCGCAGACAGAACGGCGCGCAGCGGAGAGGATTTTATAAACTCACTTGAAAATAAACTTTAAAATTATTACAAAAAAGTGCATAAATGCTTGAACCTGATAAAAGATGCTCGCGTATCCTCGACGATACGCGGGAATCCCCGCACGGGCGTGGGCGCCCGCGTCGTACGCGTACTTTCAGTGTTGTCATTGTCAGTCACTGAGTTTAAAGAGGGAGGGAACGGTTTACTCGCGCAAGCTCGAGCATACGCGATCCGTAAAGAAAATGCCCGAGACCGCGCGGGGATTATTCCTCTCTGTCTGCGCTGACCCTAAGTGGACCCGTAAGACCTTAAAACATTTTTGCATTTCAGGGTTGAAACTCTTTCTAACTACCCCATTTCATGCCGCTACTAAGGAAAATAGACGAACCAAATAGTATATTTGGGCAAAGACTGCCGAGACAAGAAATTCCTCATAAAGCTAAAGAGTTTGTTTGCTTGAACGCGCTAATCTCAGGAAGTACTGGTCCGACTTGAAAAATTCTTTCAATGTTAGATAGCCCATTTATCGAGGAAGGCTATAGGCTACATAACATCACGCTATGAGCCTCGGGAGCGGAGTAGTAGCCGTAAATAACGCGGGAGTAACTGAGGGCTCATCTAATTTCCTCATAATGGTGGTGCGCGTTTGAACCCTTGTCTTCATTTATTACTTAATACTAGCTGGACCTGAAGACAGCGATAACCTAGTGGAGATACCAACAGACTGTCACGCAGAGGGTATCGAGTTCGAATCCACGGCGCGCACCATTGACTTCTGAGTTATGTGCGTATTGAAATGTTAATTATCGCTTGCCCCGTGCCTTGGCGAGCACGTTAAGCCGTCTGTGCCGGCTGTCATGAAGATCTTTGACAATCGTTATAGAGACTAAGTACCGCTGAATAAACTGACACTAGTTTAAAGTTTAAACCATGGCATATCGCTATCCTTTTGTGTTGCCGTGGTCAGATAGGCAGTCGCTCCGTGCAGTGGCGTAGCTAGCTTGGGTGGCACCCGGGGCGGTAACTGGCGAATGACCTTTTTTTTTTTTTTTTTTTAGTCGACACACCTAAAAATTCCGTGCTAACTCTCGTAGTGCTGAGCTAGTGCCTATGTTTTTGTACATTGTTCTTAGTTGAGTTTTGGGTGTCACCCCTTTTTTTGGATGGGTGGCACCCCAAAAAGGGTGGCACCCGGGGCGGTCCGCCCCCACCGCCCCCCCCTTCCTACGCCACTGGCTCCGTGGAAAAGCTAATATTCAGTAAAATCCAGTTAGGGTCAGCGCAGACAGAACGGAGTGCAGCGGGGAGGATTTTATTAACGCACTTGAAAATAAACTTTAAAATTATTACAATAAAGTGCATAAACAGATTCCCGCGTATTCTCGAGAACGCGCGAGCATTTTTTGTCAGGTTCAAGCATTTATGCAGTTTATTTTAATAACTTTTAAGTTTAATTTCCAGTGCGTTTATAAAATGCTCTCCGCTGCGCTCCGTTCCGTCTGCGCTGACCCTTAGACTAGTAAGCGGACTCCGCGCCGTGTTCTGTCTGTCTATTCATAAACTCACAAATTACTGAACAGAGTATTGTATAGTTTTCACCAATAGATAGCGTAATTCCAGAGGAAGGTTTAGGTGCAAGGGCGTCGCCAGTCGCCGGCCTGAGGGGGGGCAAGTTAATAAACAAAATGAGAAAAGTATGAGTTTAAAAAAAAAATTAAGGCTTTTTGAATCTCTAGGGGGGGGCAGCTGCCCCTACCTGCCCCTCCTTGGCAACGCCCGTGTTTAGGTGTATAGTTTTGTAAACGTGGGGTCGGCGGTATCGCTTTTTTTTAGCTTCACGCCTTATAAAGCTGAAGAGTTTGTTTGTTTGGTTAAACGTGATAATCTCAGGAACTACTAGACCAATTTGAAAAATTCTTCCAGTGTTAGATAGTCCATTTATCGAGGAAGGCTATAGGCTATATAACATCATGCTATGAGCCACGGGAGCGGAGCAGTAGCCTTAAATAACGCGGGTGTAACCGAGGGCTCATCTAGTGTATAGATAAAGGTTATTAATTTTACTTATCTATACCAAACCACAGATACTACTGGACAGATAAATAGATAAAATATCTTGTTTGTGGTATAAATTATATAAATCAATTTAACATATAAATTGATTTCCTTATCACAACAAGTAGAGAGACCTCATCTGAGATTATAAAATTAATTCAATATTAATATGTGTAATGATAATCATCTCCCTAGCGTTATCCCGGTTGCATCCAACACTTACACCTTGTAGCCCGAGGTAGCACTACTGTAACCAGTGCACACTCAATATTAACTTCTACACATAGGAACTGCCATCTTACCTTACCAATAGCACCACAGAGCGACTGCCTGTCTGACCTCCGCAACACAAAGGGATAGCGATATTCCATGGTTTAGACCAGTATCAGTACATTGAAAGATACAGACTACCTATAACGACTGCTGTAACGTCGAGACAAAGTAACTATGTTGACGACCCGGTGGCGTAACGGGAGTGTAAACGACTGCCACGCCGAAGGTTGTGGGTTCGATTCCCGCTCAAGTCAAACATTTGTGTGTGTACATAGATGTTTGTCTTACTCTGGGTGTTTTTTATGTATGACACATACATACATAGACTCACGCCTGTTTCCCGGAGGGGTAGGCAGAGACTACAGAGCGCCATTTGCTACGATCCTGACATACCTCTCTTGCTTCACTCACTCCCATCAAGTTTCTCATGCATGCTCTTCTGTTTAGGGTACTTCTGACCTGTCCTTTTTTTAGAATGTCTCCAATCTGGGGGGCGATTCAGAATCATTCGATATCTCATTTGACATTCGATTCCGTTAATTGTCGAACGGGCTACCTCATTTTTTGTCAAAACTATCGCATTTCCTATTAATTGTATGCATTCAGTATGAATTAAATAAATAAACCGAATTCAATGAATATTTGTTCAAAATATCTCTGATAGGCGGCTAAAAGACGACGACAATAATTTGACATATCGTACGATTACTTGTCGTGACATTCTGAATCGGCCTGCTGGTCAGAGTAGTTTTATGTATGATATGTATGTATTTACGAAAAAAGAAATATTGTATGTTTATCTTAAGCTTCTGCTTATTTTGGGACTAGATGGTGTTGTGTGAATGTGGTAGAATATTATCATACCTATTACATTATATTTTACCTTTTAATATAGGCCCTTCAAGTACATAAATATTACTATGTATGCTCTCTTAGACAAGTGGTAATAAACAATTAATTATGCACATAACTTCGAAAAGTTGTTACACCATAGATTTGAACTCAATACCCTCTGCATAACAGTCTGTCAGTATCTCCACTAGGCTATGCACACATAGACAGCACTTATCTGATACTATATCTGTTAGATATGAATACAAGTAATCTTCTTCTATATCTATTGGTAATGTGTAAAGAGATAACAATGGTCCAGTGGATAGCGTATGCGACTGCTAATCGGAGGTCCCGGGTTCGATTCCCGGGTCGAGCAAAGTGTTACTGGGTTTTTCCGAATACTCAGTAGCAGCCCGGAGTCTGGTGATGTTCCCAGTAACGGCAATAAGCTCGCCCCCTATTACGTGGGACCTAAAAATTCATGGCGAAATGTGGGTGTAATATTACACCTCTGCCTACCCCTTCGGGGATACAGGCGTGAGACTATAAATAAAAAAAAAATAGTTATTGACCTAGACACAGCTAAATAGTAAATGACTTGATTAATTATAATATATATTCAGCATATATTGCAGATTGGATCAGGAATCCATCCTGATCCAATCTGCAATATATGCTGAATATCTTGGCATGTAACTCGTCTATTGTCTTGGATCAAATTTTTCATTGCTAGCATGTTTTCTTCCGTAACAGCCGTCAAAGAGCGACCACTTCTTTCTTCATCCCCCAAAGTTAGTCGACCGTGTTTAAATTCATTATACCAACGATACACGGTTGCCTTAGAATGGCCTTCATCCATGAATGCCATTTGAAGTCTATCGTACGATTCGTCCGGTTTCAAGCGACACTTAAAATCGTAAAAAGTCATAGCTCGAAAATGTTCTCGACGCAAATCCATTTTTCAATTAGACATGGTAATTTGACTGCCTCCGTGGTCCAGTGGATAGCGTATGCGACTGCTGATCGGAGGTCCCGGGTTCGATTCCCGGGTCGGGCAAAAGTGTTACTGAGTTTTTCCGAATTCTCAGTAGCAGCATGGAGTCTGGTGATGTGCCCGGTAACGGCAGTAGGCTCGCACCCTATTACATACAAAAAAACATGGCGAAATATGGGTGTAATATGTACACCTCTGCCTACCCCTTCGGGGGTACAGGCGTGAGACTATAAGTAAATAAATAAAATAAAATTATAATGTGGTAAAATGTAACACAGTGTAAAAAGTCGATGTATTTAGCGCGACAATTTCTTCTATAGATGTCCTATGTACCCATGGATAAGTAGGTATTTCGAGCATTGCACGCGCGCACTTTTAATGGAGCCTTAAAAATGTTTTTAAAATAAATATCTCTATGTAGTTGTTGTTATGGTTCGGACAAACAGAAAGACAGACTAACAGATAGACAATTATTTAAATCTACATATATGCACAAAAAACTAGGATACTACCGTATCGTACCCATAGTACGAGGTCTGCTTAGTGGAAATAAAATGAATCTTTACTTAGTTTGGGACTGGGACTAGGTGTGGTGTAGGAAGCAGAGATAGACTAGTGGAGAGATCGACAGACTGCTACGCAGAGGGTCCCGGTTCGAATCCATGGCGCGCACCGATGACTTTTCCACCTTTTTCACCAATGAGTTATGTGTATATGAAATTGTTTATTATCGCTTGCTAATCGGTGAAGGAAAACATCGTGAGGAAACCTGCATGTCTGAGAGTTCTCCATAATGTTCTCGAAAGACATGTGAAGTCTGCCAACCCGCACTTGGCCAGCATAGTGGACTATGGCCTTACCCTCCTCATAGTGAGAAGAGGCCCGTGCCCAGCAGTGGGAGTTTATATATAGAGCTGATGATGTGTCTGTGGTACAATATTATTATTATGTTATTATACGCAGGTTCATGTATTTCTTTGAGTATATTTACTTGAATCAAGAGCGGCCACAAGTTTTATTGCCCGTTCTTTCTCCCAATTGCATTGCAAACGTGGCAGTAAATGTAAATGTAGAATCATCTAGTATCAACAACAACAAATTGTAATAGCATACAAACACTAAATAAACTAAATGTTTCAAGAATAACCATGGCCATATAACTAACATTTTAATTTGATCAATAATTTCATAATAATCTAATTTATGCTATGATTAGTGCAAGTGCAAGTGACTAGAGATTAGTGAATATTGTGATGATTAGCTCATACACACTTGCACTAATCAGCTGCTATCCACTCCAGCTTAGTGCACTTCACTATGCACCTGTACATCACCTGAACATGCTGCACTAATCAAAGTGCCAAATAAGCCATATTTATTTATTAACTATATAATCCATGGAGTTACTCAGCTAGTACAAATCATATAGTCATGGCTAAACTAAATCAGATTCCATTACCTCATTCCAGAAATTATAGGTTATAACAAGTAAACACCACATAGATTCCAATTAGATTCTAGTTAGAACATTCTCGCGCGTATTTAGAGTACAATTAACATTACTTACCCGGCACGGAGCTGCCTGTTTGACCCATTTCTTTTGATTTCTCCCACGATTGCGCACTCACTAATTTTCACAGTTTAATTACAATGTTTATACAATATATGAGCCCTTTCAACACATTTAGGGACTCTTTATATCTCACAGCACACACAAACTTGACCTATGACCTGCCAGAGATCATGTTTACTAATTTTATTTAATTAAAACTAGATTGTTTTAATATTCTGCACTAGTCTCGTTAAAAATGATTTAATGCGCATTATTTGTGTCATACGTTACGTTTTCTTCTAATAATTCGTTATATAATTAATATTGCACGTTTAATAAAACATTATTAAGATTAAATAGATTATTTTTATATTATTATCAATAAGGTTCACTATATGTTAACTTTGACATGTAACATGTATGTTGCGATAAAAATCTTCGTTCGGATATGTGCGAATTTTTGCAACAATAATGAAATCTATTACTTGTACGTTTACAATTATAACAGAAATTAAGCATTATGAATAACAAAAAGCAAAAAGTAAGCTCTAATTATCTATTTCTATTAAACTTTAAATAAGAAAGTTATTAAATATACTCATATTCTCTTAAAGTTGCAGGTTTTGTAATATATTTTATATTTTTTATAAGTGTATCCAAATGTTTAAGAAATGTCATTTTTAAGCCACGTATAGACTATCCAAATTAATTTGTATGGATTACGATGTCGATTACGGTTTTTAGCATGAAGTTTTTAATTCATTGTGTTTAGTTTTATTCTTGCTAGCTCATCCAACATTTAAGATTTAAAAATATGCTTTGTATAAGGGAATTGATTAATCATCTAAGTAATAAAATTAAATTATGAACATCTGGGCATTTTCTACTATTGATTTATTTCTTTATTATTAAACGTAACTAGCAACACTGAAATGTAAATGTCATTCGCACAAAAACAAACGATTATTTTGAAAAAGTTCGTTGCTTGTTGTTTTGAAGCGAATTTGATTAAAAATGGCACATAACGATCGTATGAGTGATAAAAAGAAAGCTCTTTTAGCGTACAAAGAGAAGTTATTGCAGGACATTAAGTATTATGATAAGAGTATTGAAAACTTTAGCGCCAACCATAAAAGTAACAGCTATTATGATGATGGAGACAGGTAAGTTTCTAAAATAAACATCTAACTTTCTAACTTTATATTATTATGTTTATAAATGTTTATAACTTGACAATTTATGGATCACACTGAGTGTTGAAGAGGCCGCTTCAACAACTACAATAACTGTGCAATTGTTTATTACAATAATAATTAATATTCCAGCTCGGATCCCGAGGACAACTTCCCAGACGCCATTGAGACAGGACCGGAAGTGCTACAGCTCAAATTTCAGCAGGCAATGCTCAAGACTTGTCTGCAAGCCACACAAGAGCTCACGAGCCTGTCTATCTTACAGTCTGAAGTTAATATACTGGTGCAGGACCCGCAGTTTGAAGGGTAAGAAATTAACATTTGTAAAATTCAATATGTACATGTAAATAAAAATTAGTGTATTTGCAAGTGCATATACTTACTTAAACAAACATTGTGTCTGTCTGACTTTCTGTTAGATAGGGGACATCTCTGAAATGGCTAAACCGATTTTAATGGGACTTTCACTGGAAGACAGAGGGATTTTTAGGGCTACATATAAGCTATTAGTTGACCCAGTAGGTGGAACTGTTGTTTCACCCGAAAACAATGTGGGTTAAGAGGCCGTTCCCAAATTCACGGACTGCGTGAATAGGTATTTTACGCCAAGCGCGCGGGCAACGCGATCGAGGTGTCAATGTGTGCGTCTGTGTAGCCCAACAAAATCTACCTTGCAGTAAACTCGCGGAGACAAAACAAATTGATACTTTGACCAATAAAATGTATGATCGTAATACAGAATTATTTTGGATAACGTATTTTGATATTTAAATGTAATAATTCCAGGTAGATTCCATTGTTTCTGTTAAAAAACATCCGACTTCAAACAGTCGTAGAAACATGCAAAATCTCATTTACTTAGATTACAATAAATACTAATTCTAGTCATTCTGTTATAAAATCCAAAATACTGAACTGATTTCGGAAAACTTTCTATGGGACCAATCTGGAAGTAATATCATTATATCCTATGAAATAAAAATAAATCCAAATCGGTCCATAAATGATGCATTAGTGAGGTAACAAACATTAAAAAATATGAAAAAATAATACAGCCGAATTGTGAACCGCCTCCGTTTTGAAGTCGGTTGAAAATATTAATACACAATATAAATGAGATTTGAGGCAGCGATAGCCGAGTGGATATACCAACAGACATGCAGAGGGTATCGGGTTCGAATCCACGGCGCGCACCAATGACTTTTCGGAGTTATATGCGTATTGAATTATTAATTATCGCTTGTCCCGTGCCTCGGAGAGCACGTTAAGCCGTCGGTCACGGTTGTCATGAAGATCTTTGACAGTCGTTACAGGGCGTCAGTACATAGTATAAAAATAATAGTAGGATAGCTTCATACAAATCGGCCGCCGCCGGTTTGAATGTACGCGTGAATCCCCGGCGCCGTGTACGTACGGACTTTTCATGCACACAATCTCATAAACGAGCGCGACGAGCGTGGCGAGCGCGGATTCAATTCAATTTCAAATATTTTATTGATTCTCGCTCCCACGATTTTTCAGCAATTGAATCAATCCACTACCCATAAAATAAGGAAAGTGCATAAACTCACATTATTCCCAAATGTTACTTTAAAGTTTAGTAATATTTGTTTTTATTTTAACCGTTACTGTCCCACTGCTGGGCTAAGGTCTCCCGCACACTCTTCCATAAATGCCGACCTTTTGCTTTATCTTGCCAGTCAGCTAGAAAAGTATTAATCGTTTTTTCGACCTGCCCCTGTCAACACTTCTCTTTCCTCCAGTTCTACTTCTCCTTTAAGGTTGCATTGTTTGGTGATGTATGTCCAATTTCGAGATGTTTCCTACAGACATATCCTACCCAATCCTACTTTAACTTCGCTGCTTTAAAGCGCACTTCGCTGCTTTGACAGTTTTAGTCTTACACGGTACACCTAATACGCTACATTACATGGCACGTTGGCAAACCATGAGCTAGGAATTTCGAGAATTGGTCTGGGTATTATTTTAATGTTAAATTGTCTGGTTTTATAACAATGTTTAATTATACTATTTTTCTTCGTAACTTTTCCTACTAAGGCTTGAATGTTCATGGCATGTTAATTAATCAAAACTGTAGAAAATGTTGAGGTGTTCAAATTCAATGGTTAAATTTTGATCTATCCAACGCATAACGAATTGTAAACTGATGAAAATATATAACTTGTTTAATTTTTGTAGTATACACGTTTATTTTATTATAAAAAATATACCTACTACCAATAAATATCTACCTACTTCAAGAGCATACCGATTCCGGAACCAGTACCGGAATTCCGGAATTTACACTCCAATATCGTAACTCAGTTCCGGAATTCAATATTCTCCGATATTACAAGCCCTAGTACTACACTGTAGGATGTCTCCAATCTGGTCAGAGAACGTCCGCCTAGGTCTTCCGCTTCGTCCAAAAATGACGTACCTAACTGCACAACGCTATCTATTGTCAACATTTAGAACTTAAATTATTTCGTTCGTCTTAATTTATTCGTTCCATTAGGTACTGATAGTTCAAACTAATACATTTATATCCTCCATTATCCCTTAGTTTATCCCCATGGGGGTTGAATTTATCAAAATCTTATTTAAGCGCACGTCTTCATCATAGTAGCTCTAATCTTTAAAATTTCAGTTCAATCAGTCGAAAATCTAAAAAAATTTAAACAAACTTTTTTATCCCCTTAGGGGTGGAATTTATCAAAATCCTTTCTTAGGGGATGCCCACCTCATAGTAGCTATATGCATGCAAAGTCTTAGCCCGATCGGTTTAAAATTGACAAAGTTTCATACAAACTTTCAGCACCCATTTTATCCCCTTAGGGGTGGAATTTATCAAAATCCTTTCTTAGGGGATGCCTACATCATGGTAGCTATAGGCATGCAAAGTCTCAGTTGGATCAGTTTAAAATTGGCAAAGTTTTATACAAACTTTCATCCCCTATTTTATCCCCTTGGGGGTAGAATTTATCAAAATCCTTTCTTAACGGATGCCTACGTCATAACATCTACCTCCATGCCAAATTTCAGTAAGATCCCTCCAGTGGTTTGGGCTGTGCGTTGATAGATCACTATGTCAGTCAGTCACCTTTGAGTTATGTATATATTTAGATACAATTTCTGACATTCATAAGAGTCACCTTAAGACCTAAGTGAATATAGTATTTTTGAATCTTGCAGTTTTATTTTATAAGAGCATCGATTTCGTTACCATTATTTTATTATACATATTCAACAATAATAACTCACATCAAGAAGGGTTGGTCGCGCTATAATTACAGTGGTGTTTACAAGGCACGCACACAGACGCAGTGACGACGGCAAGCGGCACACGTCCTACCTCGATGAGCGCTCAGCGCGGTCTAAAGTTCTGTAGACGCGTACAGGATTTATATAACGATTTCTAGCTTCGTTTAAAAATTAATTTAAAATATTTGTAATCATATTTAGAAGCTGATTTTTCAATTATATATTGCTATTTTCCTAGCAAGCTATTATATCAAATCTTATTAGAGACTATTTGTTTTTTTATTTCTTAGTGTATTTTATGTGATAAAAAATAATCCATTTAGACGTAAACTGACAAATTAATGACATTTTACGTTACATTTTTTGGTTTATTTCTGAATGAAACCAAAAATTCTGGCCCCATCATACCAAGGAGCAGGATGTTGTTATGTCGTATATGCATTTAAAAGTTAATTACTCACATAATTTTCGATGTCATGGACCATCGCGTAATGCTCATAAAATGATTTCTTCAAAACATGCTTTGCGGAAACTTGATTTTACCGTTGTAGGTAATTAAACACTTATTTTTACTCCCATAGTACCATAGTAGACTAAGTGATCTAATAGTATCATCGTTCATTTCTTAATTTGTTGATATATCTAAGTCACAATCACGTATCTCCGCGCGTGTTAACCGCTAAAATGGCTTAAAAAACGGGAACGGCCTCTTAAACCTGGGGGCCAATTCTCCTATTTTTCTATGACATTGATATTATATTTTGAATGGACTCAGAAGCGGTATTCTGATAACTGAATGTCATTATCATATTATTTGAAATAAACAGTTTGTTGTTGACACATATTTTGACACTTGTTTCAATTTACGATCTCATTACAACTTTGTTCAATTATCAGATCATTTAGAAGAATACGCTTTTTGTGACGTAAGTATGACACTGACATGATATCAAAACTAGATTTATTTAGGAGAATTGGGCCCCTGAAGCAACAGCTATTAATATTTGTAACAGTTTGTAGCAGTAATTCAAAGTTAAAAATCTGTCTAATTTATTTGGACTAGTGCCCGGTACTCTCTAGCTCTAAATTCTAATTAATTTACTTGCTTAGGTTACAGAACGAGATAATCTAGAACAGGGATTCCTAAAGGGGTCGATATCGGTTCGACTACTTTGGGAATCCCTGGTCTAGACTCTTGTGAACACTTGTGTTAATTTAATAGGGGTCGATTATTAGACCTCATTGACCCCCAAAATCAGTTTTCGTTTATGTCGACCCCTAGGAAACCAATATCGACCTCTTGGGGGTCGATATCGGTTCAATCACTTTGGGAATCGCTGATCTCGAAGAAACTTATGTCACTCTAATAATCACCAAAATGTGTCTTTAAATAGATTGTTTGTTTGTTTGTTTTTCGTGTGAGTGTGTGGCCAACTCTGTTGTCGGAGTTTTCAGACCGCCCGAAGGCATCCAACATGGCCTAACGATCCTTATCCTTAGACAAGAACCGGGACCGACAGCTTTACGTGCCCTCCGAAGCACGGTAGCGCTCAGATGTAAATGCCACAAACGGTCACCCATCCAAGTGGCGACCTGTGCAAACGTTGCTTAACTTTGCCGATCTGTTACGAGCGGCAAGCCAAGTCTCGCTATGAGCGCTACTTTAAATAGATGAAATATTTTTTGTAGTTCTCTAAGCGAGCTCTAAAGAGAAAGTCTTTGATGCAACTGAGATAATGCTAGTTTGATGATGATGAGTATTTGACACTAAGTGTCTTAGGGCAGCAAACAAGCAAACAGATCGCCTGATGGTAAGCAATTACCGCCGCCCATGGAAACAGGCGTCACAAGTGTGTTGCCGCTCCTTGGGGTTGGGAAATTATATAGGATGAGGAGAGGGATGAGAGAGAAGGAATAGGGGATAGAGCCTCCGCCACTCTCACTCACCGAACGAAACTCAACAGTTTAAGAACTGTTACTTTACGTCGATTTTCTGTGAGAGGGCAGTACTTCCCCAGTCGAGCCAGCCCATTCATGCTGAAATCAGCAAGGCTCTACCGAAGTTCCGCGGCCGATTTTAATTTTTACGTTCTGATGTGTTCTGCTGCTAAGACACACCATAAGTGCCGAACTTACGCTCGTGCTACGAACTAAGCTTGTGCTCTACTACTAGAAAATTTGCCGCTGAATTTCCGCCGCACCGAAGTTGCTGTACGCTTTAACGCAACGTAATATCGGTATGTGTCGTCAGTAATTCAAATAGCATTGCAGGCGTAATTATGCCGAACTTCGGTCGCGTAACTTCGGCATAGTCTTTTAGACAGTAAGAGCACATTCCCACTATACTATAACAACAAAATCGTATCATTTCAAGCATAGTGGAAACAAGCAATGACTCAATGAGTTTGTTTCGGCTTTTAGTCTCAAGAGGTCATTTAGTTGGGAAAGGCTGGCGTCATCTTGAATAGGGTTTTGACTTGTACATATACATACATAGAGACTATGGAACTCTATTTATGTTGACCCTGACATCTCTTGCTTCTAAACTGTTCTATTTTTAGGATGTTTCCAATCTGGTCAGAGAACGAAATCAGTACTGCCTAGATCTTCCCCTTCGTACTGTCTGTGTATGTGTTTTAAAGAACAGAAATTCAGAAAAATATGTCTTTATATTCCAGAGAGCCTCCTGTAACGGAGCCGGGAACATGGAAGGAAGTGACGGCTGAATGCAGGATTGATCTAGTGCCGTTCACCATCGTATTTTATATGCACACACCGGTAAGTACTACTTAATATTACATCCTCAGATCAAGGTCTGAGATTACATCTTAAGAAAAGTACAAACAGACTGCCATGCAGACAGAGATTCATCATCATCAGCCTTTAACAGTCCATTGCTGGACTAGGCCTCTCCTTTGAAAGGAGGAATTGGCCTACTATACCGCGCTGGCCAAAGCTGGGTTGGTATAGGGTTTGTATCAAGATTTCCTTCTCTTACAGTGCTGTTCTCTGCATATTATGCTCCCTCTGTCGGCTCTTACGACACACATGGGATGATATGGGGTGGTGACATTCCGTATTATTATTCCGTCACCACACCGACAGTATGCAGACAGAGGATATCGGGCTCGAATTCATAGCGCGCACCACTGACTTTTCGAAGTTATGTGCGTGCCCCCGTGCCTCGGAGAGCACGTTAAACCGTCGCACACACGGCAAAATGACTACTTTAGGCGGCCAAAAAGCTATTTAGCAGCATAAAGATAGAGTCCAAATTAGCTTGTATTTTTTGAGTTAGATAGCCGTCCCCTCATAAAGCACCTAAGTCACCTTTGTTATGTTCACAACCAAAGAGTGCCAGGGTCCGGCAGGCAAGCGAAGTGATGGTACGGTTAGTTGCTTTCTATAGCGTCATGTAACATCGCGCATATTTTTCGTTCGTCTCGTGTAAATAAAAGTAAAAGCTAAAAAATTTTTCAAGGTAGTGGAGCCTTGCTGATTTCAGCATGAATGTGCCGGCTCGACCGGGGAAGTACTACCCTCTCACAGAAAATCGACGTAAAGTAACAGTACCTAAACTGTTGCGTTTCGTTCGGTGAGTGAGAGTGCCGGAGGCCCTATCCCCTATCCCTTCTCCCTGATCCCATTCCTTATCCTATCCCTTTTCCCAACCCCAAGGGGCGGCAACGCACTTGTGACTCTTGTGGTGTTGCTTGTGTCCATGGGCGGCGGTAATTGCTTACCATCAGGCAATCCGTCTGCTCGTTTGTCGCCTATTACCATAAAAAAAAAGAAAAAAAAACTTTTGCTTTTGTACCACTGAAATCAGATCCATTTTTCTAACATGTAATTTCGAGTGACTTGGATCACTCCGACTACCTGTAAATAAAAGAGGATAGTGTCACAATGAGTTGATTTGAGTTCTTAAAATTTACAATAATAACGGAGAACTAACCATTAAATGATTTTGACCTTCATTGTTCAAGCTGTTTTGCTATGGAATAGGCTCTCCTGAAATCAGAATGTCCACTAACTGTTTCGCATTTAAATTGAAAGTTCGAGAGCTCCTTTTTGAGAGATTGGAGGAATCTACACATTGTTTTCATCAGTTCTAGTTTTATATATATTTTATTTTATATATATTATATAAATTTTGTATGTATTTATGGGGTATATGTGTAGTATATGTAATATGTATTATTATGTGTGTATATAGTAATATACTCATGTATTTATACTACCCACAATAAATTTATAATTTCATTTATAGTATAATATTCTATTTATTTATATTAAATTCTCTCTAATTGTTATGATTATCTCTATATATAATGCACCTACCTTGCTTGTCTCTGCACCACCAAAAGGTTCGACTGGTAGATAATGCCTTACGGCATTAAGTCCACCTTATGTACATATGTATATTGTGCATGAAGAAATAAAAATAAAAAAAAATGCAAATATCAAAGACAGAAAGCGGTACCTAGCGGAACTTTTTTTTGTAAGTCTAAGAAAACATAAACTTTAAAGAGAAATTTGTCTAAATCCGCAATATAATATTTTAATACCTACGATTACATTACCATTTATTATAAAGCATTAATAAAATGTACAATGTACATACCTGTAGATTCCATATTCTCCACCACTGTTAATATTTGTTTAAATATTAACAGTGGTGGAGAATACGGGACGAACGAAAATATGCGCGATGTTACATGACGGTATAGAAAGCAACTAACCGTACCATCGCTTCGCTTGCCTGCCGGACCCTGCCACTCTTTGGTTGTGACCATAACAAAGGTGACTTAGGTGCTTTATGATGGGACGGCTATCAACTCAAAAAATACAAGCTAATTTAGACTATCTATCTTTACGTTGATAAATAGCTTTTTGGCCGCCTAAAGTAGTCATTTTGCCGTGTGTGCGACGGTCCCGACTGTCATGAAGATCTTTGACAGTCATTATAGGAGAGTCTGGAGACATCCTAAAAAAGGACAGGTCATAAATACCCTAAAAAGAAGAGCATGCATGAGAAACTTGATGGGAGTGAATGAAGTAAGAGAGGCATGTTAGGATCGTTGCAAATGGCGTTCCGTAGTCTCTGCCTACCCCTCCGGGAAACAGGCGTGAGTCTATGTATGTATTGCTATACCTTTATTTACAATTCAAAAATTGTAAAAACTGATATGATGCATATTACGCAGAGAACAGCACTGTAAACGCGTTATCATACTAGCGGTTTGGGAGCGGTTTCGGGGCGGGGCGGACACGCAACGAATGCGTCGCTCGCACGCCGCGGCTGCGCAGAGAGGACGTCGCGGACGCGTGGCAAATACGTTACGTTTTTGTCGCGTGTTTTTAGCAAATTATCGACGTACAATACATCCAGTAACAAAATGGATTCCGACGAGGAAACACTGCTGTTGGCTTTATTATTGCGCGTCCGCAACGAATTTTTGCGCATGCGCGGTGTGTTCGTTGTGAGCGCGTAACGAATTCGTTGCGCGCCCGCTCCGCTTTGAGGACGTTCCCAATCCGCTAGTATGATAAGACCCTAAGAGAAGGAAAACTTGATACAAACGAGAAGTATAGTAGGCCGATTCCTCCTTTCAAATGAGAGGCCTTGTCCAGCAGTGGACTTTTAAAGGTTGATGATGATGGTTTATTCCCATCTTCCCCCGCATGTCTCCCCCCGAACGGGGGAAAATGGGAATTTTCGTGTCATCTTCCCCCGAATTTGTAATCGGGGGAAGATGACAGATGGCAAGATAGGAAGTTGCATTCCCACCTTCCCCCGCATGCTTGCTACCGAACGAGGGAAAATGGGAATGCTTGTTGCATCTTCCCGCGAACTTGTCATCGGGGGAAGATAGGAAGTTCTATTCCCAACTTCCCCCGCATGTCTGCTCCTGAAAGAAGGAAAATGGAAATGCTTGTGTCATGTTCTCCCGAACTTGTAATCGAGGGACGGAAAAAAGTTTCATTTGTCCCCGAAATACGTTTAATAATTACTTTTGTTCACCAACGTATGGCTCGAATAAAATAAACATGGTTTTTACAGGATCTAATAAAACAAAGCTTGATTGTATTATACAGTCATATTTATGAGTAAATATGAAAGTACTGTTTGTTGATCGTCAATGCTCTCATAATATTTTTTTCGTTAAAGAGCTTTACAATGTGTCGACAAAATACTCGATTCTATTGTTTTCAACAATTTCAGTTTTCAGATCCTGTAAAAACCAGGGATGTTACGGATATGGAATTTCGGATATGGATACGGATACGGATATTGGAGAAATTTTATATCGGTTTCGGTTTCGGATACGGATATGAAATTATTTCGGATTATCCGGTAGTTTCGGATAGTTTCGGTTACGGATATTAGATTTTTAAAGCATTTCAAAAGTAACATACAAATAAGTAGATAATAAATTGGTATTCACTTTAGCAGCTCAAACATGCTGCTTTTGCTGCGAGACAACAGTGAACAAAGCGCGATTTTGATTCGAGCGTGGGTCAAAGTAGCTTTTTAATTTTTCAATCTTCAGTGCCACGAATTGACATTTATTAGCCATAAATTTGAAACCTTCGGATTTTACTGTGCTCTGTCTCTTTCACATGCATATAAAAAAGCGAGTGAAAAAAACAAACTCCTTCGAAATTCGATTTTGGAATTCGACCTCAAAGAAACTCAAGTCAATGCAAGTACTATAACGATGCCGAGTAAAACTATTACTTTAAATAATTGTACCTTTAATAATAATTGTAACTTTTAAAATGTTTAGCATTATTTGATTCATATTAAATAATAAAGGTTATTTCAATCTATTCCTGTTCATTGCATGTTATGTCTCCTAAGTAATATGTGTTCTCACTGCTGAGGTGAAAGGTTATGTGTGCTACACGAGAGCAAAGATTTTTGCATCTCGTGCTGTTGAGTCCCTCACCACGCTCAGGATTCTAACTTTGAATCACTCGCTACGCTCGTGAATCAATCATAGAATTCACAATACAGCACTCGAAATATTGTTGCACAAATAACTATTATTTATATATAGATCATCATTTGGTAGGTACTACAATCAGCCTATGAGTAATTATTATAGGTAGATATTTACTATTAAGTAAATTTTGGATGTTATCTAAGTAATTAAAATAAAAATGCTATAGCAAAACTATTATAGGTAAGTATTTAATTATTCATTTCGTATTAAAGAGAAAATATTTGAAATGAACATTGCACGTATTTATTTACTTACTATAATATAAGTAAGTATAACATAACAATCTTAGCTTTCTTGTATTATTTATTATATTTGACTCCGCCTCTATCCGAAATTATCCGAAACATTTATTTCGGTTTCGGTTACGGATACGGATATTTTTTTATTTCGGATATCCGATAGTTTCGGTTACGGATATGGATATCCTTAACATCCCTGGTAAAAACCATGTTTATTTTATTCGAGCCTTACGTTGGTGAACAAAATTAATTATTAAACGTATTTCTTGGACAAATGAAACTTCTTTTCGTCCCTCGATTACAAGTTCGGGAGAAGATGACACAAGCATTTCCATTTTCCTTCTTTCGGGAGCAGACATGCGGGTTAAGTTGGGAATAGAAATTCCTATCTTCCCCCGATGACAAGTTCGGGGGAAGATGCAACAAGCATTCCCATTTCCCTCGTGCGGTGGCAGGCATGCGGGGGAAGATGGGAATGCAACTTCCTATCTTCCCCCGATTACAAATTCGGGGGAAGATGACACGAAAATTCCCATTTTCCCCCGTTCGGGGGGAAACATGCGGGGGAAGATGGGAATAAACCATGATGATCATCATCGTCCTAGCGTTATCCCGGTTGCATCCAAGACTTACACCTTGTAGCGTGATAGTGTCTATCAAGTGCAGACATAATATGCTCCCTCTGTCGGCTCTTACGACACCCATGGGATGATATGGGGTGGTTACATTCCGTATTCTTAATCCGTCACCACACGGACGATGATGATGATACTCAAGTATATAAGCATCTTGAGATGTATTTCTATCGCCAGAGCAGTCTTTTTAATTCCAAAAAAATGTACTCCTTTTTTCAGGTCCGTAAATTCGCTCCCACATCATACCGCGGTCTCCAAGTGACTATGATCAAGACTCCTCACGAAGTGGAACTAAATAAGTCTGTGCTGAGTTCCCTGACTAAACCTAGCGATGCTATTGAAGTGAGTTATTTTAATTATTGTTTTAATATACACAGGGTGTGTCTGACGGAGGCCGTCCCCCGAGAAGGGTTCTTGCGACTCAACAATAATGAAATCAATCTTCGATAAAATGCCTAACATGCAAGAAATAAAAGGCTTTATTATTATTATAATATACAGGGTAATTTATGGGTAATAAAGGCAGCGATAGCCTGGTGGAGATATCAACAGACTGCCATGCACTAGGTATCGGGTTCGAATCCACAACGACTTTTCGAAGGTATGTGCGTATTGAATTGTTCATTATCGCTTGCCTCGTGCCTTGGAGAGTGTTAAGGCTGTTATGAAGATCTTTGACACTGATCTTTTTGGTTCCCAGGTCAGATGGTAGTGGCTCTGCAAAAGCTAGTAATATTAATATACTTTTTCGTTTGACTTCCTCCGTGGTCCAGTAGATAGAGTATGTGACTGCTAATTGGATGTCCCGGGTTCGATTCCCGGCTCGGCCGAAGCTGTTACTGGGTTTTTCCGAATTCTCAATAGCAGCCAGCACGGAGTCTGGTGATGTGCCCGGTAACGGCAATAGGCTCGCCCCCTATTACGTGGGACCTAAAAATTCATGGCGAAATGTGGGTGTAATATTACACCTCTGCTTTTTTTTTCTGCCTACCCTTTCGGGGATGCAGGCGTGAGACTATTTAATTGCCTTGTAAAGAACTAACATACTGCTACATTTTTTCAAGATTTTTAATAAATTTTAATAAAATGTAATAAAATGTTATAAAATGTAGCGCACATAACAAGACTTGGCTTCGTTGGCTTGGCCGTTCGTAACAGATCAGCAAAGTTAAGCAACGCTTGCACAGGTCGCCACTTGGATGGGTGATCGTGTGTGGCATTTACATCTGAACGCTACCGTGCTTCGGAGGGCACGTAAAGCTGTCGGTCCCGGTTCTTGTCTAAGGATGAGAATCGTTAGACCATGTCGGAGGTCTTCGGGCGGTCTGAAAACTCCGACACTAGAGTTGGACACACACTCACACGAAAAACAAACAAATTAACCTATCACTTCCCTTGTGCCTCAGAGATCATGGTTAGACCAAAATCATCGTATTTTCAAACAAGCTATCATTTCATTTCATAATTTTTTTTATAATTTGTGTGAAATTTAAGTCCCTAACATATGTATCTAACTTAAACTGTTTCTATTTCAGGTGATACGCAGCTACGCAGTGGCGTATCGCTCCCGTCGTACTACGCTCGCGCGGTTGGCCAATAAATACGCCAGCTCGCTGTTTATGGAGCCACATGTGAGTGTTATCTAAACTATAGATGAGCCCGTGGTTACACCTGCGTTATTTAAGGCTACTGCTCCGCTCCCGTCGCTCATAGCGTGATGTTATATAGCCTTCTTTTATAAATGGTTACCCAATACAAAACACGTTTATTGTATAGGATATCCCTTAATATTTTTAATTTTTAGTATTTGTTGTTCTATCGGCAACAGAAATACATAATTTGGTGAAAATTTCAGCTTTCTAGTTATCACGGTTTTTTGAGATACAGCCTGGTGACCGACAGACAGACAGACAGACAGACAGCAGGCTGTAATAGAGTCCCGTTTTTTACCTTTTAGGTACGGAACCCTAAAAACCAACAAGAAGTTCCTGAAATTAATAATAATATACATACATACATACATACATACATACATACATACATAGACTCACGCCTGTTTCCCCGAAGGGGTAGGCAGAGGCATATTAAACGCCCACTTTTCGCCAGTGTTTTGATCCCACGTAATAGGTGGCGAGCCTATTGCCGCTTATCGGGATATTTTGTTTGGCGTCGCCTCGTGAGTTGATCGGCAGGTGCACCACTTGCAGGTGAGGTTGGTGCGAGACCCTAAGTTCTTGGTGGGAACCCTATGCACCCTAATAATAATAATAATATAAGTTTATTTATCTCTTTCACTAAGGTTGTCACACATTAATACAATAGATGATAATTTTAACATAATTAGGTATAGATGGCAAACACTGAGGTGTAAATATCATAAAAATTGTTGGTGCTGTTGCCGTTCAGGTAAGATACATACATATATGTATACAGGCATTGCTTGTTTAATAGGATGAGATAATTTTATTTTCTTTTCTTTTGAATACTGCGAGCTGTCTAGCTGTGGGACATTTAACAGTAGATGTATAAGTCGATAGCCTAGTGGAGAGACCGACGGACTGCTACGAAGGGTCTACGTCGCGCACCAATGAGTTTTCGAAGTTATGTGCGTATTAAAATTTTAATTATCTCATGCTAATGGGTGAAGGAAAACATCGTGGGGAAACCTCCATGTCTGAGAGTTCTCCATAAAGTTCTCGAAAGATATGTGGAGCGAGTCCAGCGATATGCCCTCATAGAGGTTTCTGTTCAAAGCAGATCTTGTAACCTTCTATGTTTTAATCTTCTTCGGTCCCACAGTGTTTTATGACGACCATTTTTCGGATACCGTATTTTTATTAAAGAAGCTAATAGATTTATTCAATAAAAAGAAATATTTTGTATCCCCATTAAGCTAGCATCTCTAGTTTTTTAGAAAAACTTTTTCGAAAATCTTCATATTTTAAAGCGGAAATTTAGGAAAAAAGATATTCCTCTTAATTTAGATTAATGCATGCTACGCAATAATAATGTTATAAGCACCGATAGCATCTCTTTCACTGCACATTTTACAGTTAAAATGAACCTAATAACTTGACTAGATTCAAATTTAAGCGAGATTTTGGATTTTTAGATTTTCTTACTATTCCCGAAGATTCTACCAAAAGGGGAAAAGTTATATATGTATACAGAAATGATGCTCTTTACTTTCTTCATATACTCAATAAATTTCAGACCCCAAATCTATGGAATCTAGAAGTTATTCCAAATTAACTGATTTTGCTAGGGTTTTCACATTTGTATTCCGGATTATAATGATAAAATTTTTATTCGATATTGATTTTATAGCTAAATTATATGTTGTAAAGAAATCAATATTGAATAAAAATTTAATCATTAAAATCCAGAATATAAATATGAAATACCTAGCAAAATCAGTTATATGGAATAGCTTCTAGATTCCATGGATTTGGGGTCTGAAATTTATTGAGTATATAAAAAAAGTAAAGAGCATCATTTCTGTATATATAACTTTTCCCCTTTTGGTAGAATCTTCGGGAAAAGTAAGAAAATCTAAAAATCCAAAATCTCGCTTAAATTTGAATCTAGTCAAGTTATGAGGTTAATTTTAACTGTAAAATGTGCAGTGAAAGAGATGCTATCGGTGCTTGTAACATTATTGTTGCGTATCAAGCTTAGTTTAAGAGGAATATCTTTTTTTCTAAACATCCACTTTAAAATATGAAGATTTTCAAAAAAGTTTTTCTAAAAAACTAGAGATGCTAGCTTAATGAGGATACGAAATATTTATTTTTATTGAATATATCTATTAGCTTCTTTAATAAAAAGACGGTGTCCGAAAAGTGGTCTTCATAAAACACTGTGGGCCCTGATGTTGGTTAACCATGAGATTTTGTGCCAGTGTATTTGGGTGATTTAATATCCGCTTGTGGTATACAGAGCTTAGCTTCTTGTCTGACCATTTTGATGTTAAGATCATGGTGTAACCTTTCATTGGTTATGTACCAAGGTGCATCCACTATCAATCGCAGCATTTTATTTTGGAACCTTTGGAGTATTTCTATGTTTGAATCGGCTGCCGTGCCCCACAGCTGAATACCATATGCCCAGTTTGGTTTAATGATACTTTTGTAAAGTAGTAGCTTGTTTTCCATTGACAGTTGTGATTGATTTGATAAAAATACATAGGTATATAATATTGCCTGACATATTTACTGACGAAACATGCGATAGAAGGATTTTAAATATACCTACCCAAAAGAAGGTTGAAATAGGGGATGATATAATAATATATCTGACTGCCTCCGTGGTCCGGTGGATAGCATATGCGACTGCTGATCGGAGATCCCGGGTTCGATTTCCGGGTCGGGCAAAAGTGTTACTGGGTTTTTCCGAATACACAGTAGCAGCACGGAGTCTGGTGATGTGCCCGGTAACGGCAATAGGCTCGCCCCCTATTACGTGGGACGTAAAACTGCATGGCGAAATGTGGGTGTAATATTACACCTTTGCCTACCCCTTCGGGGATAAAGGCGTGAGTCTATATATAAAATATAAAATATATATTTTTTGGTTATATTTTCAGGCGGAAGGCGGTTTCGTACTAAAATGCGCTAATCTACTAGAAATACTGTGGCGTTTAGAAAATAAGTGGTCGCCTGTTGCGCCCTTCCATCATAGGATGAAGTTCGACTTGGAATATATGGGTGAGTAATTAATATTTATTATTCTACCACATACACCCAACATTTTTGTATTGTTAATTATCGCTTTTCTCGTGCCTTGGAGAGTACGTTAAGCCGTCGGTCCCGGCTGTCATGAAGATCTTTGACAGTCGTTATAGAGCGTCAGTACCTATAAACAAACTGACACTAGTCTAAACCATGGAATATAGCTAGCCCTCTGGGTTGCGGAATGTCACCACCCCATATCATCCCATGGGTGTCGTAAGAGCCGACAGAGGGAGCATATTATGCAGAGAACAGCACTGTAAGAGAAGGAAAACTTGATACAAACCCTATATCAACCCGTTTGGCCAGCGTGGTATAGTAGGCCAATTCCTCCTTTCAAAGGAGAGGCCTAGTCCAGCAGTGGACTGTTAAAGGCTGATGATGATGATGATGATGATGGGTTGCGGAGGTCAGACAGGCAGTCGCTCTGTGGAAAAGCTAATATTCAGTCAAATCCGGTTAGGCTAAAAAGCGGACCCCGGGTTCTAACTGGGATAAACGCTAGGAGGATGATGACTGAAGTGCATGAGACTCGATTCCCTGTCCAGGCAACATGTTAGAGCTCTTCTCAGGGGCTAACCTATTTATCTCTTAGAGTTATCATAATCAACACACTTTACAAAATAATTACACCCACCAAACTGAGTGTCAGTTTGTCGGCGGGAATAGCGTTCGATAAACATTTGGTATTTAACTATTTATACATTATAAAATATAAGCTAACAAAGGTTTTAATTATCTAATCGGTCCAACCATTTTAAAGATTAACTAAAACAAACAGATAGACTGAAAATGACAGTGGGAGCGTGGAAACCTGTTATTTTGACATTGAAAACAGGCATTTCAATTTTGTTTATTTTTATAGATTCGGGTTCGGTCATTCCTCAGAAAGAGAGCTGGTCTTAGGGGAAAAGTAGAATAAGCCGTTTTTGAAATTTCAAAGCACCATTTGTTACATTATTAATTATCTCTTCTTTATATTCCAGACGAATCTTACATCAAAATAATTACGCAAACTCACAAACAACTTCTAGACCCATCTTTACAGACAGACGAACGAACTTTACTATTATCTAAAATTATAACCACATGTCTACAAGCTAGGGGTCCTGTAGACTCAGAGTCAGATCTAGAATCTAGACAGACTGAAATCCAGGCAGATATAGACACAAAAGATGTTGATAAAGAAGTAATGGCTCCACCTAAGAGTCTTCCGAAAAAAGTAAAAAAAAGTATAGCAAAAGATAAAGAAGCAGGTAAAGAAAATGATATAAATTACATTGTCAATGATAAAAATAAAGATTTAACTAAGGACAGAAATGCAAAAGCAATGCAAGAGAAAAATGTTAATAAAGATAAGAATACGGAGAAAGTTTCTTCTAAAGATAAGAATACTGCTAAAGATTTGGCTAAAGAGAAAAGTGCAACTAAAGATTCGACAAAAGATAAAGATTTGGCTAAAGAGAATAATGCAACTAAAGAATTGGCTGTAGAGAAACATGTAACTAAAGGCGCAACAAAAGATAAAGATTTGGCTATTGAGAAGAATGCAATTAAAGATTTGGCTAAACAGAAAAATGCACCTAAAGGTTCGACAAAAGATAAAAATACAGATAAAGATTTGCCTAAAAATAAACAAGCAAGCAAAGATATAACTAAGGAAAAAGCTGTACCTCAAAAACGGGGCGTCGAAGATGAAACTGATGAAATAAACGCTAAAAAACTGAAACCGAATAATGATGTTTCAGCCAAAAAGAGTCTAAAAGCCAAACAAAATACGGGAGATGATAGTAAAAAACCTGAAAATGATAAAAATATTGTTAAACAGAAGTCGAAAGCTAAAGACGATAATGGTGAACAAATAAAAGGAAACAGTAATAAAAAAGTTAAAAATAATAATGAGGCAAATACTGAAATTAAAAAAAAGCCCAATGAGAAATCAGAATCTATAAAAAAGATTAAAACTAATGACGCAGTTGGACAAAGTAATAAAAAAATAAAACAAAATGACATAATTAATACTGAAAATAATAATAAAGAAAAAGAGGGTAATGTTGAGGAAAAAAATAAAAATACTGAAACTATAAAAAGTGCTAAGAAAAGGAAAAATGACGTCATCCAATCAGAAATTACTAACAAAGATGATAAAGGACCCAAAAAACTGAAAAATACTGAAGAAATTACAAAGAAAAATACTGAAAATAATGTTATGGAAGCTAAAAAACCTAAAAACGTTACTAAAAATTCTAAACAAACTAAAAATGCAGCAAATGATGAAATTGCTAATAAAGCCAAATCTAATGTAGAATCTAAAAATAAAGATAATTATATTAACGAAGAACCCAATAATGAAATTAAAAATAATAATGAGGCAAATACTGAAATAAAAAAAAAGCCCAATGAGAAATCAGAATCTATAAAAAAGATTAAAACTAATGACGCAGTTGGACAAAGTAATAAAAAAATAAAACAAAATGACATTATTCATACTGAAAATAATAATAAAGAAAAAGAGGGTAATGTTGAGGAAAAAAATAAAAATACTGAAACTATAAAAAATGCTAAGAAAAGGAAAAATGACGTCATCCAATCAGATATTACTAACAAAGATGATAAAGGACACAAAAAACTGAAAAGTACTGAAGAAATTACAGAGAAAAATACTGAAAATAATGTTATGGAAGCTAAAAAACCTAAAAACGTTAATAAAAATTCTAAACAAACTAAAAATGCAAAAAATAATGAAATTGTTACCAAAGCCAAATCTAATGTAGATTCTAAAAACAAAGATAATAATATTAATGAAAACGAAGAACCCAATAATGAAATTGCAGACGAAAATAATAAAAATATAAAAAATATGGACGAACCTCGTAAAAAAAATGATAAGAAAACCAAGGTGTCTATGGCTAACGATAAAAAATTTGATCTCATCACAAAAAAGTTGAGTGGCAACATTGAGAATACTGGCAACACTAAATCTGTAGATCAGGAACCGAAGAAAGTTGCCAGTTCATTAAACTCAACGTTTACTAAAGAATCTGCTGCAAACGCTAAAAACATTGCCAATAAAAACATCGAACCTAAAAACGCCAAAAATAATGTAAAGAAAAGTATTGCCAGCGCAAAAAATACAGAAGCTAAAACAAATAACAATGAAAAAACAAAATTAACTGAAGCAGCAAATAATAAAAATACTGGCAACACTAAAAATACTGAAACAGTAAAAAAGGTTACAGAGAAGAATTCTAACATTATAAAAAATAGAGATAAAATCAAGAATATCAATAAAGTTTCAGAGAATATTATAAAAGAAAAACCAACATTAACAAAACCACTAATACCCAGTAAGGAAATAACTAAAGAAAACATAAAAAATAAAAATCTTACTAAAATGACAATTAAAACTGTAAGAAATCTTCACAAATCGCCAACACAGAAAAACACATTGAAAACTCAAAACTCTCAAAAGGCTGGCAATACTAAGCTTACTGGTACTAAATTTCCTGGCAACACTGAAAAAGAAAATGGCGGCAAGGTAGTTTCGAAGATTCCTCAGAAAAAGGCGGCAAATGAAAATATCTTCAAGAAGAATATATTAAGAATTAGTCCAAGTAAGTATATTATCGATTTTAAACTTCCGCCATTCGTATACATCATACAAAATAATTTAGCGGGTCTAATTATTTAATCAGGCATTTAAAGATTTTAGAATAAGCATATTTTATCTCTTTCTTGCAAATCGATAATTTTTATATCAATAAATTAATAAGAAAATGGGAAGCAGTGACATCATAACATGCTGAAACTTTGTTAACTATTCTATTTTTTATATCTTCACGCCTGTATTCCCGAAGGGGTAGGCAGAAGTGTAATATTACACCCACAGTTCGCCATAAATTTTTAGGTTCCACGTAATAGGGGGCGAGCCTATTGCGTTACCGGACACATCACCAGACGCCGTGCTGCTACTGAGAATTTCGGAAAACTCTGTTACACTTTGCCCGACCCGCTAAACACACTATCATTTGGTGAAAAGCACGGAGTCTGGTAATGTGCCCGGTAACGGCAATAGGCTCGCCCCCTATTACGTGGCACCTAAAAAAAATCAAGACGAAATATGGATGTAACATTACACCTCTGCCTACCCCTGCGGAGATTATAGACGTAAGTTTATATGAGCTTATATTAAAGTGTTTTTTATCTTTTTCCAGGGAGTCTACCGTCAAAATTTAAAAGTATCACACACAGTGCCAAGAATGTCGTCAAAAATACTAACATACCTAGTAAGTATAATATTTTAATTTACTAGAGGATGCTCGCGGCCCGTATTTTTTAATTAAGGGCGGTTTCAGATTAGCGTTTTATACGCGCGTATTAGCTCGTTTTTGGAAGTAAAAGCGAAAGTAAAAGCGCCAAAAAGCGCGCCAATACACGCCGTATTGGCGCGCTTTTTGGCCTCATACGAGCGTTGACGCGCTTCTAAGCATAGAGCTCAGATATTAACATAGAGGCGCATTTCTTATGGGCGCTCTGTAGACAAACTTTCTGTGACACAAATTGCAGCTTGGCGGCGTGATAGTCGCGCTGTGGCAGCTGTCTCTATGAATGCAAGAAAGACGAACTGACGACACCCGCCAACTCGCCAATTATTGGAATCGGCACACGAAATCCTTAAGAAATGCGCTTATATTATGTAAATCTGTATTCATTGCTTCTAAGCTCGTATAACAACGAGCCGTCAGAATCCATGTTGACACAAACACGATGTCACTACAGTTTTGAGTGAACACACCAAAATATGCCCGTTTACGCGAGTCCGGTTTTTTAAAGCGCGTAATGTAGCGCGCGTGTAAGCGCGTATGCGTGAAAAAGAGTGACCGTGAGTTTTATTGCCCGTTCTTTCTCATGGTTCTACGCCCTTGCTTTGCGAACGTGGCAGTAAATGTAAATGTATAAGCAAACAGTAATAATGTTTTAAATTTGACGTTTATAAGTGTCACTTTGTGATTTAAATGAATAAAGGGTTTTGACTTTGACTTTGCTGAAACGACCGTATACGCGCAGAAAAATACGCTAATCTGAAACCGCCCTGAACTGTTTTTATCCGATCCAGTGGGAATTTCGGAAAATCCCTTCTTAGTGCACCCCTACGGTCCCCAAGGAACATACATGCCAAATTTCAGCTTCCTGCGCCCAATAGTTTTGGCTGTAGCGTGTCTGTCTGTCAGTCAGTAACGCAAGGATTTTATATATACAGATTACTTACTAGCTGTCCGCGCCACTTACCGGGTCAAATTATAGCGTGTATGTACCGCTGCAAAATCCTCTTGTCTTCCAGTAGAAGTCCCATTTAAATCAGTTCAGCCATTTCAGAGATTAGCCCGGACAAACAGAAAGCCAGACACAACATTTTAAAATGATTGTTTTAAAATCGTGTAACTAACTATATGCACTAGAAAAACATAGTTATTTTGAAATCACAGACAGACACTTAATTTTTTTTTATATGTATTGATGACTTGGCTTGCAGTTCGTAATAGATCGGCAAAGTGAAAAAACGTTCACACAGGTCTCCACTTGTGACCACATACCAGTTTAAATACAAAATATTGCCTCCGTGGTCCAGTGGATGGTCTTCTCGGAGGTCCCGGGTTCGATTCCCGGGTCGGGCAAAAGTGAAGTGTTTTTTATTACTCAGTAGCAGCACGGAGTCTGGTAAAGTGCCGGTAACGGCAATAGGCTCGCCCCCTATTACGTGGTACCTAAGAATTCATGGCGAAATGTGGGTGTAATATTACACCTCTGCCTACCCCTTCGGAGGGAAAGGCACAAGTCTTTATAAAAAAATTATATACATATTTAATTTATATTTATTTTCTTCTTCTAGCTACAAGATGTGCAAGCTTATTTTGAAATACATGGATTCCAATTTGTTAGTATATAAATATTACGTTCAGTATAGATTTTTATAGTGACAAGAGGCCAGTGCCCAGCAGTGGGACAGTTTTAAAATGTTATTGTCAGCTTAATGCAATCAATAGACTGCCATACCTATCCTATGTATCGGGTTCGAATCCCCGGCGCGCACCAATGTCCTTTAGAAGTTAAGTGCGTAGTTAAATATCGCTTGCTAGTCGGTGAAGGAAAACATCGTGAGGAAACCTGCTGACCCGTGTCCAGCACTGGGACAGTATATACAGGTTGTCACAAGACCCATCACCAAGCCGAAGTCTATTCGTTGTGGACATCATGCCAAGTAATACTAACCAAAAATAATACCTGGGAAACGATATTTTTTTTAAGATTTCACATTTTTTAAACTGCAATTAAAAGCTCGCGCGTGCAATGCTCGAAATACCTACTTATCCGTGGGGTCATAGGACATCTAAAGAACATATTGGCGGAGTCAATGCATCAATTTTGTACCTAATTAGAAAAATTCCATACTAACTTTGAGCCTCAATATCTCCTGAACCAGTAATTTTCCAGGTATGGTGCCGAAGTAAAAAATGTTCGTAGTGATTGGTACAACATGGGATTTCAGTTTTCGTTAAGGGTCTTTTTACAGCCTGTATATATATATAGGGTTCTGGGTTGATGATGTCACATAAACAGGACGCGGCATGGTCATATTTTTCTAATTTGTGTAAATAATGACACGTAAAGACCACGTGCTTATTTGATAACCATTACTTAATACTAACACGCTTGCTGCATCCCTCACACTTAGATAGAAACACTGCTTGTTAGAGCAGGATAGCAATGTGTGACTGCAAGTTATTTGAGTGTGGTAAACAACCGGGCTCAGCGGCGTGCCATTGGAGAGGCCTATATCCTGTAGTGGACTACGGCAGGCTGTGATGATGATGATACAGTACTTTAAGAGCTGTCGAAATATCATATTTCTAGCTTCACAAGTTTAGACTCTTCGATGATATATGATAGCCCAAAAAAAAAAACATATTCAAATTCTTTATTTGCTCAAATATATGGTTAAAGTTATGGTTTTTGAAAAGGAGGAATGCGTTACGGCTTGTAATGTTATGAGTTATGATCGATGGACAGCGAGTGGAGCAAGTGAATGAGTTTGTATATTTAGGTACGCTGTTTACAAGAGATGGTAAGAATGTAGAAGATATTGAAAGAAGAGTTAATGCAGGTAACAGAGTGAATGGAGCTCTGAAGGCGTTTATGAATAGCCAAAACGTGTCCAAAAAGGCACGTTTGGCTGTCCATAGAGGGGTGTTAGTACCTACTCTTATGTATGGTAGTGATAGTTGGGTATGGCAGAAGAGTCATGAAAGTAGAATAAATGCTGTAGAAATGAGAGTACTGCGAAGTATGTGTGGTGTTTCTTTGACTGACAGAGTAAAGAATTGTGTGATAAGAGAGTGTTGTGGGGTAAAAGAAGATATAGTGACAAGCATCGAGAAAGGTATGCTAAGATGGTTTGGACACGTGTAGAGGATGGATGACGAAAGACTGACTAAGCAGATATATAAGGCAAGTGTGGAAGGGACAGGACGAAGGGGAAGACCTAGGCGGACGTTCTCTGACCAGATTGGAGACATCCTAAAAACAGGACAGGTTAGAAGTACCCCAAACAGAAGAGCATGCATGAGGAATCTGATGGGAGTGAATGAAGCAAGAGAGATATGTCAAGATCGTTGCAAATGGCGCTCCTTAGTCTCTGCCTACCCCTCCGGGAAACAGGCGTGAGTCTATGTATGTATGTATGTATATAAATACAAAATATTTTAAATTTTTTATTTGTTTTTACGGTTTTTTGTACATATACTACTTAGACATTAAGAGGCCGTTCCAAAATTCACGGACTGCGTGAATAGGTATTTTACGCCAAGCGCGCGGACAACGCGATCGAGTTGTCAATGTGTGCGTCTGTGTAGTCCAACAAAATCAAAGTATCAATTTGTTTTGTCTCCGCGAGTTCACTGCAAGGTAGTGCAGTGAACTCGCGGAGACAAAACAAATTGATACTTTGACCAATAAAATGTATGATCGTAATACAGAATTATTTTGGATTACGTATTTTGATGTTTAAATGTAATAATTCCAGGTAGATTCCATTGTTGCTGTTAAAAAACATCCGACTTCAAACAGTCGTAGAAACATGCAAAATCTCATTTACTTAGATTACAATAAATACTAATTCTAGTCATTCTGTTATAAAATCCAAAATACTGAACTGATTTCGGAAAACTTTCTATGGGACCAATCTGGAAGTAATTTCATTATAGCCTATGAAATAAAAATAAATCCAAATCGGTCCATAAATGATGCATTGGTAACAAACATTAAAAAATATGAAAAAATAATACAGCCGAATTGTGAACCGCCTCCGTTTTGAAGTCGGTTGAAAATATTAATACACAATATAAATCAGATTTGAGGCAGCGATAGCCGAGTGGATATACCAACAGACATGCAGAGGGTATCGGGTTCGAATCCACGGCGCGCACCAATGACTTTTCGGAGTTATGTGCGTATTGAATTATTAATTATCGCTTGTCCCGTGCCTTGGAGAGCACGTTAAGCCGTCGGTCCCGGATGTCATGAAGATCTTTGACAGTCGGTACAGGGCGTCAGTACATAGTATAAAAATAATAATAGGATAGCTTCATACAAATCGGCCGCCACCGGTTTGAATGTACGCGTGAATCCCCGGCGCCGTGTACGTACGGACTTTTCATGCACACAATCTCTTAAACGAGCGCGGCGAGCGCGGATTCAATTCAATTTCAAATACTTTATTGATTCTCACTCCCACGATTTTTCAGCAATTGAATCAATCCACTACCCATAAAATAAGGAAAGTGCATAAACTCACATTATTCCCCAATGTTACTTTAAAGTTTAGTAATATTTGTTTTTATTTTAACCGTTACTGTCCCACTGCTGGGCTAAGGTCTCCTGCACACTCTTCCATAAATGCCGACCTTTTGCTTTATCTTGCCAGTCAGCTAGAAAAGTATTAATCGTTTTTTCGACCTGCCCCTGTCAACACTTCTCTTTCCTCCAGTTCTACTTCTCCCTCAGGGTTGCATTGTTTGGTGATGTATGTCCAATTTCGAGATGTTTCCTACAGACATATCCTACCCAATCCTACTTTAACTTCGCTGCTTTGAAGCGCACTTCGCTGCTTTGACAGTTTTAGTCTTACACGGTACACCTAATACGCTACATTACATGGCACGTTGGCAAACCATGAGCTAGGAATTTCGAGAATTGGTCTGGTTATTATTTTAATGTTAAATTGTCTGGTTTTATAACAATCTTTAATTATACAATTTTTCTTCGTAACTTTTCCTACTAAGGCTTGAATGTTCATGGCATGTTAATTAATCAAAACTGTAGAAAATATTGAGGTGTTCAAATTCAATGGTTAAATTTTGATCTATCCAACGCATAACGAATTGTAAACTGATGAAAATATATAACTTGTTTAATTTTTGTAGTATACACGTTTATTTCATTATAAGAAATATACCTACTACCAATAAATATCTACCTACTTCAAGAGCATACCGATTCCGGAACCAGTACCGGAATTCCGGAATTGACACTCCAATATCGTAACTCAGTTCCGGAATTCAATATTCTCCGATATTACAAGCCCTAGTACTACACTGTAGGATGTCTCCAATCTGATCAGAGAACGTCTGCCTAGGTCTTCCCCTTCGTCCAAAAATGACGTACCTAACTGCACAACACTATCTATTGTCAACATTTAGAACTTAAATTATTTCGTTCGTCTTAATTTATTCGTTCCATTAGGTACTGATAGTTCAAACTAATACATTTATATCCTCCATCATCCCTTAGTTTATCCCCATGGAGGTTGAATTTATCAAAATCTTATTTAAGCGCACGTCTTCATCATAGTAGCTCTAATCTTTAAAATTTCAGTTCAATCAGTCGAAAATGTAAAAAAATTTAAACAATCTTTTTTATCCCCTTAGGGGTGGAATTTATCAAAATCCTTTCTTAGGGGATGCCCACCTCATAGTAGCTATATGCATGCAAAGTCTCAGTTGGATCAGTTTAAAATTGGCAAAGTTTTATACAAACTTTCATCCCCTATTTTATCCCCTTGGGGGTAGAATTTATCAAAATCCTTTCTTAACGGATGCCTACGTCATAACATCTACCTCCATGCCAAATTTCAGTAAGATCCCTCCAGTGGTTTGGGCTGTGCGTTGATAGATTACTATGTCAGTCAGTCACCTTTGAGTTATGTATATATTTAGATACAATTTCTGACATTCATAAGAGTCACCTTAAGACCTAAGTGAATATAGTATTTTTGAATCTTGCAGTATTTATTTTATAAGAGCATCGATTTCGTTACCATTATTTTATTATACATATTCAACAATAATAACTCACATCAAGAAGGGTTGGTCGCGCTATAATTACAGTGGTGTTTACAAGGCACGCACACAGACGCAGTGACGACGGCAAGCGGCACACGTCCTACCTCGATGAGCGCTCAGCGCGGTCTAAAGTTCTGTAGACGCGTACAGGATTTATATAACGATTTCTAGCTTCGTTTAAAAATTAATTTAAAATATTTGTAATCACATTTAGAAGCTGATTTTTTTTTCCTAGCAAGGTATTATATCAAATCTTATTAGAGACTATTTGTTTTTTTATTTCTTAGTGTATTTTATGTGATAAAAAATAATCCATTTAGACGTAAACTGACAAATTAATGACATTTTACGTAACATTTTTTGGTTTATTTCTGAATGAAACCAAAAATTCTGGCCCCATCATACCAAGGAGCAGGATGTTGTTATGTTGTATATGCATTTAAAAGTTAATTACTCACATAATTTTCGATGTCATGGACCATCGCGTAATGCTCATAAAATGATTTCTTCAAAACATGCTTTGCGGCAACTTGATTTTTCCGTTGTAGGTAATTAAACACTTATTTTTACTCCCATAGTACCATAGTAGACTAAGTGATCTAATAGTATCATCGTTCATTTCTTAATTTGTTGATATATCTAAGTCACAATCACGTATCTCCGCGCGTGTTAAACGCTAAAATGGCTTAAAAAACGGGAACGGCCTCTTAAGATTAGATTAAGCTACATATAGATTATAAAATTAAATACCTTGATAATAAAAAAATAAAAAAAATACAAAATGGTGACAAATATAGGTACATAATAAATCCACTATATTTTACCTTGCGGCATGCAAAAATTATTTCACAGTTAATACAAATTAAATATCATAACTAATTAAGTATGAGAAAAGAATTGACAATAAATCACGTTAATAAATTATAACAATACAATAATAAATTTCAATAAAAAAGTCAATAAATTATATTAATAAATTATAACAATACAATAAAAAATTTTCTATAAATAAATCATTAATTTAAATTAAATTTTAACGTTATAATTACTCCTATTTAGTAAACAATTTGATCATTTAGAAATTCGTGAACCGAGTAATATATTTTTTGAGCATGACACATTTTACTCTACTTTTGAATACCTATATTAGTATTTGCTGTTTCTAATATTGATTTAGGCAAGTGATTGTAAATTTTCGAAGCCATGCAGAATATATATTATTTAAGAAAGTTGTAGAATTTGATGGACACGATATCTTAAGGTGATGTCTCTTACTTTCGACGACCCGGTGGCGTAGCGGGAGTGTAAACGACTGCCACGCCGAAGGTCGCGGGTGCGATTCCCGCTCAATTCAAACATTTGTGTGCATGAACATGGATGTTTGTCTTGGTCTGGGTGTTTCTATGTATAATATGTATGTATTTACAAAAAAAATGTATTCAAGTATGTTTATTCATTGTTTAGTACCCATAGTACAAGCTTCTGCTTAGTTTGGGACTAGAAGGTGTGTGAATGTGGTAGAATATTATTATTATAATATATTTTCAATTTTTCAAACAGTTGCAAGTTTTTTCTAACAAATAATAAAAACTGAACTCTTTATAAATTCACCATGTCTGTCTGTCCGTCCGTATTTCACAGGCATTTTGGTATAAATTTAGACTTCCCTCGCGAATTAGTCTGAAAAATCATTCAAACTCACTTTCGCATTTATAATCTAGGTATACCTAGTATCACTTGGTGGCAGCTTTATTACTATGACTGATACTGTCAATATAATTGTAACTGACTAAAATAACTTATATTTGAATAAAATAACACATACAATAAATTTAAATTAATTAAACGTATAACTTAATTTCCTATATCAATATTTATATTAAATAATATATTAGAATAATAACAAAATAACTCCTAAAAGAAAGTATCTGGTATGATACTATGATAATGTTAAATAATAAATATAAAAATTACTCAAAGAATAAACCAATTAGTTATCATAATACACATCCGTTTAATAAAGTTGTATGTATACAAATAGCGAAAGTATAAAATTGATGTATTTTTAATTACCACGCTAACTTCGCGAATATTTAAAATAACAAATGCCACGAGTTTACTTAATACACTCCAATCCACTTAGTAATTTACACAAACAATGAATTGCCCGGTAACAGTAAAAAAGGTCCAGGTAAACAGTATAGCTGTTCCTCTCACTCATACTTAAACATACCGTGCTAGGGAGAGATAGCACTAGTTGCATTGTAATCGTTTTAAGTGAGTAAGTTTACTATTTTATCAGTAGTCCTCGAACTTTCGTCGGTTTAAGACGTATTTACTCCCGTGGATTCGCTCGTGCCAGTTATCGCGATGAAAGTTCCCTAAGTGCTATTGTGATGTATAAACTATATTACTGAAAAGTTATATCAAAATTTGTTAAGTAGTTTATGTGTAAAAGAGTGTCAAAAATTCATGCATCTTCGCAAAATTTCGCGTTTTTTAGTAGAAGGTTTTTATTTATGAATATTATCCCCCGTTTCCAATAAATAATAAAAAAATGCAAATTATAGTGAAATAAATGAAATAATAAATTACTTAAAAATGTTGAATTAAAATTTTATACAGTGTTTTGTGCAGTGAAATTTCATACCTTTCAAACGTTAGCAACTTACATTTAAATATTTATCTAAAGGGTCTAAATAGAGTAATAATTTTAATATTATAAAAATTGTTACTCTATTTAGAATATTATTAAAATTATTACTCTTTTTAGACCCTTTACATAAATATTTAAATGTAAGTACCTTATAAAAGTAATATATTATTTGCTTCGAAGTTTCTACGAATTACACTTACCGTGTCAGCAAGATCCAAAATTTCGGTTAAAAAGTTAATAATTTTGAAAGGGATATACATTGTATTTCCGCCGACTTTCGAAAAAATATACCAACCGTGGTTGCAGGATCCAAATTTCGGTTAGTAAGTGAATAACTTTGAAGGTGATATACCCTATGTTTGCTCCGACGTTACAGCCTTAAAAAAACTGTCCAAAAGAGAATATTTCGTCTTTTAAAAGACTTGTTACGTAACATGTTGCGCGCTAAGTTGCGTGTTGCAGTGTTACGGGTGCTCTGTGTTATGTTATGCGTTGCATTATACAGTTTGGACATATGCTCTGATCTAGTTTTCGGAGTATATGATGCGTGCAACGCTCTAGCTGAACGAGATTGTATTCTAGCTATATCGGTGCTTAGTTGCGTAAGTATAACATCTATACATATAAATAAAATTGGAGTGTCTGTCTGTGATTTCAAAATAACTGTTTTATAATGTGTGTATTATCGAATAGGCTTGTGTCCTAAAATGTAATTAGCGATTGATTCGTTCCTTTATTAGATGTTAAACTGAAATACCTGATTTTTCTTCAAAAATCTATCAGCAACATTACAAATTACGGCTTTTTATAAACCTTTTTGAATTTGACATGAAAACGCTGTAAACCTATCATGGCGGTTGAGTGATATCACAAAGTCCAAAAAAAAAAAAACAAACCGTGAATAGGCGGGTCCACACAGACCGAGCAGCCTCGCGCGGAAAATGCTTCGCGAGGCTGCGCGCTCTGTGTGGACGTGGCTCGGTCGAGGAAATGGCACGGCAGCCGCGGCCGGGCGCCCGCGTGCGCGCGAGCTACCGAATTAGACACGTCCACACAGAGCGCGCAGCCTCGCGAGGAATTGGCGCGCGAGGCTGCGCGCTCTGTGTGGACGTGCCGCGGCCGAGGCAAGCGCGTGTGCCGCCGCGGGCGAGCGACCGAGCGGCCGAGCCATCGAGTTCGGATTTTTGTTTTGCCGCGGTCTGGACGCTATTTCGTGCCTCGCTCGAACATAGTAATCCCTATAAATAATATAAATTCGAAAGTATGTATGTATGTTGTACATTTTTAAACGGTTTTATTTAGCTTGACCTGTTTATTTGTTTGTTTGGGTCAAATTTAGTAATTGGAATTTTACCCCCTTCCTGATGACAGATTGATCTGATATTTGGTACACCCTCTTAATCTTGATAACAATACAACATAATATATTCTTTATGACTGTAAATCCAAGATGGCCACATATTACTTCACAACAGCCTCAATATGGGTACCAAATAAAAGGGCTTGATTGGTAGAATAGAGCTCATTATAAAAAATCCAAGATGGCCGCCGATACAAAATGGCGGATGACATATTTCTTCACAACAACCTCAATATGGGTATCAAATGAAAAGGCTTGATTGGTAGACTAGAGCTCACTATGAAAAATCTAAGATGGCCGCCACCACAAAATGGCGGCTTACATATTTTCCACAAATGCTTCAATGTGGGTATCAAATGAAAGGGCTTGATTGGTAGAATAGAGCTCACTATGAAAAATCCAAGTTGGCTGCCGCCACAAAAAGGCGGATGACATATTTCTTCACAACAACCTCAATATGGGTATCAAATGAAAGGGCTTGATTGGTAGAATAGAGCTCACTATGAAAAATCTAAGATGGCCGCCACCACAAAATGGCGGTTTACATATTTTCCACAAATACCTCAATGTGGGTATCAAATGAAAGGGCTTGATTGGTAGAATCGAGCTCACTATGAAAAATCTAAGATAGCCGCCTCTACAAAATGGCGGATTACATATTTTTCACAACAACCTCAATATGGGTATCAAATGAAAAGGCTTGATTGGTAGAATAGAGCTCAATATGAAAAAATCTAAGATGGCCGCCACCACAAAATGGCGGATTACATATTTTCCACAAATGCCTCAATATGGGTATCAAATGAAAGGGCTTGATTGGTAGAATAGAGCTCACTATGAAAAATCTAAGATGGCCGCCTCTACAAAATGGCGGATGACATATTTTTCACAACAACCTCAATATGGGTATCAAATGAAAAGGCTTGATTGGTAGAATAGAGCTCAATATGAAAAATCTAAGATGGCCGCCACCACAAAATGGCGGATTACATATTTTCAACAAATGCCTCAATGTGGGTATCAAATAAAAGGGCTTGATTAGTAGAATAGAGTTCACTATGAAAAATCTAAGATGGCCGTCTCTACAAAATGGCGGATTACATATTTTTCACAAATTTCTCAATATGGGTATCAAATTAAAGGGCTTGATTGGTTGAATAGAGCTCACTATGAAAAATCTAAGATGGCCGCCACTACAAAATGGCGGATGACATATTTCTTCACAACAACCTCAATATGGGTATCAAATGAAAGGGCTTGATTGGTAGAATAGAGCTCACTATGAAAAATCTAAGATGGCCGCCACCACAAAATGGCGGATTACATATTTTCCACAAATACCTCAATATGGGTATCAAATGAAAGGGCTTGATTGGTAGAATAGAGCTCATTATGAAAAATCCAAGATGGCTGCCGCCACAAAATAGTGGATTACATATTTTTCACAAATACCTCAATATGATTATCTAATGAAACCACTTGATTAGTAGAATAGGGCTCACTATGAACTAACAACAGAACTAAAAACTTGAAAATAAAATAAAATAAAAACATTTTTAAGTTAAACGGTTTTATTACAATAAAAATATGTAGTTAGGTTTATTAAAAAAATAATTCCGTAAGTCCTAGCTACCAGATTGCACCAATCTTGTCATTAATATGGGGTATTGTTCAGATAAATATAAAATCGTTGGGCGCAGGGTATCCAGAGCAAACATTTTGATCGAAATTTCACGCGCCAAACGATTTTATATTTATCTGATCAATACGCTATATTGATGACAAGATTGGTGCGATCTGGTAGCTAGGCCTTACCGAATTATTTTTTAGCTTATAGTAGGTACATAACCTAACTACATATTTTTATTGTAATAAAACCGTTTAACTTAAAAATATTTTTATTTTATTTTCAAGTTTTTAGTTTTGTTGTTAGTTCATAGTTAGCCCTATTCTACTAATGAAGTCGTTTCATTAGATAATCATATTGAGGTATTTGTGAAAAATATGTAATCCGCCATTTCGTGGCGGCAGCAATCTTGGATTTTTCATAGTGAGCTCTATTCTACCAATCAAGCCCTTTCATTTGATACCCATATTGAGGTATTTGTGGAAAATATGTAATCCGCCATTTTGTAGAGGCGGCCATCTTAGATTTTTCATAGTGAGCTCTATTCTACTAATCAAGCCCTTTCATTTGATACCCATATTGAGGTATTTGTGAAAAATATGTAATCCGCCATTTTGTGGTGGCGGCCATCTTAGATTTTTCATAGTGAGCTCCATTCTACCAATCAAGCTCTTTCATTTGATACCCATATTGAGGTATTAGTGGAAAATATGTAATCCGCCATTTTGTGGTGGCGGCCATCTTAGATTTTTCATAGTGAGCTCTATTCTACCAATCAAGCCCTTTCATTTGATACCCATATTGAGGTATTTGTGAAAAATATGTAATCCGCCATTTTGTGGTGGCAGCCATCTTGGATTTTTCATAGTGAGCTCTATTCTACCAATCAAGCCCTTTCATTTGATACCCATATTGAGGTTGTTGTGAAGAAATATGTCATCCGCCTTTTTGTGGCGGCAGCCATCTTGGATTTTTCATAGTGAGCTCTATTCTACCAATCAAGCCCTTTCATTTGATACCCATATTGAGGTATTTGTGGAAAATATGTAATCCGCCATTTTGTGGTGGCAGCCATCTTGGATTTTTCATAGTGAGCTCTATTCTACCAATCAAGCCCTTTCATTTGATACCCATATTGAGGTATTTGTGAAAAATATGTAATCCGCCTTTTTGTGGCGGCAGCCATCTTGGATTTTTCATAGTGAGCTCTATTCTACCAATCAAGCCCTTTCATTTGATACCCATATTGAGGTATTTGTGGAAAATATGTAATCCGCCATTTTGTGGCGGCAGCTATCTTGGATTTTTCATAGTGAGCTCTATTCTACCAATCAAGCCCTTTCATTTGATACCCATATTGAGGTATTTGTGGAAAATATGTAATCCGCCATTTTGTGGTGGCAGCCATCTTGGATTTTTCATAGTGAGCTCTATTCTACCAATCAAGCCCTTTCATTTGATACCCATATTGAGGTATTTGTGAAAAATATGTAATCCGCCTTTTTGTGGCGGCAGCCATCTTGGATTTTTCATAGTGAGCTCTATTCTACCAATCAAGCCCTTTCATTTGATACCCATATTGAGGTATTTGTGGAAAATATGTAATCCGCCATTTTGTGGCGGCAGCCATCTTGGATTTTTCATAGTGAGCTCTATTCTACCAATCAAGCCCTTTCATTTGATACCCATATTGAGGTATTTGTGAAAAATATGTAATCCGCCATTTTGTGGTGGCGGCCATCTTGGATTTTTCATAGTGAGCTCTATTCTACCAATCAAGCCCTTTCATTTGATACCCATATTGAGGTATTTGTGAAAAATATGTAATCCGCCATTTTGTGGTGGCGGCCATCTTAGATTTTTCATAGTGAGCTCCATTCTACCAATCAAGCTCTTTCATTTGATACCCATATTGAGGTATTAGTGGAAAATATGTAATCCGCCATTTTGTGGTGGCGGATTACATAAGGTCGCGACAGACGGCAACAGGCAATTGTGAACCGCAAGTAATTACAACAGAGACCGTCACGAAACCGTCAGATCACGACCGATAAATGTGAACGCGGCTTTATTCTGTGGCCGCGCTCGTTCGGGGGCCGTTTCCTCGCGCGGCAAAAGCCTCGCGAGGCTGCTCGCTCTGTGTGGACCCGCCTAATGAAGTCTGGCTTGATGTACCCACTTTTATTTTGTTATATTCGATTTGACAGGTAGAAAGTTTGACGTTTTAGTTGTATTTACTACTAAAACGTCAACAACATGAATGACGGACGTACTGTTTGACGTAATGCTCTCTGATTGGTGTTCACTGTCACAAGAATAAATACATTATTTTTAGTTTTAGAATCCTAAAAATAACATTAATCTTATCTTTTCATAATAAATAATAAACTTTATTGACATCTTAAAATCATAATGAATGATTTATTCTTAGTGGACACAAGCCTATTTTGGTCAGTCTCTTCTTACTATATCTACGGTCCCCAAGTAACATATTTGAGCTTCTTGCACCTAGTAGTTTTGCGGCTGTGCGTTGTCTGTGAGTCAGTCAGTCAGTCTGTCAGTACCTACCTAACGAAAGACTATACAGATTATATTATTGTATTATAACTTAAGTCATCATCAGCCTTTAACAGTCCACTGCTGGACTGGGCCTCTCCTTTGAAAGGAGGAATTGGCCTACTATACCACGCTGGCCAAACGGGTTGGTATAGGGTTTGTATCAAGTTTTCCTTCTCTTACAGTGCTGTTCTCTGCATAATATGCTCCCTCTGTCGGCTCTTACGATACCCATGGGATGATATGGGGTGGTGACAATCCGTATTCTTAATCCGTCACCACACGGATGGTAGGTAAAGTATATGTAGGTATAGATTTCAATAAATAAATAATATTTTTTCACTGCTTCTTGAAATAATTAATCTCACTTCAGTACTTCTCGAAACATTCAAAAGTTTAGCCGGCATTTTGTAAGTACAAAAATAAATGACCCCGATAAGCTCCCTATTGTTAAATACTAAATACAAAAGAAACTCGGATACTTATGTAAAATATAAATTAGTCGGGTTTTCTTGTGACTATTAGGTTTATTGTTTAAAGATAATAAATGATTACCAGGAATAGCTAAATTATTATCTTAAGTATTGTTTTAAATAATAGTCTTTGTCATGATAAATACCACGTAAGTACCTTTGTACGTATGTAACAGCGGCGATAGCCCAGTGGTGTACGTAACGGACTGCCGAGACGATGGTCTCGGGTTCGATCCCAGGTACCCTGGGTGTATTAAAAAAAAATGTTAATTATCGCTTGCTTAAAAGGTGCCGGGTAGATGGCAATAATCTCGCCCCCTATTACATTGGGACCGAAACATAACTGGCGAAGTGTGGGTGTGTAATACACCTCTGCCTACCACTTCGTGGATAGAGGCGTGAAGTTATGTTATGTACCTTTGTTTCGAGTTACCCTAAAATTCCTGGGATCTTAGTTCTGTAATAATAAGTCGGCTTTTTTGACTATTGTTCTAAGATTGTAAATTACTAGAGGTTAAAAAAGGGATAATAGAAATAGTTTTAAGTTGTGGTAATAAACAAAGAAACTATATTTTTAAGCCCCGATGTCATAAAATACAAAAGCGATCTATTATTTATCTCTTAAACAATGTGTGACTTATAAAAGTATTATCATCATCCTCTTAGCGTTATCCCAGTTTCAACCCGGGGTCCGCTTACTAGTCTAACCGGATTTGGCTGAATATTAGCTTTCCCACAGAGCGACTGCCTGTCTGACCTCCGCAACCCGAAGGGCTAGCGATATTCCATGGTTTAGACTAGTGTCAGTTTATTTAGAGGTACTGACGCCCTACAACGGCTGTCAAAGATCTTCATGACAGTCGGGACCGACGGACGGCTTAACGTGCTCTCCGAGGCACGGGGCTAACGATAATTAACAATTCAATACGCAAATAACTCTAAAAAGTCACTGGTGCGCGCCGTGGATTCGAACCCGATACCCTCTGCATGTCAGTCTTTTGGTATCTCCACTAGGCTATAGCTGCTTATTATTATTATGTTCTTATTACATGGATTAAATATAGCTTTACCTTTGTGTACAACTTACCTATTATACGTTAGTACACTACGGCCGACGAATCATGGCGGGTCTGAAGCTAGCCTTTGCGAATTACCGCGCATGTATACTCGTGTAGAAAACTGTTATTGCCAGACTTTATATAATTTGTAAACAAGTAGTATTTTATGATGTATGCACCTCGCCTGACAATAGTGGCAGATATTTTAACTGGAACATACACAATATTAAACTAAGGTCTACAAACAGTACTGGATACGATGGTGTATCAACTAGGATACTGAAAACCGTGTCTAATAAAAATAAATGAGCCTTATAATTTTCGGTATTATGCAGGGAGTAGTTCCCACGGAATTAAAAAAGACCATAATAAAACGGCTCTTTAAGAAACATGATAAACATAGTATGACTCGTTACAGACCTATAGCACAGATTCCAGTCATATCAAACATATTTTACTTAGAAGGTTATCCATAAGCCTGTTGAACGACGGGAAACAAAAGAAACATACCTGAATGCGGCAGTTTTCTTTTTTTTTCGAAAATTGCATTGACAAACATAGATCGAACGGATTTTTCTTTAGGTAGACACGTCTTGCTGTATTCCAAATAAGTAGGTATTTGGAAAAATCCCGATAAGCGGCAATAAGCTCGCCACCTATTACGTGGGATCAAAACACTGGCGAAAAGTGGGCGTTTAATATGCCTCTGCCAACCCCTTCGGGGAAACAGGCGTGAGCCTATGTATGTATGTAGGTATTTGGAACATGGCACGCATGGTATGCTCCCATGATTCCCGTGAATATGTATCCATGGGTGCATGGGACCTCTATAGATCATTATCTAAAGATATATGTTTTATATATTTGCATTATGATTAAAATTTCATGCCTAAAGTTGTAGATAATTTAATTTGCAACAAAAATCTCGTTCTCATATTCTTTGTGTGGCCAATAGTTTACCAGATAATCAAGAAAACCTATCTGCATCTACACTCTTTCCAAGATGGCGGCCGAGAGACAAGAGTACGACCCCATAAATTTGAATCAAGCTTTACAATAGCCCTTCCCATACATCTGTAAAATAAAATTGCATCGTGTGATAAATAAAACTCCAAATGTAACTTTTCAATGGACTATAAATACTTTTGTCATCGTCTGTACTCAAGACAGAGATAGTAAAACGAATACTAAGGTGTGACAGAGACACATTATATCGCACCGAAAACTTCAAAAGTAAAACTGTGATGTCCAATTATTATAACAAAAAAAAAATAATTCAAAATCAATTATAAAACTAATCGATTAAAATTTTTGATTGAATAAACTATTAATTTGTATTTACTACATAACGTGCATCACTGGCCTAGACTACCGCCCCGCTCCCCCGCTTATTGCCACCGCGTTGTTCCTAAAAAATCATTACTGCGCCGCCTTTTGCGCGAACTTCAGAATCGCTATCGTTAAGCGGCCGTACTGTAAAATGACTGCACGTCTGGCGCAGTGATTTAGCGGCCGCCTCGTCGCTTGACACTGCGCCGAGTGTTGTGGGTTCGATGCCCACACGACACAGCACTTTGTGTGATTCATAAATTGTTGTTTCGAGTCTGGGTGTTCATTGTGTCCGTTGGTTGTAGTCCTCCGCGACACAGGATTTATACCTAGTGCAGAAGTCGAATATTTCATCCAAGAAAAAATTAGTTGTGGGTTCGTTAACCACTTTTTGTGTATTTTTAGAAAATGGATGTCTTGTGGTTAAAGTCCTTGACTGGCAACCCGGAACACGTGGGTTCGATTCCCGAGTCAAACAATCAACAAAAGCATATAATGCCTTTGGTATTAATCCGTCAGTCCATCAGTAAGCTACTGTGGATTATGAGTCCTCGGGTTCAAGTCCCGGGTCGTGTAGAAAGTGAAATTGAACACCCGCATTATTTAGGGCCAGTGCTGTTGTATGTGACTATACCAATGTTCCAGGGCGTCACCAGCCGAGGGGGGAGGGCAAGGACGCCAACCGATAGCCTAGGGAACAAGTCGATATGGAAAAGAGAAAAGTATAAATTGTAGGATTTTTCAATCTCTAGGGGAGGCAGATACCTCCCTCCCCTGCTGCTCTTTGGTGACGCTCATGCCTTTGTTATCTGTGACTCGTAGCGTGATGTTCATCATCAGCCTTTAACAGTCCACTGCTGGACTAGGCCTCTCCTTTGAAAGGAGGAATTGGCCTACTATACCACGCTGGCCAAACGGGTTGGTATAGGTTTGTATCAAGTTTTCCTTCTCTTACAGTGGTGTTCTCTGCATAATATGCTCCCTCTGTCGGCTCTTACGACACCCATGGGATGATATGGGGTGGTGACATTCCGTATTCTTAATCCGTCACCAAACGGATGCGTGATGTTATAGCCAAGAAATATCATTCTAATCGGTCGATTAGTTCCTGAGATTAGCTTGTGAAACCAAAAAAAACTCTTCAGCTTTATACTATTGTTACAAATTAGGGTTCAACGATAAATTAAACTCCTATGCCTCTAAAACTGTACTTTATCGATATTTATACGGGCCGGATAACGTCTCTACTCCATTCTAGCGTATTCCGGCACATTCCCGATCTATCCAAACCATTGTCGAATGTCCCGACAAGGAATAGCTGCGCCATCTAGTAGAGAAGAGATGAAATACTTTTTATCTACCGATATATCCATTCTCTTCTAGTACTCTCATTTACCGATAGATGGCGTAATTTTTAAAATATTGCCATTCGTAACAATATTTTAATTATTTTTCGACACGCATCGTCAGGCCATATCGGGCGGTCTGAAAACTCCGACACCAGAGTTGGCCAAACAAGAAAAATGAAATAAAATAATTGTTTTTTTATCTTTTCAGGGCTGATGAAGAAACCAACTGGGAAAACATCACAATGACATTTTGAATAGCTTCTCTGCTGCCCACCGATTTAAATAAGTAGCGTTAAGATATAATATAGGTGCGCTGGCGTATTTAAAAAGATTTTGAATTCTTTATTTATTGTGTTCTTATTTTCGCCCGCGGCTTCGCTCGCATGGCCCTAGAATTTTGCGACAAGAAGCATCCTAGGTAATAGAGAAGTATTATTATGTCTCAATGAAGAGTTTCATCAAAATGTGTTTTTCTTATAAATGTAAAAGCTAAAACTAACACTAAACTGCAAAATGCCATAAAAATCATTACAGTATTTTTTGCGTGATAGAGAACAGACATACATACATGCAAACGTCCAGTAGTGGGACTAGCTTTAGCCCGGGGTTTCGCCTGCGAATATCAATAAAGAAAATACTAGGCACACTCGAACAACTTCCCGCTCGACCACCATAAGGGCGAGAATCGCTCAGCAAGACATCGTCGCTTCCAGTACTACTTTACACGCACATTGACACTCGTATACAAAATCTGTTTCTAGTGTGCCTCGACGTTATGGGCGAGCCAAGGGAATTTTTCTCAAACTGGTCCAGCGCCGACTTGTTTGATTGTACTTACATGTAAAAATAAAGAAAATGGATGTATGCAAATATTTATTGAACCTTCCATTCCTTACTTCTGCCAGTAAGAATCGATCGTGCTAACGCGTTCCCTCTCTCTTTCTCGCTCTAGTAAATGACGGTCCTAAGTGACAGAAAAGGATAGAAGCATAGGAAAGTGCGATGCGGTGCTGATAGGTGTAGCTCAACCCTTACTATCTCCTTGCAAATTTTTATTAAAATCGGTTTAACAGTTTAGCCTTTAACGAGTAACAGACTTAAGTCGCATTTTATAATGTAAGTATGGATTTGGATAGGCGATTATGTATTTTAAATGCATTAAAATAAGATTTAAAATCAATGTTAATAATATTTTATGTATGTGTAGGTTTTCTGACATATTATTGTATGGTTTATGAATAAATTTGTTTTAAGTTTAGTATGTTTTTATTTGTAGGTTTAAACTTAAAATTTTAATATTCTGTATTGACTCACGCCTGTATCCCCGTGGGGGTAGGCAGAGGTGTAATATTACACCAAGATTTTACCATGTTATACATTTTTAAGGTCCCTCGTAATAGGGGGCGAGCCTATTGACACTGCGCCGAGTGTTGTGGGTTCGATCCCCAAAAGAGACAACACTTTGTGTGATCCATAAATTGATGTTTCGAGTCTGGGTGTTCATTGTGTCCGTTGGTTGTATGTATGTAAAGTCCTCGCGACATATGTTATATTGCTAGTGCTAAAGTTCAAAAGAATTTTGTACTTAGATGCATTTATTTAGGAATTTATTTACTAAAGATTTTGTTCAGCATGTTTCATAACAAACGTAATTTATCAGAGTCGTGTAACTGTTACAATACTTACTAAGTACCTACTTTGGGTTCGAATCCCAATCTCAGTTGGCTACAAGGTACCTACAATAGACTCACGCCTGTATCCCCAAAGGGCTAGGCAGCGGTTTAATACAGCGGTACACCCACAATTCGCCATGAATTTTTAGGTCCCACGTAATAGGGAGCGAGCCTATTGCCGTTACCGGGCACATCACTAGACTCCGTGCTGCTACTAAGAGTTCGGAAAAACCCAGTAACACTTGCCTGAACCGGGAATCGAACCCGGGACCTCCAATCAGCAGTCGCATACGCTATCCACTGGACCACGGAGGCAGTCAACCAAAAACAAAGGTACCTACAAAAATATTGAAAAGGGCTTCCAGAACCTGCGGCACAATTTAAGGACGCCCTAGGTTCGATTCCTAGGGCATCGTGCTAGCGTTATCCCGGTTACATCCAACACTTACACGTTGTAGCCCGAGGCAGCACTAGTGTAACCAGCGCACTCTCAATATTAGCTGCACCACAGAGCGACTGTCTGTCTGACCTCCGCAACACAAAGGGATAGTGATATTACATGGATCAGACTAGTGTCAGTTTATTCAGAGGAAACTGACTTCTTATAACGACTGACAATTACTTCATGACAGCCGGGACCGACAGCTTTACATGCTCTCCGAGGCACGGGACAAGCGATAATTAATAATTCAATACACACATAACTCCGAAAAGTCATTGGTGCGCGCCGTGGATTCGAACCCGATACCCTCTGCATGGCAGTCTGTTGGTATCTCCACTAGGCTATCGCTGCCTTCTTTAATTGAATATTATTGTTCTTTTTTTGTATTATATATTTGAATTTTTACATTTCAAATGGTTGTTGTCTAACTGAAATAATAAAAGTTTACCCTCTGAACGGTTGGTTTGACTAGCCGCCTCGCCGCTTGACACCGCGCCGAGTGTTGTGGGTTCGATCCCCACACGAGACCACACTTTGTGTGTACCATAAATTGTTGTTTCGAGTCTGGGTGTTCAATGTGTCTTTTGGTTGGATGTTTGTAAAGTCTTAAATATAAATGCAGGCAGAATCATAAAAAAATGAAAATGTGATCTCTAAAAAACCTTTTCCGCAATGGTTTGTTGTTAGCGAACTAGATAAGTATATGACCATTTTCTTGTATTAGAAAATTTGAATTTTGACCAATTGCCGAAATATTCTCTTCGCCTATTTATAAAGAAATATATCTACCATGAAGTGAGTTTTATAATGCTTATTTTCCCTGGTGATTTCCAATATGATTTTAATCTATGTATGTTTTGTTTTTTTTTTCATAGACTCACGCCTTTACTCCCGAAGGGGTAGTTACACTCACATTTCGCCATGAATTTTTAGGTCCCACGTAATAGGGGACAATCAATGTATGTCTGCGTGTTGATTTTTCTTAGCAAAAACTTAAGGAATATAGTTATATGAGTTCCAATTTATTCCAATGATCGCCTTAAATTTTCACAAAATGTGATTAAAACAATCGGAAAATATGGAATATTTTAAAAATAAATATGCCTAGAAAGCACTTTAAAATATAAAAAGACATGTCATCCCTGTTAATGGTACTTAATTGATGTTGGAGTCCAATGTTCTGCGTTGTTTTTTAACAAAACTAGTGATCCGGTGAACTACGTACCGCCTTCATTTTTAGGGTTCCGTACTTAAAAGGTAAAAAACGGGACCCTATTACTAAGCCTCCGCTGTCTGTCTGTCTGTCCGTCTGTCTGTTTGTCTGTCACCAGGCTGTATCTCATAAACCGTGATAGCTAGAAAGATGAAATTTTCACAAATAGGGTATTTGACTAAAAAAATCGAATTAGTCCGTCAGATAGATTTCCAAAAAATATTGGACACGTATATTTTCTTTAGTCGCGTAAACAAAAAATTAAGACGACAAACTTCGCTGAAAACTCGTGTGACGTCACTTGCCAGTACACTTTTTACTGGCAAGTGACGTTACAAGCCCCCACTCTTAGGCGTTTGTCCATCTTTGATGCGTTTTATCTTCGTAATTTTTTACTGATTCGATAAAACAAAAAATACGTATCCAATATTTTTCGATAATCAAACTGACGGACTAATTCGATTTTTTTAGTCAAATACCCTATTATGTATTTCGGTTGCCGCTATAACAACAAATACTAAAAATAAAAAAAATGAAAATATTAAGGGGGGTTCCCATACAAAAAACGTGTTTTTTTCGTATTTTTTGCTCAAAATTACTAACTGTAACAGGTAGACGCTTTAAATTTTTACAGAATATGTAGTTGTATATTACTTTTCAAAATAAATAATTAAATAAAAAAAGTTAATAATAAAGGGGGGCTCTCATACAACAAACGTAATTTTTAAGCAATTTGTTACTCGATCTTAATAAATAGGTAGAAACTTAAAAAGTATTTAAGTATAAATACATACAACGAACGTGATTTTCTTTTATAGATGATGGTACGGAACCCTTCGTACGCGAGTCCGACTCGCACTTGCCTAATTTTTTGATATAATCTACCTTCACCAGTGTTATGTACTTCCAAACCAACATACCCTGCTCCTTCAAAGTATAATATTCCATTCGCTACTGATCTTGTTAGGCAGCGGATGGATGCGGGTGACTCAGGATCGGTCCATGTGGAGAGCCTTGGGGGAGGCCTATGTCCAGCAGTGGACGTCTCTAGGCTAACGTGATGATGATGATGCATGAAGACGACCGGTTGGCGCAGCGGGGGTGTAAGCGACCGCTATGCCAAAGATCGCGGGTTCGATGCCCGCTCAAGTCAAACATTTGTGTGCGTGAACATGGATGTTTGTCTTGCTCTGGGTGTTTCTATGTATAATATGTATGTATTTGCAAAAAAGAAAGTATATATGTATATTTATCCATTATCTAGTACCCATAGTACAAGCTCTGCTTAGTTTGGGACTGGATGGTGATGTGTGTATGTGGTAGAATATTATTATTATATGACTATTGTTTCGATGAAAGGTTGTTGAAATTGGAGTCAGGCGTTCGCCTAGCACATGTCGAACTGGGTCCTATTCTGACTACATACCTTTCTTACTTATTTTATTGTTATTTTTTTGCCTTTGATCTTTTTAGCAATAGTTCGGGTTCCGTACTTACCTAAGAAGTAAAAAAACGGCCCTTATATAGGATCATTTTGTTGTCCATCCGTCTGTCTGTCTGTCATTTTATATTTATACTTACCTAACTTATGCTTTTTTTCTGCTTTTATTCTTATTTTGTCTCCTTAATATTTTTGTCCGTATTTCTTATTATTTGTTTAAGATGTGACGTGTTTTTATAAAATAAATAATACTTTTATTTAGGGCTTTTCTTGCGAATTCAATTTTGGTGCGGATGTGCAATTTATCATGGTTATTTACAAAATAATGTTGCGAAGAACAATTTAATTAGGCGTTACTTTCCTCAAGTGAATTGCAATATTTTACTACAAAGCCCACATCTCATTTGTTGAAATCTTAAAATAAGGTCTTAAAATGGGTTGAAATAAAAAATTACATACATACATACATAGACTCACGCCTGTTTCCCCGCAGGGGTAGGCAGAGGCATATTAAACGCCCACTTTTCGCCAGTGTTTTGATCCCACGTAATAGGTGGCGAGCCTATTGCCGCTTATCGGGATATTCCGTTAGCCGTCGCCTCGTCCGTTGATCGGCAGGTGCAGGTTGGCTTGGGACCCTAAGTTCTTGGTAGGAACCCTATGCACCCAGTAAAAAATTGAAGCTACTAATTCAAGATTTCAAATGAGGCATCGTGAAAGGGTATTAAGTATATTAAAATATAACTATATTATTTATTTTCTACTTCGTATCAGTTTTTATTTATAACGAAGTAATAAAAATACTGTCCCTTCATATTTCTTAATTTGTACAGGACCCTCGGTGGGAGAGTCCGACTCGCATTTGTCCGGTTTATCTTTTTGTCAGGCTACCTACTGCATTTTGTCTTTCCTCTAATTCGAACAAAGTATTACTGGGTTTTTCCAAATTCTCAGTAGCAGCACGGAGTCTGGTGATGTGCCCGGTAACGGCAATAGCCTCGCCCCCTATTACGTGGCACCTAAAAATTCATGGCGAAATGTGGGTGTCATATTACACCCTGCCTACTCCTTCGGGGATACAGGCGTAAGTCTAATTCGAAACTTTTGGAGACTGAACGTTTCGTTATGGCATTTTTTCAACGTGTCTTTCCCTTAAATTTGCACCTGCCCCTTTCTTCTATTATACCTTGGGCACTTGTTGTACTTACCACATAAAAAATGTTTGTATTCTGCTGATGTTTGCTGTGAATTTGCGAGACTTTGTAAGACTGCCCGGTTGGCGTAGTGGTTTAAGCGGTCGCCTCGCCGTTTAACACTGCGCCGAGTGTTGTGGGTTCGATTCCCACACGAGACAACACTTTGTGTGATACATAAATAATAATAGTTGTTTCGAGTCTGGGTGATCATTGTGTCCGTTGGTTGTATGTTTGTAAAGTCCCCCGCGACACAGGATTTATTCCTAGTGCGCGAGTAGTCTTTAAAAAAAATGCATTGAGTTGCTCCGCCTCGCCGCTTGACATTGCGCTGAGTGTTGTGGGTTCGATCCCCACATGCTACAACATATTTTGCAATCCATTAATGGTTGTTTTAAGTCTGGGTGTGCTTCGTTTCCATTGATTGTATATTAAACTAGAGGATGACCGCGGTTACACCCGCGTTATTTAAGGCTACTGCTGCGCTCCCGTCGCTCATAGCGCAATGTTATATCTATAGCCTTCCTCGATAAATGGGCTACCTAAAACTGAAAGAATGTTTCAAATCGGACCAGTAGTTCCTGAGATTATAGCGCGTTCAACCAAACAAACAAACAAACTCTTCAGCTTTATATATTAGTATAAGATTTGTAAAGTCCCCCGCGACACAGGATACCTCGTGCGGGAGTTGTAATTTAATATTACATTGCTCAAAGAGCTAGCTACTTTGAATTGTGAATATAAATTTTATTTAAGTAACGCAGTTTCGATTTATACATTGTTGTATATTTAGCATTGTGATTCTATACGTGAAATTGGCTTTCTATACCACGCTGGCCAGACGGGTTGGTATAGGCTTTGACCAATGAATACAGATTTACATATACAGGGTGTTTCAGAATCCCCCGTCCGATCAATGAAGGGGTTGTAGGGTAGAGTAAAATGATGAGGGATTTGTCATTAATTCACGGAAATTCGAGATAAAATTTTCCCTGGTAAATTTAATTAACTTTAAATAATATCATATCAGATTACCCATGGCAACACTGAAGAATCATAAATCGTAATAACTAGGTATGTACCTAAAGTTCATAAAAGGTCGTTGAGTGCATCGGCCGCCGTCGGCGGCCCGCGTCTAGTTACCTAATCCTTTGACAAAAGCCGAACGTCAACTTTACACGTGCCATCATTTTAGTTAGGTAGGTATACCCATTTTATTTATGAATTTGTTGCAACAGCTGGTTCATTGCATTATTAGGTAAAACGGAAGGTATTGTTTACGTTGTTTGTTTGTTTCGTAAGAGTGCGTAGCCAACTTTGGTGTCCGTGTATTCAGACATTTCAGATCACCCGAAGGCCCACGACATGGCCTTACGATTCTTAGATTCAGTTTTACGTGCCTTCTGAGTACGTGGGCACCCATCCAAGTGATGACCTGTGCAACCGTTGCTTAACTTTGCCAAACTATTACGATCCAAAAGCTTAGTCACGCTATGAGCGCTGCAGTATTTACGGTATTTACCAATTTTTTAAATCTTACTTAGGCAGGTTACCTTTAATTCCGAAAAACATCAACTTGTAAGCTGCGTACGGCGATCATGCTCCACATGTCGACCGTAAAGGTTAAGACACTTACGGTACCTTTTCATCAAAGGTACCTATTTGAAAGCACACTAACTAGCACACTGTAGTTCACGAGGTGGTGAAGCCGTTGAACAACGCGCTCCAAAGGCACTGGCAGACCTGGTGGTCCAGCGAACTGTTCCTCCTTATCACTACGTGCACCTGCATGAATTGCATTCACTCCTACCTAAACACATCGAAATGTTAAAGTATTCAGAGTTTGAATACGACCGACGACGTAACTATTTCACAACGTAAGTTATTCGTAAAAACTAGCCAGCTAGGGATGTAACCAATGATATTTATTGGAGTTCTGTTTTTATCGATATGTTATTATTGTCCCCGTACGAGATGGGCACGTATCCAACGCAAAATTGTTGTTTCTTTTTAAATTATTGTTATAACATAAAAATGATGTAACTTTTTTATTTGATTTAGGTTACCGAAATTAGTAGATCATAGTCTTTTGTCTATGATCGACTAAGTTCTGTAACACAAAAGTATTATTTAAGTCTTGTTTACGTAATGTGTCGATATCGTAATATCATTAATGTAATAATTCTTTGAAAAATGAATGTTGTGTCACATTTCATGTTAAAATTTATTAAATGGACATTAGCTGCTATCGAACGTAAACATCTCTACCGCGTTTCGGTATTGTGTCGAGCGGCTTTTTATTAGAATCATAAAGGATACCGCCGCTGAGTGGAGTGTTGCTAGTTTAGGGAATTTTCCCTAATTTCGGGGTAATGTTTCTCGTTAATACTATACTAAGAAAATAAATTGTGAGGTTTTATGAAGACCTAGATTTTTTTTTATTATTTTTCCTAGGATGCCTTACAAGTCAGTAATATGTGGTTTCGGTATAGGACAGGGGGATATGAAACAAACTGTAGAAGCACATTTCTTAAGGAATTCGTGTGCCGATTCCAAGTGGCGAGTTTGCGAATGTCGTCAGTGTAGTTCGTAGTTGGCGCCGTTGGCGTCGTTCTCCTTCTCTCTTGCTCTCGTAATTAAGATACACATGAGCAACGTTCATCTCTCTTGCACTCGTAGAGACAGCTGTCACAGCGCGACTGCGACGCCGCCAAGCGGCAATATGTGTCACAGAAAGTTTGTCTACAGAGCGCCCAAAAGAAATGCGCCTCTATGTAAATATCTATGCTCTATGGTTTGACGTCGTTTCCCGTCTCTTTTCAAAGATACCGTTTGTTTCGTGTATTTTCCTTATTCGCCTCTTAAGACACCTACGGAATGAAATGGACTGCACGGTTGGCGTAGTGGTTTACGCAGCCGCCTCGACGCTTGACACTGCGCCGAGTGTTGTGGCTCGATCCCCACACGAGGCAACATTTTGTGTTATTTATAAATTGTTGTTTCGAGTCTGGGTGTTCATTGTGTCCGTTGTTTGTATGTTTGTAGTGTAAGTCCCCCGCGACACAGGATTTAGTCCTAGTGCGGGAGTTGTCTTTTTAAGAAAAAAAAATGGGGTAGTGACACATTATTTTCTTAACCCGTCACCACATGGAAGAAGCATAAATAAAATACTATTAATAGTATTAAACACATAATTTATTAAAAAATATTATTAAAATACACCGTAGTTCGTATTTTTTACACGAATACTTACACACACAAATGTCATAAAAAGGCACTTAAAAAATTACACATATCATTTTAATGTTCTGTTTTCTTCTAACTCTATAAGACTGCTATCAATATATTCAGCATGTGATTATTTTATTCGTAATAAATGATAAAGAAATTCATAGACCCATAGCACGTACACAAAAAATTATAAAATTGTATCATATTCTGTTTATACTCGTAAACAAAAAATCCCTAAAAAACCTTACAAATTATTTAATTATTTTCAATTAAATCTTAAAAAATATTTAATTATTTACGAATTGTAGCAAAGTCTTACTATCTAGTATATTCATTATTAAAAAATAATAAATCATCTTGTGATTTTTTAAATTGTCAGTTGTAGTTTTGAAATGAAATAAAATAATGTTTTGTTTTCGTTCGAAAACTTAATATGGTTCGTTGAACGGATAATTTGGATGGGTGTCGCCCATTCTGAAATAAAAATAAATAAAAGTTACTCAAAATAAAAAATATAAATTTTTGCTTGCAAGGTTGGCGAAATGGTAAAGTAAGCATTACCTTTCTGGAGTCCACTGCTGGACTAAAGATTCACAAATATCACAATAGCTTTGTGCGTCAAAACGAGGATTTTGCCAAGTCAATGGCCAGACGGGTCGGCATTTGATATGAATTTTTCGGCTCTTCCGCAACATACTACTTGTTTCGTGTTTTTTCCCACAATATCAGCAGATTTTCAGACAATTCTAACCCCTATTTTACCGCCACTAATTTTACCAATATCCTTCGTCAGGGCCGTTCCGACCCAATCCAGCGCCTGTGTGCGAAATCTATGAAGCGCCTGTGCAGTGGCGTAGGCTAGCTTGGGTAGCACCCGGAAGTTGGCGGTTGACCTTTTTTTTTTTTGGATGGGTGGCTCCCTACGCCACTGGAGCGCCTGTGTGCAAAATCTGTGAAGCGCCTTTTTTGGCATCCTTTTTCGAAAATAACTGTTATAATTAACGCATATCTCATCGCGCGGCGCCCCTGTCACCCTGGCGCCTGTGTGCGCCGCGCACATTGCACATAGGGAAGGTTCGGCCCTGTCCTTCGTGATATGCTTAGTCAATATTCTTAGTGGCTGTATATGGTCTATCATAAAACGATTCCACTGTCCAAACGTGAGTCCAATCACCATTCGGGACAACACTTTGTATGATCCACAAATTCTTGTTTCGTTAGTGTTGTGGGTTCGATCCCCACACGAGACAACACTTTGTGTGTACCATAAATTGTTGTTTCGAGTCTGGGTGTTCATTGTGTCCGTTAGTTGTATGTTTGTAAAGTCCTCGCGACATAGGATTTAGTCCTAGTGCGGGAGTTGCTTTTTAAACAAATAACATAACTGTTAGTTTACGTCGATTTTCTGTGAGAGGGTAGTACTTTCAGTGGCGTAGCTAGCTTGGGTGGCACCCGGGGCGGAAGATGGCGGATGACTTTTTTTTTATAGTCGATACCTAACAATTCCCGGCTAGGTAACTCTCGTAGTGCTGAGCTAGTGCCTATGTTGTTCTATACATACATACATACATAGACTCACGCCTGTTTCCCCGAAGGGGTAGGCAGAGGCATATTAAACGCCCACTTTTCGCCAGTGTTTTGATCCCACGTAATAGGTGGCGAGCCTATTGCCGCTTATTGGGACATTTTGTTTGCCAGAGCCTCGTCCGTTGATCGGCAGGTGCACCACTTGCAGGTGAGGTTGGCGTGGGACCCTAAGTTCTTGGTGGGAACCCTATGCACCCCTAGGGGCAGACCGCCCCCGCCGCCCCCCCTTCCTACGCCACTGAGTACTTTCCCGAAATATGGCAGCCTATATAAAAAAAATTGGATTTGCTGACTCACCCCTTAAAGGTGAATGTCCTCCTGCCCTTATTCAGCGCGTGCAGAGCCTCAATCTCATGAGGCTTGAGCGTGAAGGTTAGAGACTGCAGTATGTCCCACAAGTGCGCAGCCGTTGACGCTTTCACCACTGCGTTGCGACCGGACTGGATTTGATACCTAGAAATGGATGTTTTATTTTGTCTTAAAGGCATTTTATTAAACATATTTATTTCCGTATTTTAATATGTAAGTAAAAAATAAATATTATTTTATTTTGTCTCGAAGGCTTTTCAAAAAAATAATTAAAAACGTAACAGAGATATATTTATTTCTGCATTATAGTTGTTTACAACACTTATATAAGTGAAAAATCTATTCTAGATTATGTCGGCTTTTAATGGCTAAATGACCTCTTGATAAGAAAAGACGAAACAAACTCAGTCATTCCTTTTCTTTCCTGTTGTTGCATTTTCTTTCATTTAAAGAAAATGATGTGGGTGTTCCAACTAGGGACAGGTACCTCAGTCCAGGCGAGGTAATCGGACAAAATCAAAGTCAAAATCATTCATGCAATTAGGTCATTAAATAGAAGCTCGTCTCTCTCGCTCTCGTAGTTAAGATACACTGGAGGAGAGAGAGACAGCTGCCGTAGCGCGACTGGCACGCCGCCAAGCGGCAATTTGAATTTCAGAAAGTTTGTCTTCAAAGCCCCATATGAAATGCGCCTCTATGTAAATATCTGAGTTCTTTGGTTAGGTTACGATGCGATGTTTATGGACGTCAAAATAATGAATCTAGGTGTTCCACCTACTGTTTTGGACTTGCCATTGATATTTTTGCCACTCACTAGAACCAGATCAAGAGGGGAAAGCCAAAGTCATTCGAAAAAGTTATCTTTTATAAGTTGATGTCGTTCATTAATTCTGTAATAGAGAGAAAAGAGACAGCATACCATTCTTACTTTGTCTCTTTCTGTAGAACACACATACTTTCAAATGGTCAAATCTTTTGATAACAAAGTTGTTCTGAAACTGTAATTACGTGATACTTAGTATCTTCGGAGGGTCTAGTACGAGTTTGCACTCGATCGTCACGGTGGACGATAGCCTAGTCGACGGGAACAATTTACATACATTTTGTAAAAGCGCCCCTAACGGAGAGTAGAGATCGATAGAGACTGCTAGGGGGCGCAGGACTTAGATCTGGTTTCTATCAAATTTACTCACCTCACTAAAAGCTGAGCCGGCGTCTTCTCCAACCCAGAAGCCATGACCTTCACCAGGGGGTCATCTACTGCCGCGTCGGTGTTACCCTTGAAAGCCGCGGGAGTACCTTTAGAGCCCAGTACTCCGTAACAGCTTAAGGTTATGTTTCGCTCGTCGCAGAAGTTTTGTAAGCGTTGCTGAGAGAGATACGGATGGCATTCCACCTGGAAGGTAGAAATGGTGGCTTCTGTCCAGGTATTTCTGTCATGCCTTGGCCAAGGGTGGTGTAATTCATGCCAAAACGTAAGGGAAAATAGAAGGTATTTACTTATTTAAATTTTATTTTTATTTAATTACGCGTTTAGTGGTGGTGACGGATTAAGAATACGAATTGTCACCACCCCATATCATCCCATGGGTGTCGTAAGAGCCGACAGAGGGAGCATATTATGCAGAGAACAGCACTGTAAGAGAAGGCAAACTTGATACAAACCAACCCACTTGGCCAGCGTGGTATAGTAGGCCAATTCCTCCTTTCAAAGGCCTAGTCCAGCAATGGACTATTAAAGGCTGATGATGATGACGCGATTAGGTCCTGTCCTGTTGCATGTATATTAAACTATTTTCTTGGTTTATGTAAGATTGGTTTTCATTTCGGGCGATTCGGACTGAATTTTAATTTTTACTTGAATTGTTGATTGATTTCCTGATAAAAATATGTTTAATAATAATTTGAAATTTCTTTTCAGCTTGGGCTTATTATATATTTATATACGAATTTTTACGCCCTCATTGTTATTTATTTTGTGAGTAACCCTTTAAATTTCCCATAACTATTTGCCTGTTGCCAATTATTACGTAATTTTCCCTTTGGAGTCTCCCAAATAGCTTGTTTCGTTGGCGAATCGATTTTTTTATGGTTTAAGACATTTATTTTCTGAAAAGGTTTTACTCAAAAGGAATTACTTTCAGAGAAAATACTTCTGTTTGAAATTAGTTTTTTTGGCATTTCTACAAAAAGCATTTTCCATGGTAACAGCTTACCAACCAAGTCACCATTTCAGAAGGTCTTACCTGGTTAACCACCGGTTTAATCTTCCCCTTGTCCAGAATCCTCTGTATCTGCTTCGAATTGAAGTTACTGACGCCGATATTCTTCACTAGACCCAAGTTTACCAGTTTCTCCATACCGAACCAAGCGTCCAAGTAATCGTGTTCGGAGTACTGGAGAACTGACGCTATAGTTGGTATTGGATCACCGCCTTCCTGTAAATTGAGAATTTATTGCTTGTTTAATGTTTCTCTCTCTTATTATTGATGCACAATGTCCGTGTGGTGACGGATTAAGAATACGGATTGTCACCACCCCATATCATCCCATGGGTGTCGTAAGAGCCGACAGAGGGAACATATTATGCAGAGAACAGCACTGTAAGAGAAGGAAAACTTGATACAAACCCTATACCAACCCGTTTGGCCAGCGTGGTATAGTAGGCCAATTCCTCCTTTCAAAGGAGAGGCCTAGTCCAGCATTGGACTGTTAAAGGCTGATGATGATTATTAATGCACGGTTGGCGTAGTGGTTTAAGCGAGACAACACTTTGTGTGATACATAAATTGTTGTTTCGAGTCTGGGTGTTCATTGAGTCCGTTATTTGTATGATTGTAAAGTCCCCCGCGACACAGGATTTAGTTCTAGTGCGGGCGTTGTCTTTGAAAATAATAATAATAATAATAAAAAAATTTCGTGCTCCGGATTTTAGCTTTTATCGTAGTGGGGCAGAAATGACCTTTAATTTTCGTTAAAAAATTTCTTGTTGAAGGTACATTTCCTTTCCTTGGTCATAAACTAACAAAGTTAGTTTTTGTTTTTTTTTGCACATTTAGCAATAGCGACATATCCCATCTTGCAAATGTCAAATATTTCAGTTACCATAATTCGGTTAGTCCGTCCAGCTACGGGATCTACGAAGAAATTGCCTTTTCCAAATTAAAAACCTTTTTGGTTTGTTTTTTTTTCGTGTGAGTCTCAAAGGCCGACATGACCTAACGATTCCTGTCCTCAGGCAAGAACCGGGACCGACAGCTTTACGTGCCCTCCGAAGCACGGTAGCGCTCAGATGTAAATGCCACACACGGTCACGCATCCAAGTGGCGACCAGTGTAAGCGTCGCTTAACTTTGTCTTTTTATTTTTTTATTTATAACATCACGCCTGCATCCCAGGGGGGTAGGCAGAGTTAATATTACACCCATATTTCGCCTTATGAATTTTAATTCGCACATCTTCTTCTATTAACATTTTTTTGACCCGGGTATCGAACCCGGGACTCAGATCAGCTTATGCATACGCTATCAACTGGTCAACTTACCTTAACTAAATGTATTATGTACATGTTGTTTTTAAAAGTGTTTTTATCTGTGAAATCAACAAAAAAATAACATAAGACTTACTTTAAAAGACATCGGGTTGTGAATCATATACAGGTCGAAATACTCAAGACCTAAGTTCTTCAGTGATGCCCTGCAGGCAGTCTCGACCAAGTCCTGCCTATGATAAGTACTCCACAGCTTTGACATGATGAACAGATCCTCACTGGAAACGAAATAAAGTTTAAATTCATTTATCAAGAATTTTAAGGAGTCTATTTTTCTTTTTTGTCTGCGACTGCTTTTCTGTGTTGCCAACCGATTTTAAAAAAGAACGAGTATCTCAATTTGTTTGTTTTTTTTATGTTTGTTAGTCAAAGTCAAAATCATTTATTCATCTAGCTAGGTCACAATGTGACGCTTATGAACATCAAATTTTTAAAGTCATTTTTTTAATGGATCTTTATTTAAGTACATTTAGTGCCTCGTTCGCAAAGCAAGGTAAAATAATTATTTTTAAGAATATTCTTCCCGTTTGGTTTGACCTAAGTTTGTGAAATGGAATTTGAAGTCATTTATTTTAAAACCTTTGCGGAGGATAAATATGTGGTGTTCCTCTAACCACAGGGAGGAGCCCCTAACCAAGCTGGGTGGCCTGCAGGCCGACGGAGATACTTTAGAAGTTGTATATATGCCGCTAGGCTTGCGAAAGTTGCTTACGCGGTTTAGGATCGTTTGAATTTTTCCGGCGTGGTTAGGTGGCGAGTGTCGAGGTAGTTCTATCGTCATTGGCTAGATGGCGTTATGCGGGTGTTATGTAAATGGTCGCTACACCTTAATTCATTTGTATATTTAATGTATTTTGTGCAGATTTCTTTTGGTATTTCTTTTCTTAGCTTTTTTAATCCCTGTTGAAGAGATTTTGATCGGCAGCAAATTCTTTGTCAAATTATAGAGCAGTTTAAAGTTTAAGACTCAGTCTTGCCGTTTTGGAGTTAGCACTGGCATAAACAAACACAGTATTTTCATATATAGACTACATGCGCCTGCGGTTACTCCACTACTGCTCCGCTCCCGTGGCTCATAGCGTGATGTTATATAACATATAGCCTTCCTCAATAAATGGACTATCTAACACTGAAATAATTTTTCAAATCGGGCCATTAGCTTCTGAGATTAGCGCGTTCAAACAAACTCTTAAGCTTTATAATATTAGTATAGATATTAAAAACTTACCGTTTAACAGTTCCGTCGTTGATTTTCATCTTGATGCCTTCGCCAACACCTTTTTCAGTGCCATAGATAAACGCTGTGTCAATGGCTCTGTACCCCAGATCTATCGCCGCGGCAACGACGTTAGGGGCTAGGCGTTGGTCCAACTGTTAAAAAATAATGGAAAATATACAATTTTGGGCTTTCCATACAATACATAGACTCACGCCTGTTTCCTGGAGGGATAAACAGAGACTACGGAACGTTATTTGCAACGATTCTATCTCTCTTGCTTCATTCACTCCCCTCAAGTTTCTCATGCATGCTCTTCTGTTCAGGGTACTTCTAACTTGTCCTGTTTTTAGGATGTCTCCAATCTGGTCAGAGAACGTCCGCCTATGTCTTACCCTCCGTCCTGTCCTATTCATATGGGTTTTATCCATGCTTGATTATTTATTTATCTTTCCAACTATACAAATCATTACAGGTAAATCCGATGCGATATTTTACTACATCATCATCAGCCCTTTACTGTCCCACTGCTGGGCCTCTTCTCAGTATGAGAAGGATAAGGCCATAGTCCACCACGCTGGCCAAGTGCGTGACAGACTTCACATGTCTTTCAAGAACATTATGGAGAACTCTCAGACATGCAGGTTTCCTCACGATGTTTTCCTTCACCAATTACTACATACAAACTTAATTATTTACATTATGATGTCATCAGCCATTTTGTCATTGCAGTTTTCAGGGTTTATTACTGTATGTAGACATATTCGTGTCTTAAAAAAACATAAGCCAGAAGATTTAGTCGTGGCTTTAACATTACCAGGCGTTTTTTATATTGGTTTGCAATAGTTATTTGTGCAACAAGAGAGCAAAGTTGTTTTTTGTTTCGAGTGCTGATTTTGAGTCCCGAGCAAGCGAAGGATTCTATAATTGATTCACGAGCGTAGCGAGTGAATCAAAGTTAGAATCCTGAGCGTAGTGAGGGTCTCAATAGCACGAGATACAAAAAACTTTGCTCTCGTGTAGCACACATAATTTTTCACCACAGCAGTGAGAACACATATTACTTAGGAGACATAGAAATGAACAGGAATAGATTGAATTCTGTATTAATCACTTGTTGATTTAACTCTTCTGGTGTTAAAGTACACTCTTCATCGCTAGTTTCACTCATATTAATAGATTATTTTATATAGGTATTAATATAATTTAACACGTAACGCTATACTGTACCAGCATCACCGAAATTTTTATTCCCGCTACTTTTTTTAATCACGTTTCAATACCGCGTCCTTGATGTTTATTTTTCAATTAATGTATCATTGTTGTAATTCCAAATAAAAATTTATTGGTTAAATACCAATTTTATACTAGTAATTAGACTTATTTTTATTTAAATCCAATAATAAATTAAACATATTAACAAAAACATTAAAAAAAAGTGTGTAATTTCTTTTTTACAAATATCTTTTTTTATTTGCGTTTCCGAAGGTGTTTTCTTTGAGGTCGAATTCCAAAATCGAATTTCGAATTCGAAGGTGTTTGTTTTTCACTCTCTTTTTATATGCATGTGAAAGAGACAGAGCACATTAAAATTCGAATGTTTCAAATTTATGGCTGAACAATGTCACTTCGTGGCACTGAAGATTGAAAAATTAAAAAGCTACTTTGCCTCACGCTCGAATCAAAATCGCGTTTTGTTCACTGTTGTCTCGCAGCAAAAGCGACATGTTTGAGCTGCTGTGGTGAAAAATAGTTTTGCATGCGCCTGGCAATGTTAAAGCCCCAACTAAATCTTCTGGCTTATGTAGTTTTTCATTCTTTAAACATTAAATTACAACATTTAAAAATTACTCGTTGCCTCAAATACATTTTTGGAAATAAAATACAAAATTTTCTATAGCCGCGCTACACGCCAGCCAGGTCTGCAGAGTTGGGGTATAATAGGAGAGGCGTGAGGCAAAATTTCAGCTTGCCTCAAATCCCCCCCGTAGGATCTCCACCTTGTCGTGGTGGGGGGGCTCAGTAACCGTGGATAGGCGACCCACGGTGAAGCTAAGAGAGATCCCGGGAGAGGACGCTCCGCGTGGGCTTAGAGGGGCCTGCACAGGGTGCGTCCAACGGTGCGGGTGCGGGGGATAGTTCTGTCTGTCCCTCGCAGTCGAGTGCGGTCGCGGGAGGAGAGGCGTGTCGGTGTTGCGTTGCCGCGCGCCCTATCTCCCGCGACCACATGGGGGCGCACCATCCGATGGGGCCGCAGAGGAAGAGGAGGTGCGGTGTTGCGTTGCCGTCCTCCCTATCCTCTGCGGGCGCTAGGTGTTTTGGCGGCGGAGCCCATCACCTTAATCCGCCGCCAAGGGGGTTTTGTTCGGGGCCCGCCTGACCATCTGGTGGCCCAATACCCGTCGGGGGGTAGCGACGAATGCTTCGGCGATACCCTACCCTCCGACACATGGGTTCATGAGAAAGTCGAGGTGGTTTTTAGTGGTAACACCACATACTCCGGCTCTCACTTCCCTAAGAGTTGGAGATCCGAATTGATGACAACTCTTCTACTAAAAGTTTTCAAAGCTCATGTTTATTACAATGTGGGCTATTTTAGTTGTAATAAAATCTATGGTAATTTGATTGTTACTCACCAAGGCAGTGCCTAAAGCGATCGCTGGTATCTGTTGACCATTACTAAGCTGGAGATACAGCATGTTCGATGTGCCATAACGCAGTTTGGCAGTCGACAAATCTTCAACCTTCTGTAGGTATATCTCCTCAGCTGAAGGACTAGTGATGTTCGGAGTTGTCACAGGCATTACGGTGGTCGATTCGGTAGAATATCGAGTTTCTGAAGCCCGCACTGTTCGAGTTTCTAGTCTTGCTGTTGTGGTTTCTATTTTATTGGTTTCTTTCCTTTCCCATAGGCTTGAGGTGGCTTTTCCCTGAAAATGCATATCTTTTTAAATAATCTGCTTTATAAATAGAATTATTGTCAGAACAATTTTAGCCTTAAAACTGCTTTTTGACGATAAATATTTATTGCCTAATATTGATAATTTTAAATATTGGATAGACGTTTTGCCAGATAGTAGATAGGTACATAATATATAAAGGTTTAAATGATCTGTTTTCCATATTGTCAAGTCCCAATATTTCCAGTGTGCCAGTGCTGAATGTTTTTTTTCTTTATAAATAAAATTGACGTAGCAATGTTTGTCTTGAAATTGACAATTTCTGAAGGAAACATGTTAAAACATTTATGCTTTACATTCATCACTACGCAAGCTGTCGTGGATTAATAAATAGATTTTTTAATATCTGATTAATGTCTAGTCTGTCTGTCTAGCGTTGCTGTGGTTGTTTCTATTTTATTAGTGTCTTTCCTTTCGCATAAGCTTGAGGTGGCTTTTAGCTGAAAATACATATTTTAAAATACATAATTTACTTTAGAAAAAAAATGTTGTCATGCTGAATCCCTTTCTGAAGAAAATTATTTTCATAAAATACCTATTAATGTTCTAATTCATAATTATGCAAGCTGTCTTGGATTATTTGGTATTAAAAGAAACTGCCTTTAAAGTATATAAAAGACTTTGCCTAACTTTCTGTGGAATGTCGGATTTCAAGTTTAAATGTTTGAATTAGTCTAAGGTTTCAAGTCTAGTTTTTGATTCTAGTTACTTCGATTTTTGAAATTTTTTTACGACAATTAATGTTATCATTAAATTGTTTTTTATTTGCTAAAGTTGTGATAATTTATATCTTTTGTGCATTTGTATGTCTAGCGTTGCTGTGGTTGTTTCTATTTTATTAGTGTCATTCCTTTCGCATAAGCTTGAGCTGGCTTTTCCATGAAAATGCATATCTTTATAAATAATTTGCTTTATAAATAAAATTATTGTCATCAATTTTAGCCTTAAAACTGCCCTTTTTGAAGAAAAATATTCATTTTCTAATATTGATAATTTATTTTATAATTTTTAATTAATGACGCAGCAAGGGTAGGCCTCCTGCAAGGTGGACCGACGATCTGGTTAAGATCGCGGGAAGCGGTTGGATGCGGGCGGCTCAAAATCGGTCTGTGTGGAGAACCTTGGGGGAGGAGGCCTATGCCCAGCAGTGGACGTCTCTAGGCTGACACGATGATGATTGATAGTTTTAAATATTGGAAAGATGCGTTTTACTACATAGCAAAATTTTAAATGATCTATCTTCCATATTGTCAAGTCCCAATATTTCCAGTGTGCTTACAGTGGCTCTAAAACAAAGATAGCATAGACTTGGTTGTTCACCAGTTAAACATAATTTGGTTAATAACTTAAATATTTTTTAAGGAAATTATTTTGTCTTAAAACCTTTCACCGACCTCTTATGGAGTTTCTATAAAATGTCTGGTCATAAGCTTACTGTTCGAATTCGAAGCAAGTCTGTTTTTTTTTTTATTTTAGCTCCTAGGTATTTCCGCCATATATGTATTTCAATTTTTTACTAAGACCTTTGTGATTATCACATTATCTTTTATATTTTGCGATCTTTTTTGTTCGTGAATTCGAGTTTTTTTTCGATAGCTCAACAATGAAGGTCGCATGTTCGTGGTTATTCACCAGTAACATATAATTTGTTTATTCAATTTTGCGATGGAGCCACTGTGGCTCCACAATAAAGATCGCAAAGACTTGGTTGTTCACCAGTCAAATGATCTAATTAATTTAATTTTGTTACGGTCAAATATGGTAGCATGCTTTTTGTAAATTATTTCATTATTTACCGACAAAGCTGGCAGTTTCGGCATATGGAATATGCCACTGTCTTTCTGGTTCACAATGCCAAATTTTATAAATAAGAAAATAAATTATTGACCAGGCTGACACCAAAGGAAAAAAACTGGCTGTAAAGGATTGATCAATTTATAATATTCAGTTTTGTCCCCAAAAATCAATTGTTTGAAAATTAAAAACACGCTGTTTTGTGTTTTTGGGTCATCTTCATTAAAAAAAATAAAAAAACAAGCTAACAGCCACAGAAATAAATAGTAATAGAACGGTGACATGGGCGTGGTGCGCGTGTCAAACTATTGCACTATAGCGCATGTGTTTACACATGTTGTACAACATTATTCTGCCTGACAATCATCAATGGTCAGTTTTTATATAAACAATAACATAATTTAATTTTCCACAGCTACATCACACACACACATCGATAATAATTCCTTAGTGTCCCCTCAATATCTATACGTCACTGTGGGCGGGGCTTGCTGAAATGTGGCACGCGCGAAATGTACGCGATGACGTGACATTCACCATTCTATTACTATTTATTTCTGTGCTAACAGCCCTTTCGGACATTTTATCTATCGACGGATTTGGCTACTAGAGGTACACACGGCTACTCGTCAAGCTATACACTTTGACCTTTGTACCGTTCTTATGACGTAGGGAATACGTATCAAAATTGTACAGCAACTGTTTAGCTTGACTTGGCGCTGTGTACTACATGTCTGACATAAGCTCCATACAAAATATGTGAAATATTTTGAATAGAATAGTAGTCAAATCCATTTTTAGATCAAATATCGAAGACGGATCTAATGATTCCAAAATTCAATGGGTTTTCTAGTAGGTTTCTAGCCTTGCTGGGGTTGTTTCTATTTTATTAGGTAGTATCTTTCCTTTCCCATAAGCTTGAGGTGACTTTTCCCTGAAAATGCATTTTTATATGATTTTTTAAATAATTTGCTTTGAAAATAAAACTAATGCTATGGCAATTTATGATTTGAAGTTGACCTTTCTAAAGAAAATATTTTTGTTAAAATATTTATAATTTTAATTCATCATTATGCACGCTGTCACTATATGGAATTTAAAAAGAAAAATAAGACATAAAAGTATTTAACAGACTCTTCCTATTGTATTTTGTGTTGAAGATATTCGATTTCAAGTTTAGATGTTAGAAATATTCTAAAGTTTCAAGCTTAAGTTAAGTTTTTTGATTTCAGCTTCTAGGCCTTTTGCCATTTTTTACGAAGATGCATGTCATTATTTACGAAGATGAATTGGTTTTTAATTGCAAAATTTTCTGATGTATACCTTTCGTGCTATAAATTAGGGTGCTTATGGCTGCTGTGGTGTTTCTATTTTATTACTGTCTTTCTTTTCCCATAAACTTGGGGTGGCTTTTCCCTGAAAATGCATTTGTTTCAATATTAATAACAATAAATACTTTACAAATAAAATTATTGACTTGGCAATTACAGTTTTGAAACTGCTCTTTTTAAAGAAATATATTTATTTTCAGACATTTTATAATTTTAAAGTTTTGTCACTTTTGTATGATCTATTTGCCCTCTTGTGAAGTACCTATATTTCCAGGGTGCTTACAGCTGTTTTCTTTTTAATGGTTTTAATATTTATTTTAAGGGAAATTATTATATAATAATGCCTTTAAAACCATTCAACGACCTTCGGCTAGTGCACTTTTGTACAATATCTGGTTATCTTACTGTTCGAATTTGAAGCTAATTTTTTTTCCTTCGAATACTCGACTTTTCCCGCCATATTTTCTTAATTTTTACTACGGCAATGTGATAACTACATTTTTTTCATTTTCTGGTCTATTCCGTTCCTTCATTCTAGTTTTTTTCTTCAGCTCCATAATGAAGTTCGCATGGGCGTGGTTATTCACCAATAAAATATAATTTGTTATTTTATTTTGCGATGGGTGCTTACAGTTGATCCACAATAAAGACCGCATAGACTTGGTTGTTCACCAGTAAAATAGAATTTAAGTAATTTAATTTTCATATGGTCAAGTATGGTAGCGTAGTTTTTGTAATTTTTTTTCATAATTACCAACAAAGCTGGCAGTTTCGTTAATGGAATATGCCACTGTCTCTCTGGATCATAATGCCAGATTTTATAAATAAGAAAAAAGAGATTTAAATATAAGGCTTTCGTAAAGGATTGATCAATTTATAATATTCAGTTTTGTCGCCACAAAAAAATTGTGTGAAAACTAAAAACACGCTGTTCTGTGTTTTTGGGTCATCTTCATTAAAAAAATAAAAAAACAAGCTAACAGCCCTTTCGGACATTTTATCTATCGACGGATCTGACTTAAGTTCCATACAAAATATGTCAAATATTTTGAATAGAATAGTAGTAAAATCCATTTTTAGATCAAATATCGAAGACGGATCTAATGATTTCAAAATTCAATGGGTTCTTTAGTAGGTTTCTTGCCTTGCTGTGGTTGTTTCTATTTTATTAGTATCTTTCATTTCCCATCAGCTTGGGGTGGCTTTTCCCTGAAATTGCATATTTTTCAATATTAAAAACAATAAATACTTTACAAATAAAATTATTGACTTGGCAATTACAGTTTTGAAACTGCTCTTTTTAAAGAAATATATTTATTTTCAGACATTTATAATTTTAAAGTTTTGTCACTTTTGTATGATCTATTTGCCCTATTGTGAAATTCCTATATTTCCAGGGTGCTTACAGCTGTTGTGCTCCACAGTAAATATCGTATAGGCTTGGTTTTTCGCTACTAAAATATTTTTTTATGATTTTAATATTTATTTTAAGGGGAATGATTATAATAATGCCTTTAAAACCATAAAACGACCTTCGGCTAGTGCACTTTTATACAATATCTGGTTAGCTTACTGTTCGAATTTGAAGCAAAATTTTTTCCTTCGAATACTCGGCTTTTCCCGCCATATTTTCTTTATTTTTACTACGGCAATGTGATTACTACATTTTTTTCATTTTCTGGTTCATTCCAGTTTTTTTCTTCAGCTCCATAATGAAGTTCGCATGGGCGTGGTTATTCACCAATAAAATATAATTTGTTATTTTATTTTGCGATGGGTGCTTACAGTGATTCCACAATAAAAATCACATTGGTTGTTCACCAGTAAATAGTTATTTGTGCAACAAGAGAGCAAAGTTGTTTTTTGTTTCGAGTGCTGATTTTGAGTCCCGAGCAAGCGAAGGATTCTATTATTGATTCACGAGCGTAGCGAGTGAATCAAAGTTAGAATCCTGAGCGTGGTGAGGGACTCAACAGCACGAGATACAAAAAACTTTGCTCTCCTGTAGCACACATAACTTTTCACCACAGCAGTGAGAACACATATTACTTAGAAGACATAGAAATGAACAGGAATAGATTGAATTCTGCATAATCACTTGTTGATTTAACTCTTCTGGTGTTAAAGTACAGTCATCATCGCTAGTTTCACTCATCTTTTTAGATTATTTTATATATTAATATAAATTTAACACGTTACGCTATACCTACTGTATCAGCATCAGCGAAATTTTTATTACCGCTACTTTTTTAAATCGCGTTTTAATACCGCGTCCCTGATGTTTATTTTTCAATGTATCATTGTTGTAATTCTAAATAATAATGTATTGGTTAAATACTAATTTTATACTATTAATTAGACTTATTTTTGTTAAAATCCAATAATAAATTAAACATGTAAACAATAACATATAAAAAAGTAATTTCTTTATTCTTTTTTTTTGCGTTGCCGTAGGTGTTTTCTTTGAGGTCGAATTCCAAAATCGAATTTCGAATTCGAAGGGGTTTGTTTTTTCACTCACTTTTTATATGCATGTGAAAGAGACAGAGCACAGTAACATTCGAATGTTTCAAATTTGTGGCTGAACAATGTCAATTCGTGCAGGGCCGTTCCGACCCAATGCAGCGCCTGTGTGCGAAATCTGTGAAGCGCATTTTTTGGCATCCTTTTTCGAAAATAAGTGTTATAATTAACGCATATCTCGGCGCGCGGCGCCCCTGTCACCCTGGCGCCTGTGTGCGCCGCACACATTGCACATAGGGAAGGTTCGGCCCTGAATTCGTGGCACTGAAGATTGAAAAATTAAAAAACTACTTTGCCTCACGCTCGAATCAAAATCGCGTTTTGTTCACTGTTGTCTCGCAGCAAAAGCGGCATGTTTGAGCTGCTGTGGTGAAAATAGAAATTAAGTAATTTAATTTTCACATGGTAGCGTAGTTTTGTAAATTATTTCTTAATTATTGTCAAAGCTAGCAGTTTCGTTAATGGAATATGCCACCGTCTCTCTGGATCATAATGCCAGATTTTATAAATAAGAAAATAGTTATTTGTGCAACAAGAGAGCAAAGTTGTTTTTTGTTTCGAGTGCTTATTTTGAGTCCCGAGCAAGCGAAGGATTCTATGATTGATTCACGAGCGTAGCGAGTGAATCAAAGTTAGAATCCTGAGCGTGGTGAGGGACTCAACAGCACGAGATACAAAAAACTTTGCTCTCGTGTAGCACACATAGCTTTTCACCACAGCAGTGAGAACGCATATTACTTAGGAGACATAGAAATGAACAGGAATAGATTGAATTCTGCATAATCACTTGTTGATTTAACTCTTCTGGTGTTAAAGTACAGTCATCATCGCTAGTTTCACTCATCTTTTTAGATTATTATTTATAATAATATAATTTAACACGTTACGCTATAGGTACCTACTGTATCAGCATCAGCGAAATTTTTATTCCCGCTACTTTTTTAAATCGCGTTTTAATACCGCGTCCCTGATGTTTATTTTTCAAATGTATCATTGTTGTAATTCTAAATAAAAATGTATTGGTTAAATACTAATTTTATACTATTAATAAGACTAATTTTTATTAAAATCCAATAATAAATTAAACATGTAAACAATAACATATAAAAAAATATATCTTTTTTTTTGCGTTGCCGTGTGTTTTCTTTGAGGTCGAATTCCAAAATCGAATTTCGAATTCGAAGGGGTTTGTTTTTTCACTCACTTTTTATATGCATGTGAAAGAGACAGAGCACAGTAAAATTCGAATGTTTCAAATTTGTGGCTGAACAATGTCAATTCGTTGCACTGAAGATTGAAAAATTAAAAAGCTACTTTGCCTCACGCTCGAATCAAAATCGCGTTTTGTTCACTGTTGTCTCGCAGCAAAAGCGGCATGTTTGAGCTGCTGTGGTGAAAAAGACATTTACATTATAAGGCTTTCGTAAAGGATTGATCAATTTATAATATTCAGTGTTGTCGCCACAAATAATTATTGTGTGAAAACTAAAAACACGCTGTTCTGTGTTTTTGGGTCCTCGCCATTAAAATAATGAATAGAAGTAGTTAACGGCAGTTTGAAACATTCTATCTATCGACGCATTTTGATACTAGAGATAAATATTTGACATAAGCTCCATACAAAATATGTCAAATATTGTGTATGGACAAAGAGCTCAGATATTTGATAGAGGCCCATTTCTTATGGGCGCTCTGTAGACAAACTTTCTGTGACCCAAATTGCCGCTTGGCGTCGGGACAGTCGCGTTGTGACAGCTGTCTCTACGAGTGCAAGAGAGACGAACGTTCCTCCTGTGTATCTTAACTACGAGAGCAAGAGAGACGGAGAACGACGCCAGCGCCGCCAACGGCACCAACTACGAACTACACTGGTGACAGTCGCCACTTGGAATCGGCACACGAAATCCTTAAGAAATGCGCTTCTATGTAAATCTGTATTCAGTGATATGGAGTAGTAGAGGACTTTGTCAAATATTGTGTATGGAGGCTCCATACACAATATTTGACAAAGGTCAAATATTAAACCCGGTTGTAAGACGGATCTGAGGATTCCAAAATTCAATAAGTTTTCTAGTAGGTTTCTAGCCTTGCTGTTGTGGTTTCTATTTTATTAGTATCTTTCCTTTCCCTTCAGTTTGAGGTGGCTTTCCCCTGAACATGCGATTTTTTTTTAATAATTTTCCTTAGAAATATAATTACTAACATGGCAATTCCTGTTCAGAAATTGCCTTTGCAGAACAAAAATTTATAATTTCTTTCTGTCTTCTTCTTCTTCTTCGTATCAATAGCTCACATTAAATTTTTTGTTCCCAAAACTTGGCCACGGTGACGGCATTATTTGAAGCCACTTTAAGGTCTTGTTTGCTGCAGGTAGATGGGCAAAGAGGGCAAGACAGCAAATGTGCCATAGACTGGGATGGAGCTCCACAGTCGCAGTGGACCAGTGAGTGGTCTAAAAATCCCCATCTAGCCATGTTTTCCCTACAGCGGCCGACCTGAGTTCTCAAGCGATTTCCAGGTCGACCACTGCAAGTTGTGACCAGGAGGCAGGCTTTCTTTCGCTACAGGGAAGTTTGGTGCGGCCGTTTTATTTCTTTCTGTGATGGGTGCTTACAGTTGATCCATAATAAAGATCGCATGGACTTGGTTCTTCACCAGTTACATATAATTAAGCTGGTTCTTTAACTATTCCTTCACTCTGCTATGCCGTTCCAAATTAGAGAACTATATTTCCATGGTGCTTATAGTAGCTCCACAACAAAAATGTATAGATGGTCTAATGCACAATTTATCGGGATCATCATCAGCCCTATATACTGTCCCACTGCTGGGCACGGGCCTCTTCTCACTATGAGAAGGGTAAGGCCATAGTCCACCACGCTGGCCAAGTGCGGGTTGGCAGACTTCACATGTCTTTCAAGAACATTATGGAGAACTCTCAGACATGCAGGTTTCCTCACGATGTTTTCCTTCACCGATAAGCAAGCGATAATTAACAATTTAATACGCACTTAACTTCGAAAAGTCATTGGTGCGTGCCGTGGATTCGAACCCGAGTCCCTCTGCATAGCAGTCTGTCGGTCTCTCCCACTCGGCTATCGCTGCTTATACAGGATGTCACAAGACCCATCACTAAGCCGAAGTCTACTCATTGTGGACATCATGCCAAGTCATACTAACCAAAAATAATACATTGGAAACGATTTTTATTTTAAGGTTTCACATTTTTTAAACCGCAATTAAAAGCGCGCGCGTGCTTTTCTCGAAATACCTACTTATCCATGGGGTCATAGGGCATCTAAAGAACATATTGGCGGGGTAAATGCATCGATTTTGTACCTAATTAGAAAAAATCCATACTAACTTTGAGCCTCAATATCTCCTGAACCCGTAATTTCCCAGGTATGGTGCTGAAGTAAAAATGGTCGTAGTGATTGGTACAACATGAGATTTCAGTTTTTGTTAAGGGTCTTTTTACATCCTGTATAATATATATATATTTAGCGGGATGTTAGGGGCTAAAGATCAATGAATATGTCAGTGTCTTTCTAGATTTCAACCCCAGATTTTACAAATTAAAAAATAAAAACATTTACTGACTAGGCTAGCTACTTTTGTACACGGCTGATCAATTTGTAATATTCAGTTTTGTCGCCACAAATGAATTGTTAGAAAACTACAAACACAATTCTCTTTGTGGCTTTAGGTCCTCGAAAAGTGTCGGAAGCCTTTGGCCCAAAGGCATCGCCAGCCTATTGCCTAGAAGAGGGAGGGAGGGGAGGTCAAGGACGCCAGCCGATGGGGTAGGAGGGGTCAAGTTGATATGGAAAATAGTTGTCCGTGTGGTGACGGATAAAGAATACGGAATGTCACCACCCCATATCATCCCATGGGTGTCGTAAGAGCCGACAGAGGGAGCATATTATGCAGAGAACAACATTGTAAGAGAAGGAAAACTTGATACAAACCCTATACCAACCCGCTTGGCCAGCGTGGTATAGTAGACCAATTCCTCCTTTCAAAGGAGAGGCCTAGTCCAGCAGTGGATTGTTAAAGGCTGATGATGATGATGAGAAAAGTATAAATTGTAAGCCTTTGATCTCCTTGGCAGCCCCCCCCCACTTCTCCTTGGCGACGGCCATGCTTTGGCCCGATGTAGTATACTTATACCATGAAAATAATAATGCTTTGTATGTCCTTTATCTTATACTAATCTTAAAAGTTGAAGAGTTTGTTTGTTTGGTTGAACGCGCTAATCTCAGGAATTACTGGCCCGATTTGAAAACTTATTTCAGTGTTAGATAGCCCATTTATTGAGGAAGGCTATAGGCTGTATAACATCACGCTATGAGCGACGGGAGCGGAGCAGTAGCCTTAAATAACGCGGGTGTATCCGGGCATCGTCTAGTGGATCAATAAAGAAATAACAGTCGAACGACTATCTATAACTACCTCTTCCTTTCTTCTAATAATATGTATCTCAAAGAAGAAGTTATCTGGCAGAAATCGTTATTTGCGACCCTTTGTACCAATTTACACCTAAAGCTAGCTGCCCAAGGTGCGTAGTTTTGCGAACGGACATCCACAGAACTTTTAAAGTTAGCCGACTACCGGTAAAACTTCAAAGGTGCGTTGCGCGACCTTCCGTAAAACCACGCACCGTGCGCAGCTAGCTTAAGTTTTCTCAAATGTTAAGATTGATGTATCAAAAATGTTAAATAAAATATGCAAGGTTTCTGTTCTATTAGAATCTTGTGTTAATTTTAGGACACAAGCAGTAAGATATACATACCTATATGTCATTATTGTATTTTTCTATGTCTTGTGATTGTACAAATGTATACTTGCCCACTAACCATAATTTACAATATAATTATGTAGGTACACAATCGGAGTTTATTCCAAAATAAAGTTGTAATTTATTTATGCAAGAGTTTAATTTCAATATATCCCGACCAAGAAGAGAGACCGAAGAAGCAGCGATAGCCGAGTGGAGAGACCGACAGACTGCTACGCAGAGGGTCCGGGTTCGAATCCACGGCGCGCACCGATGACTTCGAAGTTATGTGTGTATTAAACTGTTAATTATCGCTTGCTAAGCGGCGAAGGCAAACATCGTGAGGAAACCTGCATGTCTGAGAGTTCTCCATAATGTTCTCGAAAGACATGTGAAGTCTGTCACGCACTAGGCCAGCGTGGTGGACTATGGCCTTACCTACCCTTCTCATAATGGGAAGAGGCCCGTGCCCAGCAGTGGGACAGTATAAAAAGCTGATGATAATATCCCGACCTTAAACAAGGTGTCTAAAGAGATTTTCCGAAAAGTATGTAGGGGTGTAATACTACACCCAGATTTCGCTATGTCATCAATTTTAGGTCTCACGTAATAGGGGGCGAGCCTATTGCCGTTACCGGGGACATCACCAGACTCCGTGCTGCTACTGAGAATTTTGCAATAGTAACACTTTTACCCGAACTGGGAATTGAACCCGGGACTTCCCGATCAGCAACCGCATGCGCTATCCAGTGGACCACCGAGGCGGTCACGAAATATAAGGCAAATTATTTTTATTTTAATCGTCGAAATTATCAAATCAATAAGAATCTAAAGGGAATTATGAATGCACGTTTGGTTTGTTTTATAATGTTTATTTGTACTTACGAAGATATTACATAATAATTTTTATTTCTATGGTAAGTAATAAACTTTGATTTTACATACATACATAGACTCACGCCTGTTTCCCGGAGGGGTAGGCAGAAACTACGGAACGCCATTTGCAACGATCCTGACATATCTCTCTTGCTTCACTCACTCCCATCAGGTTTCTCATGCAAGCTCTTCTGTTCAGGGTACTTCTGACCTGTCCTTTTTTTAGGATGTCTCCAATCTGGTCAGAGAACATCCGCCTAGGTCTTCCCTGCCTTCCCCTTTGTCCTGTCCAATTCACACTTATTCACACACAGACAAACGCGCGATTGCCCGACCCTTTTTCAAAGTAGATATAATTTTAACTATGGGCATTTTTGCGATCTTACGTAAGAACTATCGAGACCCACTCCCACCCCATTGTAAGGAAAATAAGCCATGGTTGCCGTTAAATCGTCTTAGATAATAAATGAATGGCCCCAGTGATCTGAGATGGTGATTTTGTCAAAAATGCTTTATTGTAAACAACATCTTTGTACGGTGCATTAGAAAATTACCTATATTATTATCATGTCAGCATTTTCGGCATTACGCATTCACATTGCAATTCATTTAGATAAAATCAGTTTAGTACCGGTCATCAACCCCGTTGCGTGTACCTACTTTATAATTTATCATTTTCTATCAATTGTAAGTACACAGGATTAGAACTTTAGCAGTAATAAAGATATACGCTAGTCTATCTCGTATAATTCAATATCATCATAAAAATTTCAATACATGTTTGGAACAATACTAGAATCTTTTTCACAATATAGTTTAAAAAGTTAACAAAAAGCTAGCAAAATAAATGCTATAGGCATGAGCTGAGTCCGGGAAATATGGAGTAGTAGAGTAAGATCCCAGGGCCGCCAGACTTTACTTATTTTCTCAGAAACGAAATGTATAGAATAATGTAGTGTTAGTATCTGCTATGAGTGTACGGATACTTGCTAGCTTAGATCGTGGGGCAATTTTTTAGTTATGAGGTTATAATATATGTGTACAATCATGACACAATACTAACACTACATTATTCTATACATTTCGTTTCTGAGAAAATAAGTAAGGTCTGGTGGCACTGGGATCTTGGACTATAGTGGTTAAAAGGCCTTTCATTTGTCATGGTCATGACAGTTTGTGGTCGCGTGCGGGCCAGACACGTACATATGAAATAGTATATTATTATATAAAATATTATTAAAATGATGATTCATTAAGAAATATATATAATATAAATAACGTTAAGATGATAAAATAATAATAATACTTATAACTTTTAAAGTTGTAAGGTCATAATTATTTTGTGACTATTTAAAGAGGCAGGAAATGGTTATGTTTTGTTAAAGACGTAATTGTTTACATTAGCATCGAGTTACGGCCGCTCGCCTAAAGTAAACATTCCATTCAAACGTAGTTTGTTTCGTACCATTAAAATGAGTCATTCATTCATTTGCAGAAAAAATAAACACCACTCCTCTTCCTTCCTTATTGAGCGCGCCCGTCCTCAAGTGGCGGCGCGCAGTAAATTTTCCAAAACAAAAAAATGTGTGACTGCCTCCGTGGTCCAGTGGATATAGCGTATGCGACTGCTGATCGGAGGTCCCGGGTTCGATTCCCGGGTCGGGCAAAAGTGTCACGGAGTTTTTCCGAATTCTCAGTAGCAGCACGGAGTCTGGTGATGTGCCCGGTAACGGCAATAGGCTCGCCCCCTATTACGTGGGACCTAAAAATTCATGGCGAAATGTGGGTGTAATATTACACCTCTGCCTACCCCTTAAGGGATACAGGCGTGAGACTATAAATAAAAAAAAAATGTTATAACAAAAAATAACCCACTCTAAATATGAAAAGTTTAGGGTATATTAAAACTAGACAAAAATGGTAGCCGTTCATAATATCGACAGTCACTACATCGATGGTCGCTGTATCGAAAACGTTCCATCGACGGGCTAGCTAAAAAAAAATAATCAGAGCTCTGCTTTGCAGGGCTCCTATTTTTGGATAAAGTGTCACAAGGAACCTAACATAACCTATTAAATTTCTCGAGTTAACGAGACTTTTCCATATGTACGATACGTCGACCTTGCATACTTCGCTCCAGTGAACTTTCGAACTGGCGTACGTCGCGATCCTGTACTTTAGAACTAACATACTTCGACATTCAGTAGCGGATTAAAACTTAACATAACTTCACGCCTTTTATCAATGTCGAGATCGGCAGAGGTGTATTACACACCCACACTTCGCCAGTTATGCTTCGGTCCCAATATAATAAGGGGCGAGCCTATTGCCATCCATCTACCAGGCACATTATTTCATCATCATCAGCGTTTAACAGTCCACTGCTGGACTAGGCCTCTCCTTTGAAAGGAGGAATTGGCCTATTATACCACTCTGGCCAAACGGCTTGGTATAGTACCAGGCACATTATTTAGCGAGCGATAGTTAACTTAAAACTTAAACTAAAAATAATACTAAAAATAATGTACTTACTAAATAAATTTTATAAACGTTACTTACTAGTACTATAAAAACACTTAAATAAACTAAGTACTTCATTTCTAAAGCTTTAGCTACACTTTATATACACTGCAAGTAATTTAAAATGTGTCTTAACGAAAATCTTTTTATAACTTAAATTGAACTACCCACATTTTAATAAAAATATTTTTTACATTGGCTACTAGGCTTTTAAGACGTCAAGTCATTGCAAAATTAATTTATCTACTGACGATAAAATATTGTGTCTAAACATACTAATATCATAAGACAAGTACGTCGTCGTTTATCTGTTTCACTCTTACGGCTAAATCGCTGACCCGATATCGATGGATTTAAGCAGAGCGATAGTTGAAATATCTGGGTGAATCCTATGATTTACAAATAAAGCCAATGCTTTATTTATAAATTAAACTCTTATGGTAATCATTGACGAGCTAGGGTCAAACAAAGACTATTTTCTTCAGAAATCGATCCCTAAAGTACTTTAAGGCGAGGACATATGTATGTGAATTGGGCGTCATTACGGGTAAATTAAAACCGCTTTTCTCCGTAATTGTTATAGAAAAAAAATCCAAAAAAATATGTCTTAATCTACATCATATAAAGCATTTTCTCTTCGGTACCAAATCCTAAAAAAAGGATTTTAAATATCTGAATAAAATATGCAAAGTAACCTCTGTTTTGTAGTTATTACCTTTTTTCTCCTAATCTATCAATCATAAGATTGTTTAAATTGAATCAGCCTCTTATACTATATTAGAACACCAAGGGAACCTTCAGCTTATTTTTGCACATAACTTATTATTTTCTAAGGATTTTTTTACGTCACCGATTCTCGCAAATCGCGCGTGGACAACTAACCAGTAGTACGAGCAAGGTCAACGGCGTATATCCACCTCTTAAATAAATAATTATCCATGGGCGGTTTCGGATTTTTCCGCAAACCGATACAAATCCAATTTCAGATTTTGAAATCGATTTCAAAAACCGATTTAAGAAATCGATTTCAGTAGCGGATGTCGGAGCGTAGTAACTAGTTATTATCTTATACGACAAACGCAAACAATTGAATTGTTTGTAGTTTGGTTAGCAAAACTACAAAAACTTAACATACATAGACTCACGCCTGTTTCCCCGAAGGGGTAGGCAGAGGCATATTAAACGCCCACTTGTCGCCAGTGTTTTGATCCCACGTAATAGGTGGCGAGCCTATTGCCGCTTATTGGGACATTTACAAAACTTATTGCTTATTGGGAAATTTAAAACTTAAATCAAGCAAATATGCTTGCACAGTTTGGTTCGGATTTCTGTAGTTTCGTTAGCAAAACTTCATCATCATCAGCCCTGTATATATACTGGTCCCACTGCTGGGCACGGGCCTCTTCTCACTATGAGAAGGGTAATGTCATAGTCCACCGCGCTGGCCAAGTGCGGGTTGGCAGACTTCACATGTCTTTCGAGAACATTATGGAGAACTCTCAGACATGCAGGTTTCCTCACGATGTTTTCCTTCACCGTTTAGCAAGCGATAATTAACAATATTTGGTTAGCAAAACTAAAATATGCTTGCCCAGTTTGGTTTGGATTAGGTTGTTTGCGTTATCGTGGTATTGTTTAGGCGTCTTCTAAAATCGGTTTTCTCATACTGGAATATCGATACGATACGATTTCTGGCTGCTATCGGATTTCAGATTCGTTTTGCTATATCGGTCTCATGCCTAAGGAATCAAATTTTATAGGAAAGGTTCACAGTTCATACCTTTATTTAATACCTGGATTTTCAAATACTTTATACGGCATATCAGGCAGACGAAACCGCGGGCAAAAGCAAGTTAATTTCAAAATGACACAGTTGAATCAAATATTGTGCATGGTTTTTTAATCTGTATATCATACAGTCGTTTTTGTGAAAGTGAAAATATCTAATCTAATCTTATACTAATATGTATAAAGTTGAAGAGTTTGTTTGTTTGTTTGGTTGAACGCGCTAATATCAGGAACTACTGGTCCGATTTGAAAAATTCTTTCAGTATTAGATAGCCCATTTATCGAGGAAGGCTATAGGCTACATCAGGCTGTGTGCCACGGATGCGGAGCAGTAGCCTTAAATAACGCGGGTGTAACCGCGGGCTCATCCAGTAATAATATATTAATAGTATTCTACCACATACCCACAACACCATCTATTCCCAAACTAAGCAGAGCTTGTACTATGGGTACTAGACAATGGATAAACATACATACATATATACTTTTTTTGTAAATACATACATATTATACATAGAAATATCAAGAGTAAGACAAACATCCATGTTCACGCACACAAATGTTTGACTTGAGCGAGAATCGAACTAGCGACCTTCGGCGTGGCCGTTGTTTACATTTACGCCACCGGAAGGTCAATGCCTGAGTAGGATTTGACGTTAACATTTTGTGTCAACAAATCTTTACGAACTAACCTCCAAAACTATATAATCAGAGCCTCGAAATAGATATGTAGTTAGATAGCTGATGTTGTTTTTAGGGTTCCGTACCTAAAAGGTAAAAAATGGGACCCCATTACTAAGCCTCCGCTGTCTGTCTGTCTGTCACCAGGCTGTATCTCATAAACCGTGATAGCTAGAAAGCTGAATTTTTTACAAATTATGTAGGTATTTTGGTTGTCGCTGTAACAACGTAAACGTACGTAATTCCGGCAGTGTCCCGGTACCCGGTAACTAGTCGGTTTTTATCATTTTGTAGGTTTCTACCAAAAGAATATTGAAGTTTGAGAATTGCAATACATACTTGATATTATTTCGTATAATTATAATATGAACGCTGCTCAATAACTGCAATGGTTGCAAAACTATACTACAATGAAAGTGTGGTGTGCGAAAATTTTGTGGATTTTCGAGGTTCTGTCACTAAACTACGGAGCTACCACATTGTATTGGTTTGCTTATCATATTGCTGCAGATAGCGGCACTGTGAGAGTGTTTATTTGCTTAAATATTTGAGTTAATTATCTCGCGATATAGTCCATAAGCGGCGATGAATTTAATGAAATAGTAAGTATTTTGGCATATTACATTTACTGGGACTTAGAAACCCCTACATGACCCAGTACCCGGCAATATTATACCCTTTTTTACCGGATACTGGTACACGAGTTAACTTCGTACTACCCGTTGCACCGGAGCCCATTACTGCACCTTAGTGCCTTGCAATAAGTCTCATTATCCTTTGAAACTGTAGTCGTGTAGTAGCAGAGTATTAATTGTAACATTATATGTTCTGCCTGATGCTGAGACGTACACTACCACTTGATTCTAAACCCTATCATATGCAAGGGCTTGATGTTTATATTTCAAAACGTATTTTATTACGAGGCATAAATACTTATTTATAATGAAAAATAAAACGGTGCTCTGCTCGCATTTCTTAATTTGTATAGAGTACTCGCATGATGGAGCTGGAAAGTGGCCATAGGAACTCCGCAATAAAACGACACAAGCCCATCGAGTTTGAGCTCGTTTCAATCGTATTGACGAATACTCTGATCCTATATGGCAACCAAAGTTTGATGATGCGTTGTCAAAGTTGACTTCAACTCAAAGTAGATCTCAAATCATAGTTGAGTTCAACTGAAAGAGGAGTTCCACTGAAACATGAGTTCAACGTGACAGACCAATTGGGCGACCACAGAGCCCTCGAGCTACTTTACCGAAGTTACCTATCCCGGATGTCAAACAGAGTGAGGTACGGATGTCATTTGAGCAAATAGCAAGTAGGAAAAATAAAGCACCTGGTGATGACGGAATCACTGCAAAACTCCTCTGAACAGGTGGAGACACAACCTTGAGAGAGCTAGCAAGTCTTTTCAATACCGTCATCCACAAAGGTTCAACTGGATCGGGTGTGTGGTGATTCTATTCTTAAAAAAGTTTGCAAAACTTTATTGAAGAATTACAGATCCATTTCACTCCTGAGCCATATCTACAAGTTGTTCTCGAGGGTTGTAACATACGACTGGACGACTTCCAGCCATCAGTGCAACCCGGGTTTCAAAAAGGCTTCACCACCGTGGACCACATCCATACTGAAGACCCATGAGTACAACCAGCCGCTGTGTATGGCATTTGTGGACCACCAGTAAGCATTCGACTCTTTCGAAACCTGGGCAGTTCTTGCCTGACACAGCCTGCAACGATGACGCATTAGCTGGCGATATATAGAGGTGTTAAGATACAAAGAGTTGCGTAGGGGAGTCCGGCATGGGGATGTAATATCTCCAAAGCTGTTCACCAAGGCACTTGAGGATGTCTACAAGACACTGGAGTGGGTTCAACGAATATCAACGGCGAGTACATCTCACACCTTCAATTTGCTGACGACATCGTCCTAATAGCAGAGACGTTGGAAGAGCTTAGCGGAATGCTGTCGACCTTAATGAAGCCTCCCCGGTGGATTGATCTTGGCATGGACCTGGCTAAAACGAAGGTAATATTCAATGAACACGTCGTGTTTAGACCGATCTGCATTGACGGTTCCTTGCTCGAAGTTGTGCAACAGTGACATACTGTTGTTGACATACCTGGGGCAAGTAATACAGTTGGGTAGACACAGCTTCGAGAAGGAAATCGATAAGTGGATTCAGTTGGTGTGGGCAGCATTCGGTAAGCTACGTCGGATTTTCTCGTCGCCTATCCCGCAAAGCCTCAAGACAAAAGTCTTCAACCAATGCTTCCTACCAGTAATGATATACGGTGCTGAAATCTGGACACTCATGGTAGTGTTGGTCCATAGATATAAAATAGCTCAGCGTACTATGGATCGAGCTATGCTCGGAGTCTCTCTAAAGGATAGAATTTGCAACGAGCTTAGCAGGAAGAGAAGTGGCATCACCCACATAGCTCGCCGTATAAGCAGTCTGAAGTGGCAATGAGCTGGCCATGTCTCCCGAAGGACCAACAACCGATGGAGCAGACAAGTCTTAGAGAGAAAGCCCAATTTTAGCAAACAAAGAGTGGTTGTTGAGCTGACTGCACGTTTGGCGTCGTGGTTTAAGAGGCCACCTCGCAGCTTGGCACTTGCCTAGTGTTGTGGGTTCAATACTGGGTGTTCATCGTGTCGGTTGTATGTTGGTAAAGACTCCCGCGACACTGGGTTTATCCCTAGTGCGTGAGTTGTGCTATTAAAGAAAGGGCCTTGCGAAGCTATAGATTCTACCTAAATTGTAATTAAACCAAGCGCATACGAAATTTGTAGTTAATTGTTTTATATCTTTGATTTTGATATTTTTTCAGAAAACTACATAACAATTTTGTTGTTTAGCTTAAAGCCAAAGAAATTTACTGTAAGAATTTACTTCTTACAGTAATTTTGAAAGTTCAAAAATAATGTGATGTATGTATACTTTTGTTTGTTTTTAGTTTATTTTAGAAAGAAGTTGAAAAGATATAAACATAGTATTACGACAATTTTAATTCTTGCTTGTGATTTCCTTTGAAATACATTTCAATAAAAATCTTTTCTTTGACCCCTTTAGATAGTTAACAATTACATTACACAATATTTAAAAATAAAAAGTTCAAATATTATAAACTTTAACTATTAAGCAAATAGGGTTCAAATTCGAGGTTAAATTTGCCGGTATCTGAGACAATCTACCGTTTACTAGGACAAATCTACCGGATACTGGTACAAATGGGTCTTTTCAAACTTTATTTAAATTAAAGTATTCTTAACGTCATATATATCAAAAACTATAAAATTGCTCGAAAACTAGAATAAATTATCTATAAACATCCGTAAATTCCATTTTTGTTAGTCTTTTAACCTTAACATAGCAGAGCTGCAAAGTCAGCGAAGTTCAGAATTTCACGGCTATTGGGACGTTTACCTAAATACTAAAAATAAAAAAAAAATTAAAAATTAAGGTGGGGTCCCATACAAAAAAATTCGGGCAAGTGCGAGTCTGACCCGCGCACCGGGGGCTCCGTACGCATTTTACCTTATTTAATTTCTAAATCTGTATGAGCGCCCATACAACTTAGAGGACTATCTTAAATGGAGTCTACTATGTATGTTTGTGGACACCCTTAAATTTTCCACTTTTTTATTTTTTGTAATGTTTCCTTTATTTGTGCTGTAAGACCCTGCTTTTGGCCAAATTTCGTGATTCTAGTTCATCGGGAACTACCATATAGGTTTTCGACCCAAAACCTATAGGGTACTTACGGTTGACCTAGAATTGTCAATTTTGGTCAAAACCAAGGTCTTATATCACAAGTAAAGGAAAAATTCCGAAAATTAAAAAAAGTTAAAAATTAAGGTTAATTTTGGTACTTACAAGTTTTCGCAAAAATCTAATTTTGACCATATCTTTTTATCGGGTTGACCCAGGATCCTGATTTTTATATACCTAATAGGAACCATAGACCTTAGTATCTGGTATAAATTTCAATTTGCTAGGTCCACCCGTTCCTGAGAAAATCGGTGGTGACACACGGACAGACAGACAGACAGACAGACAGACGGACAAGAAAGTGATCTTATAAGGGTTCCTTTTTTTACCTTGTAAGGTACGGAACCCTAAAAACGTGTTTTATTTCGTATTTTTTGCTAAAAATACCTAACTGTAACAGGTAGACGCTTTAAATTTTCACAGAATATGTAGTTGTATATTACCTTTCAAAATAAATAATTAAATAAAAAAAGTAAACAATAAAGGGCTCCCATACAACAAGCGTAATTTTTAAGCAATTTCTTACTCGATCTTTAAAAACAGGTAGAAACTTAAAACGTATTTAAGTATACATACAACGAACGTGATTTTATTTTATAGATGATGGTACGGAACCCTTCGTGCGCGAGTCCGACACGCATTTGCCCAATTTTTATTTCTGCATCGCAAAGTACGTTAAGGCGCTTACAACCGCTATTGAGTTGAACTGCTGCTGTCACTGTCGGATTGTATACATAAGAAAGAGAAGCGCGACAATGACGGGACGTTCAGCAACTCTTTACAAACCATAAAATAAATAAATTACAGAAAATGTATCTAATGATTGGATTAAAAAAATTGGGCAAGTGCGAGTCGGACTCGCGCACGAAGGGTTCCGTACCATCGTCTATAAAAGGAAATCACGTTCATTGTATGTATACTTAAATACTTTATAAGTTTCTACCTGTTTATTAAGATCGAGTAACAAATTGCTTAAAAATTACGTTTGTTGTATGGGAGCCCCCTTTATTATTTACTTTTTTTTAAATTTAATTTAAATTTATTTTGAAACGTAATATACAACTACATATTCTGTGAAAATTTAAAGCGTCTACCTGTTACAGTTAGTAATTTCGAGCAAAAAATACGAAAACAAACAAGTTTTTTTGTATGGGACCCCCCCTTAATATTTTTTTTATTTTTAGTATTTGTTGTTATAGCGGCAACCGAAATACATAATTTGTGAAAATTTCACCTTTCTAGCTATCATGGTTTACGAGATACAGCCTGGTGACAGACAGACAGACGGACAGACGGACAGACAGACAGACAGACAGACAGCGGAGGCTTAGTAATAGGGTTCCGTTTTTTACCTTTTAGGTACGGAACCCTAAAAAATAAAACAGTATTTCGTTAGTATGTTGCTTGATGAATAATTTGTCAAAAAATCAGAATGATTGTATGTATTTTAATATGGTTTTTATTCGTTAAAATATTTTTTTAGAGGTATCTTTGTGATTTTTTCTATCGATTAAAGTTAGTTGTATTATGTTTTCAATACACTACATAACTAGATTATATCCTGAAGAATATCATATACTAGATGACGCCAGCAGCTACGCCTGCATTTTTTTTTAATTTACTCGTTTTGGCCGATCCCGTGGAAATTTCGGGAAATCCTTTCTTAGTGCACCCCTACGGTCCCCAAGGAACATACATGCCAAATTTCAGCTTCCTGCGCCCAATAGTTTCGGCTGTAGCGTGTCTGTCAGTCAGTCAGTAACGCAAGGATTTTATATATTAAGATTTTTCTGATTGCTTTAAACTTTAAAGCATTATAAAACTCGCGTTTAGCTCTTGCAGTCCCCTTGAATCTGTGTTAGTATTCCGTTAAGTATGTATTAGTCACACACTACGCCGAACTTACATGGCCAAAGTTCGGCGTAATTACGCCTGCAATGCGATTTGAGTTACTGATGACACACTATACCGAAATTACGTTTCGTTATAGCATAGTAAAAAAAGGATAGTAGGATAGCTTCATACAAAGCGGCCGCCGCCCGGTTTGAATGTATGTGTGAGTCGCCGGCGCCGTGTACGCACGCACTTTTCATGCACACAATCTCATAGACGAGCGCGGTCCGGCGCGGTGTCAGTACAGGATGCGCCGCGCGTAGGTAGGACGCAAGAGTAGGCAATTAACTCGCCGATCGGCCTTAGCTAACCTACTATTTTTTTTTACTATGGTTATAGCGTACAGCGTAACTTCGGTCGTGCGTAACCGCGTAAGTTCGGCAGCAATTTTTCTAGTAGTAGAGCACACATAATAATACGCGACCGAAGTTCGGTTCGATTGCCGACGAAGATACTACACAAAGTTGTGCAACGGAATTTCGGCGGCGTAAATTCGGCACATAAATGGTGTGCCATATCTGCCGTATACGTCAGAACGTAAATTTGTCCGCGGAACTTCGGTCGCGTAAGTTCGGCATAGTGTGTTCAATTGTCTAAACAAGTAAACACACTACGCTGAACAAGGTTTCATTGATCTTTAATTTGCGCGCGAATCGCTGCAATACTGTCAATTTCTAACTAGATTTATTCTGAAACATACCTAAAATTGGCCATTGCAATTGCAAAATTTTAAGTAACCATCACAAAATGTATATACGCTGTTTCCTCGAGATCTAGTTAAAACAGTGGCGTAGCGTGGACTAATCTAGGCGTGGGCTGGCCAAAGCTCTTAGCTGGGCCTCGCGTGAGGAGCCAATAAAAAAAATTAAGAAATATATGTACATGACAAGAATTCCCATGATTGCAAAAAAGCTGTAGTTGTTTGAATCAAACAACTCACCTACGATGAAACTGAAGCGCTTTTAAAACACGGTACGTAACACATACATACACGACACATTACAATATATACTCACACGCACACTCACACACATGCACGCACACGAATGAATATGTTATAACTTAAGTTACTTTGAATATAAAATTGTTTGTATCTTTAATCATTTATTTCTTATGGAAGAGCGGAGTCTTCTACTAAAGGCTTTATTTGCTTAAAAGAAGGCTCCAATCACAACTTAACTGTTAATATTTTGTATTTGTATTTGAGGCCTTTCTAGCGGCCCGGTCACACCCTACAGCGGCGGCGGCAACGGCGGGCGATTTTGATGTACATGGCGAGGTTATTCTGAGGCGACATCGGTCGCTGCGGCGTAGCTGAGCATGCCATGTAGATCGAAAACACCGCTGTCGCCGCCGCTGTAGGCTGTAGCCGAGCCTTAAGACGCTGAGACAACAGCCAAATGACAAAAAAAAGGCTTGTCTCAAACAATTTTTTTGCTAAATCTATAATGTTTGTGACGGCGGAAAAAATATATGTTAACCTTGAACACGCGGAGCGTCCACTCCCGGGATCTCTCTTAGCTTCACCGCGGGTGTCCAAGCCACGGTTACAGAGCCCCCCACCACGACAAGGTGGAGATGCCATGGGGGGACATGACAAACTACTAGGAAGTCCACTTTAAGCAAGGTTTTGTAAGCTGCCTTAATCAAATTGGTTCATCATCATCATCAGCCGTTAACAGTCCACTGCAGGACTAGGCCTCTCCTTTGAAAGGGGGAATTGGCCTACTATACCACGCTGGCCAAACGGGTTGGTATAGGGTTTGTATCAAGTTTTCCTTCTCTTACAGTATTGTTCTCTGCATAATATGCTCCCTCTGTCGGCTTTAACGACACCCATGGGATGATATGGGGTGGTGACATTCCGTATTAAGAATATATCCAACACCAATCATCCGGACATCAAAAGATATTTAATTTGAGGTCTTATGTTTTTTGTTTTGATTGGATGTTTTATGAATAGTACCAATTATTTGATTCGTGCGAATTCGAATGGGGGCGAGGCGACAAATTGATGCAGACATGTGGGCAGAGTCAGAGCTGACGAAGGTGAAACTGATGACTTCATTTCTAAAATCACGATCTATTTATTTTTGAAAATAATCTCGTTCACTCAGGAAACTTAATGGGTTATGTTAGGTTTTCTTGTAACCTTCCACCCAAAAATAGGAGCCCTGCGAAACAGGGCTCCGTCAACTTGGCTTAAAAGACTGAAGCGTCTTATTTTTTTTTGTTTTTTGTTCATTTGATTTAAGTAAATGTAAATTACTTTGTTTTTTCGGAATACATACCGATACATTCGGAATACATACCGATACATTCGGAATACATACCGATACATTCGGAATACATACCGATACATTCGGAATACATGACCGTACTGGGCGATAGCCCAGTGGTGTACGTAACGGAATGCCGAGCAGATGGTCTCGGGTTCGATCCCCAGGTACCCCGGGCACACACCAATGACTTTTCGAAGTTATGTGTTCATTATAAATTAATTATCGCTCGCTTAACGATGTGCCCGGTAGATGGCAATAGGCTCGCCCCCTATTACATTGGGACCGTAACATAACTGGCGAAGCGTGGGTGTTTAATACACCTCTGCCTATACAAAAGGCGTGAAGTTATGTTATGTTATGTTTATACCTACATCATATAATTACCTACCCTTAAATAATTAAATTTCTTGGTTACAAGTGTTAGCCGTGAACATGAATCCTGTAAAGAATTCGAAACGTCGGCTAGTAATAAAAATGTAGTTTCTAGATCATTCGGTTTAAATATAATAACTAGTGAAACCAATATAACGCGATAAAATCCGTAAGCAGTAGTTTAATTTCAATGTGTAACATTCGCGCAAATCCAAGAAAATACTAGTGTTTCTTCAAATACCTAGTAATTTCATAAGAAAATTTTCATAAAAATGTGAGCTCATAGTACTTTGCTCAATATACTTAGTATTTTTCATAACGGTTTTTCTATTCGAAAAACTTCATTTAAGATAAAATGCCGCTCAGCAGTGTGATTCTGTAAGACTTCATTCTAAACTTCGAATCTGAATCCGCTGTGGGTTGATAATTCGAATCTACACTAGCGCTACTCTTGCGAGCGTGTTTGCGAGTTGAACTAAATTGACCTCGAGATTTTGACAGATAAAGTATGAGATGACGTAAAAAGTGGCATTCTATGAGGTAATTCCCCTCTCAGTTCGACGCTCACTTCGCACTCAAAATCAAGGGCCTTTTGAACCTTATGCGAAGTGAGAGCGAACAGCGACGTGAAATGCGAGTTGTTGTTCGAGTTTTACAGAATCGACGGTGCAGTATAAATAAATCAGTCGCCAAATATTGAAAAAAAAAAATGCAGGAAGTTACGTTGACACTCAAACAAATATTAGGTTGCTCAAATATTATGAAGCTTCTTATTGTGTATTTTAAGTAACTCAAATAAATTTTTGTAAGTTGCTGTTGACTGCCTTCGTGGTCCAGTGGATAGCGTATGCAACTGCTGATCGGAGGTCCCGGGTTTGATTCCCGGGTCGGGCAAAAGTGATACTGGGTTTTTCCGAATACTCAGTAGCAGCCAGGACTCTGGTGATGTGCCCGGTAACGGCAATAGGCTCGCCCCCTATTACGTGGGACCTAAAAATTCATGGCGAAATGTGGGTGTAATATTTACACCTCTGCCTACCCCTTCGGGGATACAGGCTAAAGACTATAAAAAAATATAAAAAACGTTGCTGTTCTGTTGATTTCTCATCAGTCGCAGTCGTCGCTCACTTAATAATATTATAATAGTATTTTTGATCTGGTATTATAACGTTAATGAAATATATTTGTCACTTAAAACTTTCATTTACAGTCACTCGTTTAAATACTACCCTTTTTAATAAATAATGTAAAACGCGTGCGAGTAATGCCCAAAATACTAACCTATCCATGGGTGCACAGAACATGTATAGGACAAATTGGCGCGAAAAATGCATTGATTTTGTAATAATTAGAAAAAATGTGTGGTGGCTTTTAGCCTCAATATCTCCTGAAGCAGTAATTTCGCAGATATGGTGCCGAGGTCCGAGATATGGTGTAAAACATGTACGTAATAATTGTTACAATATGGGCTTTCAGAGTCTTCTAACACCGTGTATATAACTGGAACAAAGGCATGTCTTACGCTAGTTCTGAGCTATTAATTAGTACTTACCTCGAACAGCGCGATTTTCTCCAGAACAGAGCTCTTTCTAGGCATCTCCTTGACGTTTATTTTTCTAGAAACTTCTCTCTGAGTGTCAGCAGTTCTGTCGAAGTCAACTGATTTGATTCTGTAAACCATACTCTGCACTTTGCCCTTCACTACATCACCTAAGTCTAGTTCTGCTAAGGACTTAGTTCTTTTAATATCTTCTCTAGCCTTATAATCATTTCTTCCAAATTCTATAGCCGATTTCGTATCGAAATCTTTATCGTTTTTATATTCCAGACTTTCCATATGTGAATCATTATTCTGACTCTTATTACTACTGTTATTAGGTTCATTATCTATTGTAGCTTTCGGAATTGGCGTATCTTCAGTTGCAGTTTTAGTTTTACTCTCATTGGTTATGAAATAGAGTTTATTTCTGAACTTATTCATTATTGGTTCTTTAGGCTCTCTTATTTCTGGTTCACTATCAACAAGTTCAGGATCGCTTGGAGCTTCTCTGTCTTGATACTCAATATCATTTCTCAGTTTGTTTATTAAAGAATCAGGTATAGCTCTTTCATAAGTATTTTCATTTGAGTATTTAGGTCTAATAAGGTTTTCGTACGGATTAAACGAAATTCTTCCAGGCAATGGTCTTGCATTATCACGTTTGTTTTGATTGTCCTTAAAGTCTATTCGTCCTGGTTGAGTTTTTGCAGTTTCGATCTGAGTTTCATCTATACTATGGCCTACATTTTTTTGTAGCACTTTAGAATCTTGAGCTGAATATTCATCGATGTTAAAATCAGTTTTAGCCGGTAGTATTTCATGCGTAACAGATTCATTTTCCACCATGGGCATATCAATGAAAGCTGGTAACATTTGAACATTGTGCATAAGATTGTCTTTATATGAATTGTCAGTTTCAGGTAAAATGCTTGAGTCTACTTGTGGGCTTACTTTAATCCGTCTAGGTAAAATTACAGGAATATCTATATGACTCTGTTGCGTTTCAAAGTCTGCTCTTCCAGTTTTAGTAAGGGGTGTTTCTGGTAGTATAACTGGTACTTGAAGTTGGGAATCTTTTGAGATGAATTCAGGTTTTAGTTGTTCTCTTTGACTAGCTTCGTCAGTCAGGTAAATTCTCCCTGTTAAGATTGTAGGCAATTGAATGCTGTCAACCTGTTTTATTTCAATTTTACTTGGCAATGTCTTTGGTAATTCAATTTCGCTTGATGTTCTCTCAAATACTATTGCTTCAGATAAGACAGTTTGTGTTTCTATATGAGTTTGATTTTTAGTCGTTTTGCCTGTGCCAACAGACTTTTTGTTATCTTCAACTTTCTTTTGCCAGAAGTTAAGATCTAGTTTACCTACTCTAGGTTTCTTTACGTCACCTTGATTTTGTTTATTATCATCATTTGGAATTCTTGCAGGCAATCTTGCTGGTGGAAGGCTATTATCTATTTCATAGTTTAGTTTCCCAGGTAGCGAACGAGGCTCTTCAACTTGACTATCACTTTGAACGAAATCTATTTTACCTGGCAATGTTCTAATCGGATAATCGTAACCTTGACTAGTATTATAATCAATTGTACCTGGTAATGTGGTTGCTATTTCAGCAGCTATCACATCCATGTCATCCTCTAATCTACCTGGCAGTACCTGAGCATTATTTTCACTGACTATAGAGTCAATTGCTTCTGGAAGTACTCTGACATCATCAATTTGATGAATTACTGAAACTGTTTCTGTACTTTGTTCTTGAACTTTCCAAGTCCGATCAGTAGTTACTGTTTCAATGTTAACCTCTCTTATACTTACCACATTACTTTCACTCTTATTTATATCAAACTTAGGATGTACTTCAGGTTGTGCTTTTAGCACATGATCGACTATCTTTGGTGCGTTACTCGGTTTCTTTTCTACTACACATTTCTTTATCTTGATAGAGAACTCGGCTGGCTCTTTACCCTGCAAAAGGAAATATTGCAATTACAGAATGAAGTGTGTACCTGCTTGACATTATAAGATGAACGGCTTAAAGCAGTTAAAGTAGTTTATTTTGCGTAAATGTGGTAACTATAACCACTCAGGCCAAAGTTTTTATTACGAGCAAGGGTATACAGAAAAATTGTTTGTTTGTTAGTCTCTCTTTCACATCACAACCGACTGATGTTGTGTTTTAGTGTATGGAAGTAGTTAGAAGGTTGGAGATTTGTGTAGACTGTCATAAGCACAGAGTATCTAATAAAATTAGTTTTGTACTGGATAAACTGTTTCCCGATAACAGCTTCCAATGCGGGTAAAGTCAAATATAAAATATGTTAAAACACTTACCTCGAACATTGCGATTTTGGATAAAACAGTTTTCTTCTTAGGTAAATCGTCTTCTACATCGATTTCTTTTTTAGGAGTATCTTCATTCTCTTTAAGACTTATTTGTCTGATTATTCGACTAACATTACCTTTTAATAGTGTCGCTTTTTGAATATTGCTGTCTTTGTCTTGCTCAGGTGGAGTAGTTTCTTTTGTCTCTTTCAAGATCGGTGATTTGGCAACTGTTATTTTTTCCGTTTTTGTTATATTATTATTTTCTTCTTTATTAGATTCTGTATCAACATTAGATTGCTCAATAGGAGGAATGGTTTCAGTAATATCCTTAGCAACCTCTGTTGATTCCTTATTATCTTTGATTTCTGCAGTTTCTGTTTCGATTTTTATTTCACGTGAGATTTGTTTGACTTTTTCTGTTACGGAAACGTGATCTTCTGATAATTTAGTTTCAATTTTCGCTTCTCTCTTGATAGCAGTTGGACCAAATTTCTTATAGATAACGTCTTTGTTGCTTTCGCTGTGGCTTCTGGTGTAACTTTTAGTTCTAACTTGATCCGCTGGTTTCCACTCAATAGTTTTACTAATTTCAACATTTTGTATATAACCTTTGCTATAACTGTGTGTAGATTTTGTTAAAACGGGTATACCTTTTTTGGTAGTTTCATTTTTAATATCGGATTTATCATCAAGATTAGTTTCTTTATGTTCCACAATAGTAGCATTGATCTTATTATTTTCGGGCTTATTATCTTCCGTAACTTCGCTTGTTTCATGATTTATTTCCTTCAATCTAGATGAAACAGTAACACTTTTGCCATCTCTACTAAATGTTCTACTAATGCCCCGAGTATTTTTGTCGCTTTTGGTAGGTTCTTTGGACATTGCTCTGCTGCCATCATTGTTAAAGCTTTCACGTTTTACGACTTCCCTGTTGACAAAATCTCGATCGTCCAATGACGGTGGGCGTCTATTGATTTCTTTACTGATTGTCTTTTTAATTCTTTCATGCTTTATTGGTATCCCTGTCTTGAAGTTTTGCTTCGTGATTGTCTCTTTAGTAATTCTCCGACCGCCTTCAAATTCTTCTACTGTAATAAATTCTTCAGTATCATCGTTTTCACTAGCCTTCTTTCTGAATTCTATATCATCACCACTGTCCAAGCTAATTTCTCTCTTAATGCCACGGGAACTAAGTTTGCTTTTTGTTGCAGTGCCTTCAACTGTCTCAGTTACGACAGTCTGACTTACGATTTCTTGATCACCGTCATTTGCATCTTTCATTTCAACGATATCTACTCTTTGAGTGCTATTCAAATCAGTACTATTACCTCTTGAAAACCGTTTCGTTGTAATAGTAGTACCAGATACTTTGAATCCACCATCTTTTAGCTTTTCAGCTGAATGGCTGGTTGCTTTGTCTACTGAGACAGCAGTTCTATGACTTCCATCGTCTTTCCTTCTCCAAGGTATCTTCGATAATTTAATCTTCTCCTTTGGAGTAAAATAATTATCATCATTGCTATCGTAAGCGTGAATGATTTCTTCAAATTTAGTTTCTATTTTCTCTGGATCATCAACTTTGATGGCTAATATCTTATCGTCTATATCTTTTTGTGGGTCATCTACGATTTCATCGTATATTTTGTCGAATTCGTCTAATATTTGTGCTTCTGCTTCGGTGTAGTGATCTTCGCATTTATTCTCGATGTTCACTGAGGATGATCTCTTGACAAGTTTAGGATCTTTTAGTTTTGGGATTGACGAACGCCGCGGTTTTTCAGGCTGCAACATGAACGTATTATAATGAAAATCAATAGAATATGTATAATATTTTTTTTATTTAATGAAGTTAAATAAGGAAATCGATAAATTGGATTGTTAATAATAGGCTAGTTGACAAAAAAAATTTATAAGTCCATCCTTTAGATTATTCAAAAATAAGCGATACGTATTTTTTTATTTGTAAATTAAACCAATAATGATCAAGATATAGCTCATTAAAGTTACGTATAACGTCACGCCGTGCTGCATTTTATCGCACTAGATGACGTCACACGTAACTTTAAAGGGCTATATCTTTGTTATTTTTTATTTAATCGAAAAAAGAAAAAATACGTGTCCAATATTTTTTTATAATCTAAAATACGGACTAAATAAAATGTAATTATTTTGACCCTGGAAACTACCCTATTGATGTACCCGTGCTTCGAAGAGTACGTGAAGCAGTCGGTCCCGGTTGTTATGAAGATATTTAAGGCATTATGGGAGTAATTTTTGCCCTTGAACATTCAATTTTTTTATAGTCTCACGCCTGTATCCCCGAAAGGGTAGGCAGAGGTGTAAATATTACACCCACATTTCATTTATTCATTTAGGTTCCACGTAATAGGGGGCGAGACTATTGCCGATACCGGGCGTGATGTGCCTGGTATCGTCTCTGGGCTGCTACTGAGTATTCAGAAAAACCCAGTGGCACTTTTGCCCGACCCGGGAATCGAACCCGGGACCTCCGATCAGCAGTCGCATACGCTATCCACTGGACCACGGAGGCAGTCCTTTGAATATTCAATGGTAATTGATGCATGCATAATCATGTTTAGCGTGGGTTCGAAAATCTTTCTACAGCGTTTTATTGTTGCCTATCAAACTGATTCCAAGTCGCCTGACCTTAAGCAGTCATGGACTACCATAGTCAAAATCATCATCCCAATACCACATCCATAATTATAGCAGTTTTTCTTTTTTTATAGTAATAGGCGGCAAACGAGCAGACGGATCGCCTGATGGTAAGCAATTACCGCCGCCAATGGACACAAGCAACACCACAGGAGTAACATGTGCGTTTCCGCTCCTTGGAGTTGGAAAAAGGGATAGGATGAGGAGTAGGATGAGGGAGAAGGAATAGGGGATAGGGCCTCCGGCACTCTCACTCACCGAACTAAACGCAACAGTTTAGGTACTGTTACTTTACGTCGATTTTCTGTAAGAGGGTAGTACTTCCCCGTCAAACCGGCATTCATGCTGAAATCAGCAAGGCTCTACTACCACGATAATGTCGACCCTCATCTTGATAGCTTAGTGAACAGCTTTTTCACGCCCCGTTTAAAGGACCCGGGACCAAAGAATTCAAAGGTGGAAGGGAAGAGCCGGGCGGGTAATGGGGTACACATCTTTGTGGTTCGATAAAGATAAGAGGCACCGGATCGTTACGTGCGAGACGGTATCTGCACGTCGATTCTATAAAATTCAAACAACAACTCGCATTTGACGTCGCTATTCGCTCTCACTTCGCATAAGGTTCAAAATGACCTTGATTTTGAGTGCGAAGTGAGCGTCGAACTGAGAGGGGAATTACCTTATAGAATGCCACTTTTTACGTCATGTCATACTTTATCTGTCAAAATCTCGAGGTCAATTTAGTTCAACTCGCAAACACGCTCGCAAGAGTAGCGCTAGTGTAGATTCGAATTATCAACGGAGTTTTAGAATGCCAATTAAGAAACTCACAGCGGATTCAGATTCGAAGTTTACAATGAAGTGTTACAGAATCACACTGCTGTTCTACCGTGTGAGGGTGGCACCTTAGCCGAGACGTTATTGTTCATAGAAAGGGAGATGTTCGCCGCAAGCTACGCTGCGCCGCTAAGCAGTATCAGTAACATACATAACTTCACGCCTTTATCCCCGAAGAGGTAGGCAGAGGTGTGTATTACATACCCACACTTCACCAGTTATGTTTCGGTCCCAATGTAGTATGGGGCGAGCCTATTGCCGTCTACCGGGCACATTATTAAGCGACCGATAATTCATATTTTTGATACACACATAACTTCAAAAAGTCAGAGGTGTGTGCCCGGGGTACCTGGGGATCGAACCCCAGACCATCGTCTCGGCAGTCCGTTACGTACACAACTGGACTATCGCCGCTATTTATTATATTATTCGCTTATATACATTTGTCCGTGTGGTGACGGATTAAGAATACGGAATGTCACCACCCCATATCATCCCATGGGTGTCGTAAGAGCCGACAGAGGGAGCATATTATGCAGAGAACAGCACTGTAAGAGAAGGAAAACTTGATACAAACCCTATACCAACCCGTTTGGCCAGCGTGGTACCTATAGTAGGCCAATTCTTCCTTTCAAAGGAGAGGCCTAGTCCAGCAGTGGACTGTTAAAGGCTGATAATGATTATATACATTTATCTTTAACAAAGTTGAATACTATGAGTAGTATTTACCTGATCTCTTTCTTTTGTCTTTTGTTCTCGCCTCTCCCTCTTTATTCGTTCGACCGTTTGCTTAAACTTCAGCTGTGGTATTCTTGATTTCTTCTCTCGCTTCCTCTCTGGAAAAAGCATTTTATTAGTTATGGAAGGTCTATTTTTTATAGACTCACGCCTGTATCCCCGAAGGGGAAAGGCAGAGGTGTAAGGTGTACACCTAGGTGTACACCCACATTTCGCCATCAATTTTTAGGATTCACGTAATAGGGGGCGAGCCTATTGCCGTTACCGGGCACTTCACCAGACTCCGGGCTGCTACTGAGTATTCGGAAAAACCCAGTAACACTTTTGCCCGACCCGGGAAACGAATCCGGGATCTCCTGAACAGCAGTCGCATATGCTATCCACTGGACCACGGCAGTCTATTCTATTAGGTATTTATTTAAGTAAGTACTCTATAAACAGAATGATTTCAAAATAAACAATACGGAACTACCATATTTTACTGATTACGTTTTATGCCAAAAAATAAATGGAGTAGTACACAAGCATTTTATGATTGCTGGTTAGACAAAGATGGTCATATAAGGCAGCGATAGCGGAAAGGAGATACGGAGGGACTGCCATGCAGAGGGTATCGGGTGCGAATCCATGGCCACCACCGACTCTTTGAAGTTGTTAATTACTACTTGCCCCGTGCCTCGGCGAGCACCTTAAACCGTTGGTCCCGGCTGTCATGAAGATCTTTGACAGTCGTTACGTGGAGTCACTGCCCTCAAATAAACTGAAGTGGTCTAAAGTGGGATAATATTGGCTAGTGCGCGGACCCCGGGTTCCAAAGCGTAACCGTCTTGGATGCAACCGGGATAACGCTAGGACGATGATGATTATTCATCATTTAATTGATAACCATCTATTGAGAAGCATAAGTATGATAATTCACAATTAATACGATTTTTTTCATCTGTCTGTGATTTGTCGACTATGAACCAAATGCACGTTTTCAATCTGTTTATTGAACTGGAAACAAACCATACGCGAAAATCGATGTCTGAAAAGTCTGGTCTTTTCCAGTTAAAAAACATATATTTGATAGTACGGTTGGCGTAGTGGTTTAAGCGGTGGTGTTCGACACTGCGCCGAGTGTTGTGGGTTCGATCCCCACACGAGACAACACTTTGTGTGATTCATAAATTGTTGTTTCAAGTCTGGGTGTTCATTGTGTCATTTGTATCCGTTGGATGTATGTTTGTAAAGTCCCCCGCGACACAGGATTTATTCCTTGTGGAAGTTGACGTTTTTAAAGAAGACCAGCCCCCTTAGCCAAATGACATTATTATATCGCTAATCGCTAAGTGCAAAAATGTATGGAACTGGCATTGGCTTTCGATATATCACGTGGTCAACGAAGAAGGAATTCTACGTTGCCATGGTAACCAAGCGTTAGCGAAAGTAGAAAACAGAAGCGAATGCTATTTGTCTGGGGCAAAGAGCTCAGATATTTATATTTTTTATTTATATATTTTTTTTGAAGACAAACTTTCTGTGACACAAATTGCCGTCCCTCTCTCCTCCAGTGTATCTTAACTACGAGAGCGAGAGAGACGGAGAACGACGCCAGCGCCGCCAACGGCGCCAACTACGAACTAAACTGGAGACAGTCCCCACTTGGAATCGGCACACGACATCCTTAAGAACTGCGCTTCTATGTAAATCTGTATTCATTGCTAGGTCCTCAGATAAGCTATACTACCTTCTTTGTCTGACATTCCTTCGCTGACGTCACTTGACATGGCAGTACGGCTGTGTGTCTGTTCGTTTGTCTCCACTGACGTCTGAGACTCAGTGTTGCCACTATGATTACCATTCTCCATTTCTTCTAGCTGAAACAAAATAATAATTTGTCATCATTAGGCATCTTCAAGTACCCATAGTACAAGCTCTGCTTAGTTTGGGACTAGATGGTGTTATGTTCAACTAGTAATCTAATCATCATCATCATCAGCCTTTAACAGTCCACTGCTGGACTAAGCCTCTCCTTTGAAAGGAGGAATTGGTCTACTATACCACGCTGGCCAAACGGGTTGGTATAGGGTTTGTATCAAGTTTTCCTTCTCTTACAGTGCTGTTCTCTGCATAATATGCTCCCTCTGTCGGCTCTTACGACACCCATGGGATGATATGGGGTGGAGACATAACGTATTCTTAATCCGTCACCATACGGACGCGCGGGGCGTAATATGGTGCACAAGTATGTGCGCAAACACAAGTGCAGAATGCACTATATACAATATACACATTTTCCCTCACTCTCATAGTCCCATGGGACGCCACAAGCGACACGACCGGAGAGAGATTGGGTGAGGACCAACGGCTTAACGTGCCTTCCGATGCAAGGGGGTGTAACACCGCCAACTCCCTTCGTAACTGTATTTGATAATTTTCAGCAGAAAAACCCAATATCACTTTTTTGTTCAACCTGGGAATCAAACCCGCCCTCATGATCCGCAGCCAATTACACTACTTCAGGACTAGAAGCACTCACTCCCTAAAACCACAATGGTGTTCCTCTATCCGATCCCATTAAATGGTTGGGGCACGGGAACTGCGTTAGCATAACTTCTGCGATCATCATTAGTCTTGAATATAAACTGTCCTACTGCTGAGCACCGGGCTCTCCTCACTATGAGAAGGGTAAAAGTTTGTTCTCACTAAGTATTGTGGGGTAAAAGAAGATGTAGAGACAAGCATCGAGGCATGTTAAGATGGTTTGGGAACATGGAGAGGATGGATGTCGAAAGACTGACTAAGAAGATATATAAGGCAAGTGTGGAAGGGTCAGGACGAAGGGGAAGACCTAGGCGGACGTTCTCTGATCAGATTGGAGACATTCTAAAAAAAGGACAGGTCAGAAGTACCCTAAACAGAAGAGCATGCATGAGAAACTTGATGGGAGTGAATGAAGCAAGAGAGGTATGTTAGGATCGTTGCAAATGGCGTTCCGTAGTCTCTGCCTACCCCTCCGGGAAACAGGCGTGAGTCTATGTATGTATGTATGTATGTATATTTGACTCATTTTGAAGGGATTTTATGTCAAACTAGCTGTTTTCCGCGGTTTCAGCCGCGTCCTGAGAGAACTACTTTGCGTACCCGGTAAATTAATAGCCCTTGGTGTATCAGCTATCCGCCAGTGAAAGTCCTGTCAAAATCGGTCCAGACGTTCCTGAGATTAGCGAGAACAAACAGACAGCTGTCTGTCTGTTTGTTCGTGCCAATTTTTGTCTGGCTGTCTGTCGGTCCGTCTGTCTGTACAGACAGACCGACAGATAGCTAGACAAAAATTGTAAAAAAATTAATAATTTGGCTTTATGTGCAGTGTATACATCCATGTGCATTTAGTAAAAAGCGGTTATTTTAATATTACAAACAGACGCTCCAATTTTATTTATGCGTATAGATTTATTTACATCGTTATAGCGCAGCACAGCGCAGCAAATGTTTAACTGTCAAGCCATTATCGACATAGTTCTGTTTAACATTATGTGCAAAATCAATTAACAAGACAATGTTTACAACACGCACACAAACAACTATTGTGTGATAATTGATTTTGGACTATTTCTTAATGAGAACATTATCATCATCCTCTTAGCGTTATCCCAGTTTCAGCCCAGGATCCGCTTACTAGCTAACCGGATTTGGCTGAATATTAGCTTTTTAACAGAGCGACTGCCTGTCTGACCTCCGCAACCCGATGGGACAGGGATATTCCATGGTTAAGACTAGTTTCACTTCGCTCCGCACCGAGAAATCGTATAAGGGCGTCGCCATTGCAGCCGAGTGGCTTGGGGGAAGAGGAGGCAAGGTCACCAGCTGGTAGCCCGATGAGAGGCAAGTTACGTTAGGATTTTTACTGCCTCCGTAGTCCAGTGGATAGCGTATGCGACTGCTGATCGGAGGTTCCGGGTTCGATTCCCGGGTCGGGCAAAAGTGTTACTGGGTTTTGCCGAATACTCAGTAGCAGCACGGAGTCTAGTGATGTGCCCGGTAACGGCAATAGGCTCGCCTCCTATTACGTGGGACCTAAAAATTAATGGTAGTACCACATAGTATTATATTATCTGTGCCTCTGCCTACCCCTTCGGGGATACAGGCGTGAGTCTATAAAAATATATATATGCATATATGAAGAAAAGGAGACAACATTTTATAAAATGTATAGATTAGAGAGACCTATATTAAAATAAATAAAAATGTTTATTTGACACAAAATAAATACATACACTTTCATTTACAGGAGACACATTTTTGTTTGTACATTTTGGACATGTATTAATCTAACGGTACTGAGAAGTGAGAACTGCAGTGATTCTGTAAGACTTCATTGTAAACTTCGAATCTGAATCCGCTGTGAATTTCTTGATTGGCATTCTAAAAACTCGGTTGATAATTCGAATCTACACTAGCGCTACTCTTGCGAGCGTGTTTGCGAGTTGAACTAAATTGACCTCGAGATTTTGACAGATAAAGTATGAGATGACGTAAAAAGTGGCATTCTATAAGGTAATTCCCCCGTCAGTTCGACGCTCACTTCGCATTCAAAATCAAGGTCATTTTGAACCTTATGCGAAGTGAGAGCGAATAGTGACGTGAAATGCGAGTTGTTGTTTGAATTTTACAGAATCGACGTGCTGTTATCCAAACTAGGCTCTTAGTCTGTAACCCCGCGTTTTCACCAAGGTATAATACATGTATTTAACAAGTTTTTGACAATGTTTTCTTTTCTCATATACATGTATAAAACATGTCGTATACAAAACTATAGACATGTATAAAACTTGTTGTACCTTATACAAAACTTGTATGCAACTTGTTGTAGACATGTATAGAAAACTTGTATGTAACTTGTTGTAGACATGTATATAAAACTTGTATGAAACTTGTTGGTTGAAAACTTGTAGTTGTCTGCATGTTTATGATCTCATGTTTTTGTCGTAGCTAAACTTGTAGAATTCGAGACAAATTCAAGCAGTAGTTTTATTTTAAAAGAAAGAACCTGACTTCGTTTTTAATTTATTTACTTCCCTATTAAACTGGTTCTTGAGGTTTGTTATATTTTATCAACATCTTTAACACTGCCTCCGTGGTCCATTCGATAGCGTATGTGACTGCTAAATAGAGGCCCCGGGTTCGATTCCCGGGTCGGGCAAAAGTATTACCTACTGGGTTTTTCCGAATTCTCAGTGGCAGCACGGAGTCTGGTAACGGTACGGCAATAGGCTCCCCCCCCCCTTATTACGTGGCGACCTTAAAATTCATGGCGAAATGTGGGTGTAATAAGTATTACACCTCTGCCTACCCCTTCAGGGATACAGGCGTGAGTCTATAAATAAAAAATAAAAAACATTAATGTACATTTGCGAAGCAATTGCTGCCAATGCGTCTTTTTTCTTCTGACGATCTTTATATATTTTATTTTTCACATTCCTCAGACATTCTTGTACATGCAAAAGCTCAATGAGTTCTAAAGTTTGTTTTTTGACCACTCCATTCTTCTTCTTATTTCGTTTTCACGAAGTAAAAAGCGCGGTTCGTCCGGTATGTTGAAAACTATTTTTTTTTTTTTAAATACAACTCCCTCGTTAGGACTAAATCTTGTGTCGCGGGGGACTTTACAAACATACAACATACGGGCACAATTTATAGATCACACAAAGTTTTGTCTCGTGTGGGAATCGAACCCACAACGCTCAGCGCAATGTCAAGCGATGAGGCGGCCGCTTAAACCACTATACGTATATCTGTATAATCTATGCACTATACGCCAACCGTGCAGTAAAAAAAAACTTTATCCAACAAGCATGGATAAAGTTTAAAACTTGTCTAATACTTGTATAATACAGAAATTGCAATAAAATAAACAATACTTGTCTAAAACACGACTGTATTTTGTAGGTGAGAACGCTATCAATGTATAAGACATGTTTTAAACTGTAACAGACTTCAGTGTAAACGCAAATGTGTTTTATACTTGTATAGATACTTGTTGGCTACACAGTGTGAACGAAAGAATGTTTGAGACATGTTCAATACATGTATAAAACAAATAATTATGTTGTCTACAAGTTTTGTATAAAACATGTATTGGACATGTTTCTTGGTGAAAACGAGGGGTTAGTATGTTGGAAGACAGTGTTTAGACGCAGGGTTTTGATACAATGTTAACCTGTGGTAAATGAAGAGGTATTTTACAATGAAGGTACGTATTCATCATCATCGCCCTAGTTATCCCGGTTACATCCAACACTTACCAGGGTAGGTACTGACTCCCCATACCGATTGTCAAAGGTCTTCATGACAGCCGGGACCAACGGTTTAACGTGCTTTCCGAGGCACGGGGCAAGCGATATTTAACAATAACGAAGGTACTCGTACGTATTACCAGGTATTAGGTTCATATTCAGCAGCGTACTGCGAAAGACTAATGATGATAATGTTCAGACATGTATCTACCTTCGGCCAGTTATCGAATGGTTCTCCAATATCTCGAAGTAACTGCCTCCGTGGTTCACTTGATAGCTTATATGTCTGCTGATCGGCAGGTCCCGGGTTCGATTCCCGGGTCGGGCAAAAGTGTTATTGAGTTTTTCCGAATTCTCAGTAGCAGCACGGAGTTTGGCATTGAGCCCGATAACGGCAATAGACTCGCCCCCTATTACGTGGGACCTAAACTTTCATAACATGGCAAAATGTAGGTGTAATATTACACCTACATTTCGCCTCCTTTGGGGATACAGGCATCATCATCATCATCATCAGCCCTGTATATAAACTGTCCCACTGCTGGGCACGGGCCTCTTCTCTCTATGAGAAGGGTAACGCCATAGTCCACCACGCTGGCCAAGTGCGGGTTGGCAGACTTCACATGTCAACTTTGAGAACATTTTGGAGAACTCTCAGACATGCAGGTCTTCACGATGTTTTCCTTCACCGTTTAGCAAGCGATAATTAACAATTTAATACGCACATAACTCCGAAAAGTCATTGGTGCGCGCCGTGGATTCGAACTCGGACCCTCTGCGTGGCAGTCTGTCGGTGTCTCCACTAGGCTATCGCTGCTTGATGATACAGGCATAAGTCTATAAAAATATCGACCGGTTGAATTTCTATGTCCAGCACAGAAATGAATTTATCTGTAACGGAATCAACCCGTTATATATTTATTTTTATACTAATATTATAAAACTAAGCATTATGATTATAAGCAGCGATAGCTGAGTGGAGAGACGGACAGACTGCTACGCAGAGGGTCTCGAGTTCGAATCCACGGCGCGCACCAATGACTTTTCGGAGTTAAGTGCGTATTAAATTGTTAATTATCGCTTGCTAAACGGTGAAGGAACACATCGTGAGGAAACCTGCATGTCTGAGAGTTCTCCATAATGTTCTCGTAAGACATGTGAAGTCTGTCACGCACTTGGCCAGCGTGGTGGACTATCGCCTTACCCTTCTCATAGTGAGAAGAAACCCGTGCCCAGCAGTGGGACAGTATAAAGGGCTGATGATGATGATTATAAAGCTGATGAGAATGTTAGGTTGAACGCGCTAATCTCAGGAACTACTGGTCCGTTTTGTGTAGGATAGCCCATTCATCAAAGGAACTACAACAGCATGCTATGAGCCATGAGAACGGAGCAGTATAAAAATAAATTAAATAAAAAAAATAAAAAACCTTTTATTTCATGCAAAAGTTACAAAACACAAAAAAGTAAAAAAAAATATTCATACAAAATTTAAAGAAAAGAATAATATTAACTTTGGTTACACTAATTTCACTTCTTTTTGAAAATGTTTAATATAATTACCTATATAAAGTTTTTGTTTGCATGAACCCCTCCTCAAGTGAAGGTGAAGGCCTCCTCTAAAGAATGCCATATGTCTCTATCCTGAGCTATTTGCGGCCAGCAGGTACCAGCCACTTTTGTCAACTCGTCTGCCCATCTCGTGTAGGGTCTGCCTTTAAGACGTTTGCCGTTTGGACCTTTCCACGTTGTAACCCTGCTGGTCCATCTCTCGTCCTTTAGCCTCGCTACGTGCCCAGCCCACTTCCATTTTAGTTTCTTAGCGTAGGTTAGAGCATCCGTCGCTTTGGTTGTTTTTCTAATTGTTGTGTGAGGAATTTTGTGCATCTTTTTTATGTTGAGCATACTTCGTTCTATTCCGCGTTGGCAGGTGGTGATTTTGCTTTTTAATTTGGATGTAAATTTCCAAGTTTGACATGCGTAGGTTAGACAAGGTAGGAGGCATGATCTCATGACCTTTGTTTTGATATTTATTGGCATATTACTTTTGAATATCTCTTTTAACGACCAGTACTTGTTCCAAGTATTTTGTACTCTTCGTTCTACTTCTATTTCATTTTGTTTTCTGCTGAAGCCTATTTCTTTTACAAGGTAGATGTATTTCTCTGTATATTTTAGATTTTCGTTGTCCACTGATATTCTTCTCTGTATACTATTTGTCATGACCATTGTTTTAGAAAAATTCATTTCTAATCCTATCCGCTTGCTAGCTGTGTTTAGTAAATCAATCATATCTTGTAATTCTGTGCTAGATTCTGACAGCAGAACTAAGTCATCTGCGAAGCGTAGGTGGGATAAGTACTTGCCATTGATGTTTAATCCTGTCTTTGCCCAGTTGAGTGTTTTTATTATTGACTCTAGGACGGATATAAATAATTTTGGAGACAGCGGGTCGCCCTGTTTCACGCCTCTTCCGATGGAGAACGTGGGACCGGTGGATTCTAGTTTTATTTTTGCCGTACTACATTTGTAAATGTTTCTGATTATATCTATATACTCTTGTTCAACTTTTTGAGCTTGTAGGGCGGTCCATATACTTGAATGTGACACTGTGTCAAAAGCTTTTTTGTAGTCAACATATGCGATGTAGAGCGCTCTTTGCTTCTCTTGGTATTTTTCCATTATTAGTTCTAGAGTATGTATGTGATCGATTGTTGAGAAACGCTTGCGAAAGCCTGCTTGTTCTATTGGTTGATTTGCTTCTATTGTGACACTTATTCTTTTGTTAATTATGGAGGAAAACAGTTTGTATATACAGCAGAGTAAACTTATAGGCCTGTAGTTTGTGATATCTTTTGAGTCACCTTTTTTGTAAATTAAAATTATTTCCGACTCTACCCATTGCGATGGTATTTCAGCAGTTTTTAATATAAGGTTAAATAAGTGTGTTAGTGGGGGAGTCAGTAGTGGCCAGGCAACCTTTATAGCTTCATTTGTAATGCCGTCTGGTCCTGGGCTTTTATCCAGCTTTAACCTTTTTATTTCTTGTATGACTTCTTTTTCAGTTATTGAGAACGGAGCAGTACCCGGCCGTAAATAACCGCAGGCTCAGCCAGTACTTATTTGTATAATAGGAAGTGCATTTTAAAAGTGAATGGTGCGCATTTGTCATTGTAATTTCTTATCAATATTTATCAGTTATGTCTCATTGATAACTTATCAGTAGAATATGTTCTAAAGGTGTGTGGTTCGATACTAGGTGACAGATTGACGAAGAAATACTTTTACTTGATAAAACAATTTTGCTTTATCACTATCCTTGAAATAATTGCACAAAACAGAAAAAACCTAACCCAAAATATGACCTTTCAAAATTATGTGCGTTTTTTAAATAGTTAATGGCCACTTGCTTGGTTAAGGAAAACATCGTAAGGAAACCTATATGTCAAAGATTACTTCATATACATATACAAAGACTCACGCCTGTTTCCCAAAGGGATAGGCAGAGACTACGGAAAGATCCTGACTTATCTCTCTCGCTTCATTCACTCTCATTAAATTTCTCATGCATGCTCTTCGGTTAAGGGTACTTCTAACCTGTCCTGTTTTTAGGATGTATCTAATCTGGTCAGGGAACGTCCGTCTAGGTCTTCCCCTTCCTCCTGTCCCATTCACACTTGACTTATATAACTTCTTCATATTGTTCTCGAAAGACATATCAAGCATTTGATCAGCGTGGTGGACTTTGGCTGCAGGCGGCTGCTAGTCATCATCAGCCTTTAACAGTCCACTACTGGACTTGGCCTCTCCTTTGAAAGGAGGAATTGTCCTACTATACAACGCTGGCCAAACGGGTTGGTATAGGGTTTGTATAAATTTTCCCTTCTGTTGCAGTGTTGTTCTCTGCGTAATATGCTCCCTCTGACGGCTCTTATGACACCCATGGGATGATATGGGGTGGTGACATTCCGTATTCTTGATCCGTCACCACACGGACTGCTATTAATAGGTATAAAATAAAAGATCAAATCAAAGTCAATACTTATATTCAAATGTCTGTACGCTAGTTATAACTGTTTTGCCCGGAGTGACGTCTTTCTTAAACAAATGTTGATAACTCACCGATATATCTTCTGTCACTGTTACTTTCTGTAACTTCAAATCTCCTTTAGTTAAAGCAGTTTCTTTCTTAGTAATAGTTATCACCGGTGACAGAGTATACCCAGTATCTGTTACTTCGGAACTGATATTTTCTTCTGGTGCTGCCATCTGTCGGATTGTCTGTTCGCTTGGCACATCACTAGTGATGTCTGATGGCGTTTCGTGAGTGCCGGTTTTTGGTGTTTCCGACATTATTGGTGTTCTGAAAATGGTTGCTAGTTTAGAAATAATACGGCAGGCTGTGATGATGATGATTAAAACCATGGATAGATCAGCCGGGACCGACCGTAAGAATACAAAGTGACCTATTTCATTCCGTGAGTGGATTAGAAGGCGAAAAAGGGAAATGCAAGAAGAAAATGGTATCTTAGCGCAGGGATATGAAATACGAAATATTGGAACTGTTATCCGGCTCGACACGGACCAAGTTAATTAAAAAATAATAATGAAATGCAAAGCATAACATAACTTCACGCGTTTATCCCCGAAAGGGTAGGCAGATGTGTATTACACACCCACACTTCGCCAGTTATGCTTCGTACCAATATAATAGAAGGCGAGCCTATTGCCATCTGCCGGGCACATTATTAAACGAGTGAGAAATTCGCTTGTTAAACGGTGAAGGAAAACATCGTGAGGCAACCTGCATGTCTGAGTTCTCCATAATGTTCTCGAAAGACATGTGAAGTTTGCCAACCCGCACTAGGTCAGCGTGGTGGACTATGGCCTTACCCTTTTCATAGTGAGAAGAGGCCCGTGCCCAGCAGTGGGAGAGTTTATATACAGGGCTGATGATGATGATGAGAAACAAAATAAATATATAATTAAAATAATATATTAATGATGAAACTTACCTATATCGTTCTTGTATTAAGAACTTGAGTAGCCGACTGTGCTCCATTGGCTGATAACGACAATATCACTCTGATAATTATTATAATCTATTGATAACCGTATCAGCTGCAGCTAAAATTATATGTTGATACTTGTTATAAATTATGTATTGTTATGGGTAACTTATTCAATATATAAAGCGGAAGAGTTTGTTTGTTTGTTTAGTTGAACGCGGTAATCTCAGGAACTACTGGTCCGATTTGAAAAATTGTGTCTGTGTTAGATAGCCTATTAATCGAGGAAGGCTATAGGCTATATAACATCTCGCTGTGAGCGACGGGAGTAGAGCAGTAGCCTTAAATAACAGGGTGTTACTAGTTCTATTTATTATGGATCCATTATATATTGTCATGTTTACTTCAAGACTGCACCGTGGTTCAGTGGGTAGCGTATGCGACTGCTGATCGCAGGTCCCGGGTTCGATTCCCGGGTCGGGCAAAAGTGTTACTGGGTTTTTCCGAATTCTCAGAAGTAGCACTAAATCTGGCAATGTGCCCGGTAACGGTAAAATAGGCTTGCCTTCTATTACGTGGGATGAAATATTCTTAGTGTGACGCAATGGTGCCGATACACTTAAGCATTTTATAGACTCACGCCTGTATCCCCGAAGGGGTAGGCAGAGGTGTAAATATTACACCCACATTTCGCCATGAAATTTTAGGTCCCACGTAATAGAGGGCGAGACTATTGCCGTTACCGGGCACATCACCAGACTCCGTGCTGCTACTGAGAATTCGGCAAAACCCAGTAACACTTTTGCCCGACCCGGAAATCGAACCCGGGACCGCCGATCAGCAGTCACATATAGGTACATCGCTGAGACTGCTCCGTGGTCCAGTGGATAGCGTATGTAAGTATTAACAACAAAAAAACTGTGTGTGGCACTCGGAGACTGCCGCGGTAAAGCTATTGCATAGCATTTTTTATCAACTTATGGAATTATAATTATTTTATTTTATTTTAATAAGAAGAAAAGAAAAAGTTATGCCGTGTGGTTGACGGCATAGAATACAAGTGTCACCACCCCCTATCTTCCCGTGGGTGTCGTAAGAGGCGATTAAAGGATAACACGATGCAAATACCATCTTTGCGTAGAGACGGAAAACTCGACATCAAACCCTATACGACTGCCTCGTTGGTCTCGCGGCATAAATGTGCGCGTGGGATCGGGAGGTCCCGGGTTCGATTCCTGGGTCGGGCAGTGTTATTGGGCTTTTCTGTCATGAAATTCTCAGTAGCAGCACGGAGTCTGGAAATGTGCCCGGTACGGCAATAGGCTCGCCCCTTATTACGTGGGACTAAAGTATATCTGGCGAAAAGTGGGTGTAGAAATACACCTCTGCCTACCCCTTCGGGGATAAAAGGCGTGACGATATGTATGTATGTATGTATGTAAAAGAAAAAGTATCACCGCTGTGCCGGTCGGAGTGGGGGGTGTCAGGTTTTTTTCGTTACGGAATTTCTGGATTCGGTCTCCACGTTCAAGGCCCGCGATAAAATCTATGCAATAGCTTAAAAAGGTATCCATTGTTTAGTACCCATAGTATAAGCTTGACAATCAAACACTCGACCGTAAATGTGTTGCAAGGGATCTAGGTGTATTTTTCGACGACCAACTGTCTTTTCGTGAGCATTATGCCGATATAACGAACAGAGCTTTAAAACTCCTCGGCTTCATAGCCAGAACCACTAAAGGTTTTAAAAATCCGTACAGCCTTATACTACTGTACAATGCTCTGGTCAGAAGCACTCTGGAGTACTGTTCAGTGGTGTGGGCGCCTTTCTACGCAGTACATTCTGATATGATTGAAAGCTTACAGAAAAAGTGTGTTAGATGGATTTCATTTAGACATGGGCTATCAAGGAAACTTGCAACTTATACAGATCGTCTACTTAAGTTCAAAATTACACCTCTACATGTACGTCGTAAACAGCAGGACTTAATTAACCTTCACAAGATTCTCCATGGTACCATTGACTCTTCCACTTTGCTTTCTCTCATCAATATTAACACTCGACATAATACTAGAACACCAAAACCTTTTCTACTTAATATATACAAAAACAACACTTCCTACTACAACCCTATCATTAGAATGTGTCGTCTTTATAACGAAATAACGCGGGACAACACTTGTAACGTTGATATCTTTGATTCACGAGCTACCGTTTATAAAAGAAATATTCTGGCCTTATCACTTTAAAAGGAAGACAAAAACACACTGTATCACTGAATTTACTAAACGTAGTTTGACTTCACTGTAACATTAACTTAAACTTCATGTACCTATATACAAATTCTGTTGTTTTGAGTTAACTAATAACTTTATAACATAAATCATGTTGTGTAATTGCGTTAGGGTACCAATCAGTACTAAACTAATATCATTGTAGAATCATCATGCTCTGTTTGTTACCTGTTGTAATTACCTAAATAAATAAATAAATAAATAAGCACTACTTAGTTTGGAACTAGAAACTAGATGGTGTTGTGTGTATTTGGTAAATCAGCGTTTCCTAAATGGTGGGTTGCATCGCAGAACCTTTCGCTCCTAATTCTTGTAAAATGATTTTAATACACTATGGCGTTCAAAATCTTTTGATGGGTCGTGAATTCGTGATGGAGACGTATTTGAATTACGGGGCCAGAGCATAATCAAGTTTGGGTAATTACTAACAGTGTCAGTATGTCCAAACTCTTCATGACAGCCGAAGCCGTCCAGTTAAAGTGCTCTACGCTCATAAATCTATCAATGTAGATATTTTTTTTATATAGTCACTCCTGTATCCTCGAAGAGGTAGGCAGAAGTGTAATATTTCGTCATGAATTTTGGGTTACACGTAATATGGGGCGAGCCTACTGCCGTTACCGGACACGTTGCCATACTCCGTACTGCTAGTGAAAATTCGGAAAAGTCACAAACACTGCCCTTTCCTCAATTCCTTCCCCGTCATCCCACTCCTCATCCTATCCTTTGTCCCAACCCCAAGGGGCGGCAACGCACTTGTGACTCCTGTGGTGTTGCTTGTGTCCATGGGCGGCGGTAATTGCTTACCATCAGGCGCGTAGGCGATCCGTCTGCTCGTTTGCCGCCTATAGGTAACTATAAATAAAAACACTTTTTCCCGACTCGGAAACCGAACCCTGATCAGCAGCCGTATACGCTATCCATTGGACCACGACGGCAGTGTATTTATTCAGAAGATACAACCTATTGGGTTGTGAAACTGGGCCTCTGAGTTTGTATAATTATCTGAATGATAGTGCTTAACCGCATGATTATTTCGTATTGAGAATTTTTATCGACCAGATTGGAGACATCCTAAAAAAGGACAGGTTAAGAGTATCCTTAACCGAAGAGCATGCATGAGAAACTTGATGGAAGTGAATGAAGCAAGAGAGATATGTCAGGATCGTTGCAAATGGCGTTCCGTAGTCTCTGCCTACCCCTCCGGGAAACAGGTATGAGTCTATGTATTTACAATTTTATTTGTCTTAAGACTAGTTTTATGCGGAAATTTCGTTCATAAATATTCTTATTAATATTGTTCTGTAAAATATTAACTTCTTAAGAAATATTGTTTTTATACATTATAGACTTAAGTGATTTACCTTATTTGTGAATGCCACAACATACATAACACATCACCACACCTTTGATTACACCCTGTATATCACTGATAAAAAAATATTATCACTTATACATACTTAAAGTACAACGAGCAATTAATATTTTATAATAGTAAAATATTAAACTCAACACAGCACTTTAAACGAAATTAAATGTAACTTTATCAAAATAAATGAAACTTTAACCAAAATAAAAGAAACTTTTAAACGAAATAAATGAAAGAAGTTGTACCGCGGATTGTGTTTGTAGTACTGAATGTAGAGTAGACGCTTATATCTGCAGTATCAGCAATTTTGATAAACTGACGATAATTTATCGATGTATCTGATAAGTTGTATTATCTAATAAATACTTTTATAGTTAGCTGGTATACTTACAATATCAGGGTGATAAACATTCATTTAGGTATATTGTTTGTCGTAGACGAAATAGAAATAGTGTCCGTGTGGTGACGGATTAAGAATACGAAATGTCACCACCCCATATCATCCCATGGGTGTCGTAAGAGCCGTCAGAGGGAGCATATTATGCAGAGAACAGCACTGCAAGAGAAGGAAAACTTGATACAAACCCTATACCAACCCGTTTGGCCAGCGTGTTATAGTAGACCAATTCCGCCTTTCAAAGGTGAGGCCTAGTCTAGCAGTGGACTGTTAAAGGCTGAGGAAGAAGACAAAATAGAGTCGACCAGGTGACGTAGCGGGAGTGCAAACGACTACTACGCTAAAGGTCGCAGGTGCGATTCCCGCTCAAGTCAAACATTTGTGTGCGTGAACATGGATGTTTGTCTTACTCTGGGTACTTCTATGTAATATGTATGTATTTACAAAGAAAAGTATACATGTATGTTTATCAATTGTTTAGTATCCATAGAATAAGCTCTGCTTAGTTTGGGACCAGATCGTGTTGTGTGAATGTGCTAGAATATTATTATTAAATCTTGTATTAGCCTTCAAAATCAGCAGTACAAATATGTATTTGTTGGTATATCAGCATGAATGGGCCGGCTCGACCGGGGAAGTACTACCCTCTCAAAGAAAATCGACGTAAAGTAACAGTACCTAAACTGTTGCGTTTCGTTCGGTGAGTGAGAGTGCTGGAGGCCCACATTCCCTATTCCTTCTCCCTCATTCCAATTCTCCTCCTATCCCTTTACTCAAAACAAACGACGGCAACGCACTTGTTTTGCTATAAACTCTTCTGGTGTTGCTATAAACAATGTCTATGGGGGGCAGTATTAGCTTACAATCAGGCGATAAGTCTGCTCATTTACCACCATTTACTTACATAAAAAAACATTAACGGACTCCTGAGACGATAGTCCTGGGTTCGATCCCCAGTTACACCGGGCTCACACCACTGATTTCGAAGTTATGTCTGTATTAGAAATGTTAATTATCACTCGCTTAACAATGTGCCCGGTAGATGGCAATAGACTCGCCCCCTATTACATTGGGACCGAAACATATCTGGCGAAGTACATACATACAATACATAGTCTCACGCTTATATCCCCGAAGAGGTAGGCAGAGGTATATTGCTACACCCACTGGCGAAGTGTGGCACCTCAGCCTACCCCTCCGGGGATAAAGGCGTGAAGTTATGTTATATCAATCCGTCTGGCCAGCAAAGTATAGTAGAACAAATTAATAGGGTAGACCGAGGCGAAACGGATCAGTAGGTGAATCGGATCAAAATAAGAAATTGGTGAATATTTTTAATACAGCGTTGACAAGGAAGGCCAGCTACTGCCATCTCGCAAGCCACTTCCACTTCGCACCTCCTGCCTTCGGTGGCGTTTAGACTCGACCAGTATATCAGCGTCAGCGCCGCTCGCCAGAGAGTAACTTTTTGTGTGCGTTACAATTTTTGCGCTCATCTAAAGTACTTGCTTACTATTTCTTGGTTTTAATGTAAGAATTTGAGTTATATAGCTTAAACGGCTTGGGTCAAAAGGTCTATTTTAGAAAAGATTTATTTTTAAGCACAGTATTATAGGAAATGTTTATTTCAAAAGTCTTCAAGGTGGGGTGATTCGGATCGCGTCATCAGGGGCGAATTGGATCACTTATTTAAAATGATTTATTTTACGTTTGAGAATAATTAACCATGTTTATTCAATTAATTATGGTTCGCACTTATAGAAGACAAACAACAAAGACAACAAGCAGGAGAATGGTCCCAAAACAAACATTATAGCCCCAAACAAAGTACTGGCCTAAGAATTAATCTTGGGTCGGGCTGCTGAGATTTAAAAATTGCTATACACTATTTTACAAAGAATAGTTTCTCTCTCCAGTGATGTCATTAAGACACCTGGTAGACAATAAAACCAATATTGCATTTGTTTCAGTGTAAGATTAATCTTTACGTAAGAGATGCGAAGAAGAAACTTAAAACTGCCGTAAAAGCTGTGAAAAAAAGAGAAACAGACTGATACCAAAGAAAATATGAAGAAGAAGAATAATAAAGGAAACCTTGAATAAAAATCGAATGCGAAGCACAAATATTGGCTTTGTTTATTTATTTATTTATGGCTCTTCAACTATGGGTACACTATTACATTTAAATTAAGACAACATTACGAAGTTAAATCTAAGCGTGTCACTACTTATAAAAAAGCACTGCATGCACAATTATAGTTTGAGAATTTAACAATATAAACAAAATTTTAATTACAATTTCAATTAGAGAATAACATAAATTAAATTATAAAATAAATTAAATTAAAATTAGATTAAAGAATAAATAAAAAGAAATTAAATTAGACAATTATTAAAATTCTAATTAAAAGAAATAAATTAAATAATAACATAAATCGAATAAAAACACAAAAATAAAATCAAAATGAAAACAATACAAATTAGAACAAAGTTTAACAATCAGTCAACATTAAGCTTTTTAGGGCTGGCACAGAAACATTTATTTTGTATCTATGATGAAAAATAATCATCCACCATCATGTGTAGAATGGTGCCATGAAAAAGTGCTGATCTGGGTGAGAAAGAAGGCCCGTATCCATTTGATTCATGTTTTAGTAATTTTTATCGTTCTGATTTTTTATTATTTTAGTATTGCTTTTAATACAAATGCTTATAATGTTGAGAAATCCTTAATTTTATGTATGATCCTATTCGCCCTGATAATTGGGGCGATTCGGACATTTCTCTCTTTTTAAATTTTGATTAATATTTTGCACAACTTATGAGTAATTTGAGTTTCGAAGTTATTAATACGTGGCCAAATAATTACTGATTACCGTTTTTGATATTAAAGTTAATTATATTACACTTTAGTATGATTTTTATGTCCCCTAATAAAAAGTGATCTGATTCGCCTCGGTCTACTTGTCTGTATAGGAGAGAAAAGACCTTTGTCCAGCAGGGGACTGCGAAAGGACCTATGATGATAGTATTAAAGTTAAGAGTAGTGGGGGGGCCCAAACGGCTAAGTAGAGGGTCTTGGGTTCACAGCCATGGAGCGCAATGCGCTTGCTAAACGGCGAAGGAAAACATGGTGAGGCGTGGTACATGTGTGAGAGAGTAGTACATAATGTAGTAGACATTTGAAGTCTGTCACGCATACGCTCAGTAGCCTATCTTTAACAGACTTCAGAAAAGGAGCCTTTACAGTACGTTTGCAACACTGCCACCTGGGACATTATCTTGGAATGAAATAATAATTTAAATAAGATTAGTTTAAATAAAACAAATTCTTTTAGTTCATATACCCACATTTTTATTAAATTAAATACTCCCAACACATTTTAATATTATTACGCTTACAATAATAACATTATATCCAACCAAAACAATATATAAAATGATAAATGTAACATTTAAAAACATTGTATATCATTTTTAAAATCATTAAATACATTTGAATAAAAGTATTTAGATGTAACAAAAAAATATTATAGGCCATACATTTTCTAGCAAGTTACTGTATAAGTTTTTTTATATATTTTTATATCGTTCACTGCCAAGTTGAGCCATTTCTTCAAAACAAGCACATTTATTACATTTTATTTTAAACTTACGACTAGATTTTAAGATTTAGACATTCAGGGCAGGACTAGATGTGCTATGTATCTAAATAACACAATATACATGTTATATAAAATAAATACACATTCTAAAATATACATTCTTTAAAAACAAGACCATTTTATATAAATGAATAATATACACAAAAAGTAGGAATAAATATTATTATGACTAGAACTGATTTATTTTGTTAAAAATATACTGTGGAAAATATATAACACATGATCATAACAATAAAATAATTATACAATATGTAAAAATAAATAAATGCGATACCAATACCAAATATATAATTTATTATACACATGTATTTATGTATATAAGTTTGAATATTTTTGATCTTACATTTACATTAAATATCTAAAAGCAGAAAATATCACTAAACTATCACATTTAAGGATTATGTATTCGCGATGATTATCTAAAATGTCCGGGTAATGTTAGAAACAGATATGGTGAAAGTACGAAATATGTGTATATAGAATTTTAAGCTAAAATCGCCACAAGAATAAGAAGATAATATGTATAAGAATAGATTTAAAATTTTATATTTCTACATAGTTAAAATATGGCACATTTTTCGCTAAATTCGGGCAGGGTTAAGTCGTATTATCTAAATATTACGCCTACATTATTTTCAAAATACCCATTCAATCCTAAATTTGTGTTTTCAACATTACCCGTTATATATTATGTATATAAATTATATATTATGTATATTTTAAAGTTATATAAATATATTGTTTACTATATTACAAAGTTTCAGAATTATTACTAAGATACACTTTCAGCTCATGGCCATCTTCTAATTTACTAATAACTTTATACTACTTAAAATTATATTGAGAACTTTAAACTGGACAATACAAATTATTTAAATCTAACTTCAACGCAATTTTTAGTATAGTGCAGACCTTTTAATGTGATTGCACTCGATTTATGTTTTGAGGCAAAAGCAGATATTTCATATTTGTCGTGATTTCGGGCTTACCTATAATTAGTTCTGTTATTTATAATTAAGTTTATTTTAAATAAACTTAATTAGTCAACAATAATACCTATAATTAAAAATATGATGAGTAAACAGTTTTAAATACTAAAGAACTGTTAATAATAACAAAATTTACATTTAAATACATTTGTTTTACAATTACATAACAAATAATTTAAAAATATACATTTTGTATAGGACCCAAACCCAGCTATTGCAAAATCTAACAGAAGATCAAATATGAATGATCGTAATACTACATTGCTAAATGTAAATATGACATTATATTCTAATACTACAAGACATATAACATACTACAATTATACATTATACTAATAGCGTGTTATTCTGTAGAAGTTCTAACAAGTTCTAAGAATAATATGAATTTTAAAACACTATAACTCGTTTTTTGATACGACATGCTATTTATACATATTTAAATGCTAATCTATCATGAAAATGAGAGATAAATGGAATGTGCTACTTACATTTACTGACATTTAAACAGTTAAATATTTATATTGTAAATACTAACACTGGAAGATTATGTGATTATATATTGATTTATATTTAAAGGAGTTTAAATTTAAACGGTAATATGTGTTGAAATGTACTTTGAAATATATTTTAATTGAATTAAATAGCCGCATTTTGTCATCTTTTCAACACCAAATTATGCAGCCATACATAACTTGATTTGTATGTGTCGTCACATCAAAAGAGTACGAGAGTAGAGTACGCTGAATAAAATATCATATTTCAACTGACTATGGTCTAAATTACACTGACATCTTGATATGTTCTGTCACCAATTATGGCAGTCCACATCCTCCCTCGACAAGAAGTTAGTCTGTAAGTTGTCAAAGGATTTCTTACAGAAAACACATTTTTAACAAGTCAGTTAAAAAGTTATGCAGTAAGTTACAATATTTGTGTAATGACTGTTTTATAATTGGGTGGAATTTGAAAAGTTATAGACTTCATTATGAGTTTGTTCTACCTAAAATTATTTGAAAGAATAAATGTCTAAAAGTAGATATTTATTCTTATTAATCGGCGTGAGTTACCAAACTCATTATTTTTTTAGAACTTCAGAGCATAGGAATACTCGTATTTTAAAATTGTGTTTAGAAACGAACGACACAAACGACAAAACTCGGCTACCCAATTTGTAAAAACTAATAATATTATTATATTTTTTATAGAATCATCTATATTTGAATAAGCAGCTACCGTATGTACTATAACTACATATATTTATTTTATGACATTTGTTAAAATTTCTAAAAGATATTCATAAAATATTATACTTATTTAAAACCATCGATGGAATAAAGTCATAATGAATATTATATATTTCAAAAGTTGATTATAAATGATAAAACTAATTTAAGAAAAGAACAACTATAAGTATACAAATTGTATAAAAATTCAAATGTGTATAAATACAAAATATATCCGATGTGTTTAAATCGCCGCTAATAAATTATTTAAAATGCTTAAATTGTATTGAATGAACTAGGAAGATATTATAAGCTATATTATATATTATAGGTATATTGTCTACACAAAATAAATATAAAATAACCACAATCATTCACATTTGAAATAACGTCTTTAACAAATAAATATTTCAGAAATATATGCTATTATATTATACTTCTATAGAAGCGTGTATAATTTTATTATTATTAGTAATTAATGAAAGAATGTAGATAGGTAGACAACTATATTAACAGTAATGTAAATAATTATTATATCTTATATTATTATTACTTAGGTTGGCTGAACAACGTGAATTATATGGATATTAAATATTTACAAAATTATATACGAATTTTACGATTAAAATAGATTGACTTCTTATTTCAAGAAATTAGTTATGCATGTAAAACTGAATCCTTTTAATTTTATCTCAGCCTAATATTTGTATCCAAAAAGATATAAGATTCTATATTGAGTCCTTGCTGGATTATAACATTTTGACATTGGTCAACCAATCTTTAAAATAATATTTACAATAGTTTAATATCTAAGAATATTATTGTGATTATATTGTCATTAAAACCATTATTGCATTTATTTACAAAATCACCAAGCTCCTTACAAAATAAAAATACTACCTCGTTTGGTCCGTTGCCCAATCAAATAAATGTTATCAAAACTTGCTCAGCCGTTTTCGTAAAATAATTTATTGTCGTTATATTCCGAAAGCGTAGAAGAAGAAAGACTACATTTGGCGCTTTTTGCACAAGTGGTCGATAATGTATTTTTTATATATTTTTTAATTCACATGTTTATACTACAAGTCCTAAATACCCAATCAAATTTGGATGTATGGAGTATCGTAACAGCCCTAAACCATCCCGAGTAGACGGACCTTAAATATTTCGAAAATTTACTGCCGTAGATATTTTTTACTGTTTAGTTCGATTTCTGGCATCACAAATTTCATACAATATACGGTTGTGGTCGCGGAGGGACAGTCCCTCCGCGACCACAACCGTTGCAAGCCGGTAGAAACGTAGGAGAATAACAGAGGTATTTATGCCTTGAAATAAATAAATTATCGCGACTAAGATCCGCTAAATAATATTGTATGATGTATACAAATCGCGAAAGTTTAAAATCGATTATCACAAATTTCGAAGAATTATTTTTATATAGTTACTTTTTAAATACCGTAAAACGAGCTTTCGAATTTTATTAAGCGCCATCTGCAGTCATTAACTTCAAAATATTATTTTATTGTCTACATTATACAAATATATTCATAAATTTTATAATAAAAATATTGTCAAAGTCACTTTTGCAAAATGAATATTATTATTCTTTGCGAAAGCTTGTTTTAAATTAATATTTATGTAAGCACATTTATATTATTATACTCATTTATGAGTATAATTTCATTATAAAATAGGCAAATCACAATTCATTACAAACATGGTCTCATACCAACTCGCGTTCATAACAAATAATAATATAATTATATAAAATATGTATATATATTATACGAATATTACAAAAATCTATTCTTCGTCATATAATTTTCACAAAAAAGATGTATTTTCGTTTAAAAAAAAACATTCACAAATATTTTTCTACAGTCAATTAAAACTAAAACGCGTACTTAAAAAATGTATACATTATTTTGTTTATATAAGTCTCTTAGCTAAAATGTACACCCTGAATAATCGGCATTATACAGATAAATATTGTCTACATTTATTACATGTATACAAATTGTTGAAAAATTGTATACATTTGGATAAAACATCTACGATATCACTCGAAAGACAGATATAGAGATAGTAAGCATTTTTACAACACTTTTATATTTTTTGTACTAGATATAGGTTCTAAAATAGGTATTAGAATCAGTATATGTCAAAATGATTTGTTTCAAAGATATGTCACCAAGCATATCGGAAACTCTAATGTATATTGGTACCATTCATAGCCACATTTTAAACATATACATTATAAATTTTTGCATAAAAGCACACATTTATACTCTACATATTTTGACAGTTCAGAGAAAAATTGGTCATATAGATACAGAGGCTCTAAATATTGTATACAAATAGACATAAAATATATTCTAATATACAATGTATATATGATTTTAAATATACATTTGGGCAATACACTACAGTATACATATAATATAATATTTTATTGGCTTTACTCCTAGGACGTCTTAAGCAAACCCCATTGAAAAAATCCCCGAGTTTGACATATAAAATGGCGGGCAGAATTGGCGGTAAAAGTTCCAAGATGGCGTTTATTCTTCTTCTTCGTTTTGGTAGCTCACGTATCGAACCGATGACTTGTCGCTTATTATCAGGCTCTGAAAATATTTTTGAACGTTTTAAATTAGAAAATAAATATAAATAAACACATTTTTTCTATGCGCGAGATCTTACATGAGATGATGTGGTTTAGGAAGTGTATAAAGTCCACTTATCAAAGTAATATTTTGATTGATTTTTTAATAACATTTTACTTACTTTATTTTTTTATAATGTTATTTTTATGTATATACAAATCTATGAAATAACTAGAAAAAATACAGATAATTAAAGAAATTAGGTACATGCTTAAAGGCTTTGTCAAACAGAACGCGTACTTAACGCTCGTCCGTTTGACAAGGCACTCGTCCGTTTCGTTGAGCATGCAAGTGGATGTTTTAATTGATTTTGGATATTATTTAGTTGAGGAAAAGGAGGATAATAGTTTGATAGTGGAATAATGCTCTCGATAATAGTTATACAGTTATTCGGGTGGGTTGGATTTTAAAACGAGTCGCCTGAATTTGAGAGTATTGGTGGTGTAGGGGGCTTAAAGGAATTAGTCTTAATCCCCTCAAAGTAATTTTGGCTGCCTGACTTGCGTTTAAATATTTTTAAACAATTTCTACCAATTCTTAAATACTTTGACAATTATGCAAAACGTAACGTAATTTGTATGCTTTAGTACAGTTTTTCAAATATAATTTTTAGGTTTTATGTGAAAAATTATATTTGTGTGTTACGTGAAACGAAACGCAACCCGCCATCTTGGATGGATGGATGATTCCTTTGCTTTCGCGTGCCTAGGGTTACTAGGGTTAGGTGTGACTGTAATTCACAAGTTTTCTTTTGACCCTTAATCCGAAAATAGGAGCCCTGCGAAGCAGGGCTCCGTCAACCTCAGTTTATTAAACTAGTGTGAAGAATGTGGAAGTTGGCACCACCATACACACTGATGTTTGGAGAGCATATGATTTTTATTTTTCTAAGGAAACCAAGTATTTCCGGCGGGTGAAGATGGTGAAGGGAGGACCCGAACCCTCCCCCCTCCTCCCCCCAACCACTGACAACCCCTTAAAATGGCGACGTATTTCGAAACTTTTACCTTTCGGGTTCGCACTATGTATGTATTGGCGATATTGGATAAATAAATAACGAAGATATACCTGCTTTTCATCTCGTGCTGGGGGCGACCTCAGCATCATGAGGCAAGGCGCGTAAGCAAAGTTCAGCACAGCAATGATGACCAGCATCCATTCGAAGCCGATGCTGTTCATCAGAGCACCAGAGAGCGCAGGTCCTGTAATAATACTCATCATGAGCCCTGTATATAAACTGTACCACTGCTGGGCCTCTTCTCACTATGAAACCTGCATGTCTGAGAGTTCTCCATAATGTTCTCGAAAGACTTGTGAAGTCTGTCACGCACTTGGCCAGCGTGGTGGACTATGGCCTTACCCTTCTCATAGTGAGAAGAGGGCCCGGTATAATAATATAATAATATATTCTACCGCATACGTACAACACCATCTAGTCCAAACTATGTAAGCACAGCCTGAACTATGGGTACTAGACAATGGATACATACATACATACATAACGTCACGCCTTTTATCCCCGAAGGGGTAGGCAGAGGTGTATTTCTACACCCACTTTTCGCCAGATATACTTTAGTCCCACGTAATAAGGGGCGAGCCTATTGCCGTACCGGGCACATTTCCAGACTCAGTGCTGCTACTGAGAGTTTCGTGACTGAAAAACCCAATAACACTGCCCGACCCAGGAATCGAACCCGGGACCTCCCGATCCCACGCGCACATTGATGCCGCGAGACCAACGAGGCAGTCGTATAGGGTTTGATGTCGAGTTTTCCGTCTCTACGCAAAGATGGTATTTGCATCGTGTTATCCCTTAGTCGCCTCTTACGACACCCACGGGAAGATAGGGGGTGGTGACACTTGTATTCTATGCCGTCAACCACACGGCAAACAATGGATTAACATACTATATACAATATGCATAGATAGGATATTGAATCTGGTAGTTATTTAGCCTTCCAAAGACTGCATCCGTAGTCCAGGGGACATCCCGGGTGAGGAAAAACTGTTACTGGGTTTTTCTGAATTCTCAGTAGCACCACGGAGTCTGGTGATGTGCCCGGTAACGGCAATAGGCTCGCCCCTTATTACGTGGAACCTAAAAATTCATGGCGAAATGTGGGTGTAATATTACACCTCCGCCTATTATATTATTTTAAGTACTTATTTGTTGTTATACCGGCAACGGAAATACATAATTTGTGAAAATTTCAGCTTTCTAGCTATCACGATTTATGAGATACAGCCTGGTAACAGAGAGACACACAGACAGACAGCGGAGGCTTAGTAATAGGGTCCCGTTTTTACCTTTTATGTACGGAACCTTAAAAGGAAATATGGTGACAACTTACCAACGGCGTATCCCAGACAGAAGGCCGTATCTCCAATAGCGTATACCGATCCGTATACAGCCGCGTGCCTGATGTCCACTAGGAAGCCCAGCTCTGGCATCATGGACGAGTCCACCATGCCGATGGCGAAGCCAAGCCCAGCGTTGGGAATGATCAAGTGCTCCAGTTTACGCGCCATTGGGATCTGGGGACGAAGAGTTTATATTTTTTTTTTGTTTAATGAAAGACAAATCCCATATTAGGACTAAATTCTGTGTCGAAGGGGACTTTACAAACATACAACTAACGGACACAATGAACACCCAGACTTGAAACAACAATTTATGAATCAGACATAGTGTTGTTTCGTGTGGGGATCGAACCCACAACACTCGGCGCAGTGTCAAGCGGGCGGCCAATTAAACCATTACGCCAACCATGCAGTCATATCAATTAATTGCTTTAAGAGTTTAGACCAGTGGCGTAGGAAGGGGGGGGGGGGGGCGAGGGCGGTCCGCTCCGGGTGCCACCCTTTTTGGGGTGCCACCCATCCAAAAAAAGGGGTGACACCCAAAACTCAAGTTTAAGAATTGTTACTATACCATTTGGTCGCGGGAGATAGGGCGCGTGGCAACGCAACACCGACACGCCTCTCCTCCCGTGACCGCGCCCGACACAGAGGGACAGACAGAACTGTCCCCCGCACCCGCACTTTGGACGCATCCTACGCAGGCCTCAACCAAGCCCACGTGGAGCGTCCCCTCCTGGATCCCTCTTAGCTTCACCGCGGATGTCCAAGCCAAGGTTACTGAGCCCCCCCACCACGACAAGGTGGACATCCCACAAATCCCCAGATCCCCTAAATGTTTTAGCCAAGTTATAGGTTGAAAATTAGAAGACTTCCAAATAATTTTCAAGGTTAAATTAATTTTATATAGGGGACGGTAGATATTTTAGGGGCTTCTTGTATTAAAATATTTAACTATTGGGTATTTTACGTCATAATTTTGGCTCCAGTAGTGTAGAACTGTAGACTGTGCGAGTATAAGATGGTATAAGTCAGTTAGGATATATAATTATGTTTGGAAGCAGGATGGTAATGAATCTTATATGCATTTTTCGTGATCTTTTTTATTCTTTTATAGACGCCTGAATGCCCGAAGAGGTAGGCAGAGGTGTAATATTACACCCACATTTCGCCGTGAGTTTTTAGGTCCCACGTAATAGGGGGCGAGCTTATTGCCGCTAGTAACAGCAGGCAGTGTGGTATAGTGCCCGGTAAAGCTCGCCCCTACAAATCATGACATGGCTAAATGTAGGTGTGTAATATTACACTTTTGCCTACCCCTTTCGAGGATAAAGCCGTGATTCTATCATCATCATCGGCCTTTAACAGTCCACTGCTGGACTAGGCCTCTCCTTTGAAAGGAGGAATTGGCTTACTATACCACGCTGGCCAAACGGGTTGGTATAGGGTTTGTATCAAGTTTTCCTTCTCTTACGGTGCTGTTCTCTGCATAATATGCTCCCTCTGTCGGCTCTTACGACACCCATGGGATGATATGGGGTGGTGACATTGCGTATTCTTAATCCGTCACCACACGGACACGGTGACGGCGAGTCTATAAATAAAATTAAAAGTTAACAAAGTTTCTCACCAGTATAAGACATAAGCCAATGATGATAAGTCCAGAGCACGCTGCCAGCCATCGTCCCATCTTATGGCCCAGAGGTCCAAACAGATTAGTGCCTGAAACATTTCATTTACATTCATACACATGGTTCAGAGTAGTCTTGTGTAGTTCGCGAACGAACTAGTTCGAAAGAGTGACTCCCACAGATGAACTACGCGAACTAGTTCCCCAAATAGCCCACTCCATAGTTCAGTCGTTCGTGAGTCGTGACAGAACGAGTAAAGGTCTCGTTAAAAGGGGATCATTATACATATTTTTGTCTCCAAAATTTTATTAGTAAGTAATTGTGCAATGTTCAATCATCACATCGCAGCAGAACGAAAAACGAGCGAACGAACGGGTTTAAATAATTAATATAAGACAGAGCGAACGAACTTCTTAAAATAGTACAGTTTAAGGCAGATCGTTCGCTCGTTTTAAAACTACTCCTGCTGCGAAGAGCGAAGAGCTAGGAACGAATCACGAACTAACGAACTAAAAGAGCGAACTAGTTCGTTTAGGAGCGGCGAACTAGATCGTTCGATCTCAGTCGCGAACTATTACGCCCAAGACTAGTTCAGAGGTAATATTATAACAAAGAAGCAAAAATATACAGATACATACAAACAGGCAGTGATAGCCTAGTGGAGATATCAACAGACTGCCATCCAGAGGGTATCGGTTTTTTTTTACATGGTAATAGGCGGCAAACGAGCAGACGGATTGCCTGATGGTAAGCAATTATACCGCCGCCCATGGACACAAGCAACACCACAGGAGACACAAGTGCGTTGCCGCCCCTTTGGGTTGGGAAAAGGGATAGGATGAGGAGTGGGGTGAGGGAGAAGGAATAGGGGATAGGGCCTCCGGCACTCTCACTCACCGAACGAAACGCAGCAGTTTAGGTACTGTTACTTTACGTCGATTTTCTGTGAGAGAGTAGTACTTCCCCGGTCGAGCCGGCACATTCATGCTGAAGTCAGCAAGGCTCTACTACCTAGGAAATTTACATTCATACACATGGTTTAGAGTTAATATTATAAGAAGCAAAAAAAATTCACATACATATGTGTTATACATAGAAACAGGCAGCGATTGCCTAGTGGAGATACCAACAGACTGCCATGCAGAGCAAAACAAACAAAAACAAAAAATATTTTATTTGCATCTCCAAAACATAACATAGGTACATACATTTTCTTACTAAGAATAACAGAAGGTGGTAAGTGGAGAACAAATTAGGCAACTGTTTCAACTTCCAATCCACGGCGCGCACCAATGACTTTTCGGAGTTATGTGCGTATTAAATTGTTAATTATCGCTTGTCCCGTGCCTCGGAGAGCACGTTAAGCCGTCGGTCCCGGTTGTCATGAAGATCTTTGACAGTCGTTATAAGAAGTCAATACCTTCTAAATAAACTGACACTAGTCTAAACCATGGAATATCGCTATCCCTTTGTGTTGCGGAGGTCAGACGGCAGTCGCTCTGTGCGAAAGCGAGTATTCAACCAAATCCAGTTAAACTAGTAAGCGGATCCCAGGTTGAAACTGGGATAACGCTAGCAGGAAGATGATGCTTACCGATCAGGTAACAGATGCTTGCTGGTAAGAACGCTACTCCCTGCTGCCAACGTCTTGCTTCCATGGTATCAGCCATCCAGATAGGTAAACTTGGCTCCAACATTGCGATGCCAACGTTAGCGAAAGTTATAGCTCCTGAAATAGAGAAAAATACAGTAAAGTACTTACTTAGATATTTTCAAATTTTGAAGCGGCTTCAATTGTTTATTATCGCTTACTAACGGCGATAAATTAACTTGCATGAGAAACTTGATGGGAGTGAATGAAGCAAGAGAGATACTTATGTCAGGATCGTTGCTAATGGCGTTCCGTAGTCTCTGCCTACCCCTTCGGGAAACAGACGTGAATATTTATATGTATATATGCTAACGGTGAAGGAAAACATGGTGAGTCGTGGTGCATGTGTGAGAGTAGTACATAATGTAGTAGACATGTGAAGTCTGTCACGCACGCGCTCTAAGTAACGGACTGTGGACGCACCCGCCTCATAGTGGGAACATGGTGAGTCGTGGTGCATGTGTGAGAGTAGTACATAATGTAGTAGACATGTGAAGTCTGTCACGCACGCGCTCAAAGTAACGGACTGTGGACGCACCCGCCTCATAGTGGGAACATGGTGAGTCGTGGTGCATGTGTGAGAGTAGTACATAATGTAGTAGACATGTGAAGTCTGTCACGCACGCGCTCAAAGTAACGGACTGTGGACGCACCCGCCTCATAGTGGGAACATGGTGAGTCGTGGTGCATGTGTGAGAGTAGTACATAATGTAGTAGACATGTGAAGTCTGTCACGCACGCGCTCTAAGTAACGGACTGTGGACGCACCCGCTGCATAGTGGGAACATGGTGAGTCGTGGTGCATGTGTGAGAGTAGTACATAATGTAGTAGACATGTGAAGTCTGTCACGCACGCGCTCTAAGTAACGGACTGGGGACGCACCCGCCTCATAGTGGGAACATGGTGAGTCGTGGTGCATGTGTGAGAGTAGTACATAATGTAGTAGACATGTGAAGTCTGTCACGCACGCGCTCTAAGTAACGGACTGGGGACGCACCCGCCTCATAGTGGGAACATGGTGAGTCGTGGTGCATGTGTGAGAGTAGTACATAATGTAGTAGACATGTGAAGTCTGTCACGCACGCGATCTAAGTAACGGACTGTGGACGCACCCGCCTCATAGTGGGAACATGGTGAGTCGTGGTGCATGTGTAAGAGTAGTACATAATGTAGTAGACATGTGAAGTCTGTCACGCACGCGCTCTAAGTTTTTTGTTGTTGTTGTTTGTTGTGTTTGTTTAAATAAAACAAACTCGTTTAGTTCATATACCCACATTTTTATTAAATTAAATACTCCCAACACATTTTAATATTATTACGCTTACAATAATAACATTATATCCAATCAAAAAAAATATAAAATCATAAATGTAACATTTAAAATCATTGTATATCATTTTAAAATTATTAAATTCATTTGAATAAAAATAATAGATGTAACAAAAAATATTATAGGCCAAACATTTTCTAGCAAGTTACTGTAGTAATATATATGTATTTTTTTTATATATTTTTATATCGTTCACTGCCAAGTTGAGCCATTTCTTGAAAATAAGCACATATTATTACATTTTATTTTAAACTTACGACTAGATTATAAGATTTAGACATTCAGGGCAGGACTAGATGTGCTATGTATCTAAATAACACAAAATACATTTTATATAAAATAAATACACATTCCAAAATATACATTCTTTAAAAACAAGGCCATTTTATATAAATGAATAATATACACAAAAAGTAGGAATAAAATTATGACTAGAACTGATTTATTTTGTTACAAATATACTGTGGAAAATATATAACACATGATCATAACAATAAAATAATTATACAATACTAAATATATAATTTATTATTAGTTTGAATATTTTTCATCTTACATTTAATTTTACATTAAATATTTATAAGCAGAAAATATCACTAAACTATCACATTTAAGGATTATGTATTCGCGTTGATTATCTAAAATCTCCGGGTAATGTTAGAAACAGATGTGGTGAAAGTACGAAATATGTGTATATAGAATATTAAGCTAAAATCGCCACAATAATAAGAAGATAATATGTATAAGAATAGATTTAAAATGTTATATTTCTACATAGTTAAAATATGGCACATTGTTCGCTAAATTCGGGCAGGGTTAAATCGTATTATCTAAAGATTACGCCTACATTATCTTCAAATTACCCATTCAATCCTAAATTTGTGTTTTCAACATTACCCGTTATATATATAAATTATATATTATGTATATTTTAAAGTTATATAAATATATTGTTTACTATATTACAAAGTTTCAGAATTATTACTAAGATACACTTTCAGCTCATGGCCATCTTCTAATATACTAATAACTTTATACTACATAAAATTATATTGAGAACTTTCAACTGGACAATACAAATTATTTTAACCTAACTTCAGCGCTATTTTTAGTATAGTGCAGTCCTCTTGGTGTGATTGCATTCGATTTGTTTTGAGGCAAAAGCAGATATTTCATATTCGTCTTGATTTCGGGTATACCCATTATTAGTTCTGTTATTTATAATAACGAGTACACTAATCCCCTTAGAGGATACCACTAGGCTTAGAAAAACGTTTCATGCTTTATTTAAAATAAACTTAATTAGTCAACAATAATACCTATAATTAAAAACATGATGAGTAAACAGTTTTAAATACTAAAGAACTATTAATAATAACAAAATTTATATTTTAATACATTTGTTATACAATTACATAACAAATAATTTAAAAATATACATTTTGTATAGGACCCAAACCCAGCTATTGCAAAATCTAACAGAAGATCAAATATGAATGATCGTAATACTATATTACTAAATGTAAATATGCCATTATATTCTAATACTACAAGACATATAACATACTACAATTATACATTATACTAATAGCGTGTTATTCTGTAGAAGTTCTTAAAAGTTCTAAGAATAATATGAATTTTAAAACACTATAACTCGTTTTTTGATACGACATGCTATTTATACATATTTAAATACTAATCTATCATGAACATGAGAGGTAAATGGAATGTGCTACTTACATTTACTGACATTTAAACAGTTAAATATTTATATTGTAAATACTAACACTGGAAGATTATGTGATTATATATTGATTTATATTTAAATGAGTTTATATATAAACGATAATATATGTTGCAAAATGTACTTTAAAATATATTTTAATTGAATTAAATAGCCGCATTTTGTCATCCTTCCAACACCAAATTATGCAGCCATACATAACTTGATTTGTATGTGTCGTCACATCAAAAGAGTAGGTACGCTGAATAAAATATCATTTTTCAACTGACTATGGTCTAGATTACACTGACATCTTGATATGTTCTGTCACCGATCATAGCAGTAAAGATTATGAGTGCGGTTATCATTTGTGAAACTTCTTACCAAAGTCTTTATTACTTGTGACTAAAATTATGTTTTTGATTTTTATATTTTCTCGGACCACATCCTCCCCTCACAAGAAGTTAGTCTCTAAATTGTCAAAGGATTTGTTACAAAAAAAAATTTTAACAAGTCAGTTAAAAAATTATGCAGTAAGTTACAACGTGTGTAACTACTATTTTAAGTGGATGCAATTTGAAAAGTTCTAGACTTCATTATGAGTTTGTTCTACCTAAAATTATTTAAAAGAATAAATGTCTAAAAGACGATATTTATTCTTATTAATCGTCATGGGTTACGAATCTAATTTTTTTGGAACTTACTTGCTTACAGAGCATAGGAGTACATGTATTTTAAAATTGTGTTTAGTAACGACACAAACAACAAAACACGGCTACCCAATTTTTAAAACCTCGTAGTATTATAATATTTTTTATAGAATCATCTATATTTGAATAAGCCGCTACGGTACAATAACTACATATTATATTTATTTCATGACATTTGTTGATATTTCTAGAAGATATTAATCAAATATTAAGATATTTAAAATCACCAATGGAATAAAGTCAAAGAATATATATTTCAAAAGTTGATTTGAATGCTAAAAATAATTAAAGAAATGAATAGCTATAAGTATACAAATTGTATAAAAATTAAAATGTGTATACATAAAGACTAAATATATACGATGTAAATAAATCGCCGATAGTAAGTTTTACTAAATGCTTAAATTGTATTGATTGAACTAGGAAGATATTATAAGCTATATTATATATTATAGGTATATTGTCTACACAAAATAAATATTAAATAACTACAATCATTCACATTTGAAATAACGTCTTTAACAAATAAATATTTCAGAAATATATATATAATATTCTATATAAGCGTGCATAAGTTTATAATTATTAATAATTAATGAAAAAATGTAGACAGGTAGACAACTATATTAACAGTAATTTAAATAATTATTATATCTTATATTAATAATACCTACTTAGATTGGTTGACTAACGTGGTTATTAATTATTTACAAAATTATATACATATTTTACATTTAAAATAGGTTGACTTCTTATTTCAAGAAATTTGTTATTCATGAAAAATTTGAGTCCTTTCAATTTTATCTTAGACTAATGCTTCTATCCAAAAAGATGAAAGATTCCTTATTGAGTCCTTGCTGCCTTATAACATTTTGACATTGGTCGACCAATCTATAAAATCATATTAAATTTACAATAGTTAAATATCTAAGAATATTATTGTGATTATATTGTCATTAAAACCATTATTGCATTTATTTACAAAATCACCAAGCTCCTTACAAAATAAAAAAACTACCTCCTTTGGTCCGTTGCCCAATCAAATAAATGTTATCAAAACTTGCTTAGCCGTATTTGTTTAAATAATTTATTGTCGTTATATTCCGAAAGCGTAGAAGAAGAAAGACTACATATGGCGCTTTTTACACAACCGCTCGATAGTGTATTTTTTTTGGAATTCACTTATATAGTGAGATAGATAGATAATTCTTTATTGTCTTAAGTGACTTGACTTAAGTGAACTACATACATATCAAATGCACAAAGGCGGCCTTATCGCAAAGTGCGATCTCTTCCAGGCAACTTTAGGATGGACAGACTGAAAAGACAAAAAGCTTTGATGTGTAGCGAATTTATTTATTTCACTACAACCACTAAATACCCGATCAAATTTGGATGTATGGAGTATCGTAACAGCCCTAAACCATTCCGAGTACACAGACCTTAAATATTACGAAAATTTTGTGTCGTAGATATTTTGTACTGTTTAGTTCGATTTCTAGCATTACAAATTGTGAAGAATTATTATTAGATACTTCTAATAATAATTCTTCACAATTTCTAAATTCCGTAAAACGAGCATTCGATTTTTATTCAGCGCCATCTGCAGTTATTAACTTCAAAATGTTATTTTATTGTCTACATTATACAAACATATTCATAAATTTTATAATAAAAATATTGTCAAAGTCACTTTTGCAAAATGAATATTATTATTCTTTGCGAAAGCTTGTTTTAAATTAATATTTATGTAAGCATATTTATATTATTATACTCATTTATTATTTGATGAGTATAATTTCATTTTAAAATAGGCAAATCACAATTCATTACAAACATGGTCTCATACCAACTCGCGTTTATATCAAATAATAATATAATTATATAAAATATGTATATATATTATACGAATATTACAAAAATCTATTCTTAGTCATATAATTTTCACAAAAAAGGTGTATTTTCGTTTAAAAAAACATTCACAAATATTTTTCTACAGTCAATTAAAACTAAAACGCGTACTTAAAAAAATTTATACATTATTTTGTTTATATAAGTCTCTTAGCTAAAATGTACACCCTGAATAATCGGCATTACACAGATAAATATTGTCTACATTTATTACATGTATACAAATTGTTGAAAATTGTATACATTTGGATAAAACATCTACGATATCACTCGAAAGACAGATATAGAGATAGTAAGCATTTTTACAACACTTTTATATAATTTGTACTAGATATAGGTTCTGAAATAGGTATTAGAATCAGTATATGTCAAAATGATTTGTTTGAAAGATATGTCACCAAGCATATCAAAAACTCTAATGTATATTGGTACCATCCATAGCCACTTTTTAAACATATACATTATACATTTTTGCATAAAAGTACACATTTATACTACGTATTTTGACAGTTCAGAGAAAAATTGGTCATATAGATACAGAGGCTCTAAATATTGTATACAAATAGACATAAAATATATTCTAATATACAATGTATATGTATATGATTTTAAATATACATTTGGGCAATACACTACAGTATACATATAATATAATATTTTATTGGCTTTACTCCTAGGACGTCTTAAGCAAACCCCATTGAAAAAATCCCCGAGTTTGACATATAAAATGGCGGGCAGAATTGGCGGGAAAATTTCCAAGATGGCGTTTATTCTTCTTCTTCGTTTTGGTAGCTCACGTACCGGACCGATGACTTGTCGCTTATTATCAGGCTCTGAAAATAAGAACATAAATTTATATATAAACACATTTTTACGTTAGGGATCCTACATGAGATCATGTTGACGTTCGTAAGTGTTGCTCAGTAACCTATATGAATTAATGTATTTGAAGTAGATGTGGTTTAGGACGTGTATACCTACGATGGTAAAAAGTCCACTTATCAAAATATGAACATATTAATTACATATAATCTGATTATTTTATGTCAATTCAAATTTAGGAAATAACAAGCAAAATACATACATATAATTAAAGGAATTACAAGCATAAAGGCTTCGTCAAACAGAACGCATACTTGTGTAAGCGTAAGTACTAGGTATATTGTCAGAAACGCCAGCGTTGCGTACTGTACCGTCATAGTATAGCGCTCATAGCGAGACTTGGCTTGGCGATGGTAACAGGTCGGCAAAGTTAAGTAACGCTTGCACAGATCGCCACTTGGATGGGTGACCGTATGTGGCATTTTCATCTGAGCGCCACCATGCTTCGAAGGGCACGTAAAGCTGTCGGTCCCGGTTCTTGCTTCAGGACAAGGATCGCTAGGCCATTTCGGCTTTCGGTCTGACATCTCCGATACCAGAGTTGGCCACACTCACACGAGAAAGAAAGACCGTCATAGTACAATACAATCCTGCGCTTTATCACGGAGTCAAGTTAGCGCTAAGAACGCGTTCTATAAGACTAGGCCTTTAGCGCCGGTGTACATAAAGCGAGGTGCTGCGCTGAGCATGCAAGTGGATGTGTCAATTGATTTTGGATATTATTTAGTTGAGGAAAAGGACGATAATAGTTTGACAGTGGAAAATGCTCTCGATAATAGTTTGACAGTGGAAAATGCCTTCGATAATAATAATATATATATATAATAATAATATTCCACTACATTCACACAACACCATCTAGTCCCAAACTAAGCAGAAGCTTGTACTATGGGTACTAGATAATGGATAAACATACATATATACTTTTTTTTTTTTTTTTGTAAATACATACATATTATACATAGAAACACCCAGACCAAGACAAACATCCATGTTCATGCACACAAATGTTTGACTTGAGCGGGAATCGAACCCGCGACCTTCGGCGTAGCAGTCGCTTACACTCCCGCGGCGCCAACCGGTCGTCAAAAATAATAATAGAAAAAATAATAATAGTTTGACAGTGGTTCAATATGTAGGTATGTATTGGCGATATTGGATAAATAAATAACGAAGATATACCTGCTTCTCATCTCGTGCTGGGGGCGATCTCAGCATCATGAGGCAAGGTGCGTAGGCAAAGTTCAAAACAGCGATGATGACCAGCATCCATTCGAAGCCGATGCTGTTCATCAGAGCACCAGAGAGCGCAGGTCCTGTAATAATACTCATCATGAGCCCTGTATATAAACTGTACCATAGCTGGGCACGGGCCTCTTCTCACTATGAAACCTGCATGTCTGAGAGTTCTCCATAATGTTATCGAAAGACATGTGAAGTCTGTCACGCACTTGGCCAGCGTGGTGGACTATGGCCTTACCCTTCTCATAGTGAGAAGAGGTCCTGGTATAATAATATAATAATATTGTCCGTGTGGTGACGGATTAAGAATACGGAATGTCACCACCCCATATCATCCCATGGGTGTCGTAAGAGCCGACAGAATTAATATATTATGCAGAGAAAAGGACTGTAAGAGAAGGAAAACTAGAAACAAACCCTATACCAACTCGTTTGGCCAGCGTGGTATAGTAGGCCAATTCCTCCTTTCAAAGGAGAGGCCTAGTCCAGCAGTGGACTGTTAAAGGCTGATGATGATGATGATTCTACCACATACATACAACACCATCTAGCCCAAACTATGTAAGCACAGCCTGAACTATGGGTACTAGACAATGGATAAACATACAATATGCAATATGCATAGATCGGATATTGAATCTGATAGGTATTTAGCCTCCTAAAGACTGCATCCGTGGTCGAGTGGATACCCCGGGTCGGGCAAAAGTGTTACTGAGTATTTCCGAATTCTCAGTAGCAGCATGGAGTCTGGTGATGTGCCCGGTAACGGCAATAGGCTCGCCCCCTATTACGTGAGACCTAAATATTCATGGCAAAATGTGGGTGTAATATTACACCTCTGCTTATGACATTATTTTTAGTACTTATTTGTTGTTATACCGGCAACGGAAATACATAATTTGTGTAAATTTCAGCTTTCTAGCTATCACGGTTTATGAGATACAGCATGGTGACAGACAGACAGATAGCGGAGGCTTAGTAATAGGGTCCGTTTTTACCTTTTATGTACGTAACCCTAAAAGGAAATATGGTGACAACTTACCGACAGCGTATCCAAGACAGAAGGCCGTATCTCCAATAGCGTATACCGATCCATATACAGCCGCGTGCCTGATGTCCACTAGGAAGCCCAGCTCTGGCATCATGGACGAGTCCACCATGCCGATGGCGAAGCCCAGCCCAGCGTTGGGAATGATCAGGTGCTCCAGTTTACGCGCCATTGGGATCTGGAGACGAAGTTTTATAAGTTATATGCTTTCAATCCATTCTATTCTATATTCTACCACTTACACACAACACCATCTAGTCCCAAACTAAGGAGAGCTTTTACTATCGGTACTAGATAATGGATGAACATACAACACTTATTTTTTTTGTAAATACATACATAATATTATACATAAAATTGTGCGGGAATCGAACCCGCGACCTTCGGCGTAGCAGTCGCTTACACTCCCGCAGCGTCAACCGCTGCGCAGAATAAAATTATGTATGTATTGTATATATATATATATATATAGGTAGGTATATTAATTTGGTTTTGTATGTTGTATATGAATTGTATTTAAAATTAAATTATTCATTTTATATAATAAATACACCACAAAATTGCTAACAACTTTCATGTCCATCCAAAGGTTGCCTGAAAGAAATCGCCCTTGGTGATAAGGCCGCCGTTTGTACATAAATCGTAGTTTTAAGTCACTTTATTAATGTACTGTAATTTGATGTGAAATAAAGAAGATATATAAGGCAAGTGAGAATGGGACAGGACGAAGGGGAAGACCTAGGCGGACGTTCTCTGACCAGATTGGAGACATCCTAAAAACAGGACAGGTTAGAAGTACCCTTAACAGAAGAGCATGCATGAGGAATCTGATGGGAGTGAATGAAGTAAGAGGGGTATGTCAGGATCGTTGCTGATGGCGTTCCGTAGTCTCTGCCTACCCCTCCAGGAAAGAGGCGTGAGTCTATGTATGTATAAATCTATCTAAATATATAACTATAGGATGCTCGTAACTACGCTCGCACATTTTACGGTGTTTTTCGAATCCCGTGGAAATTTCCACAAATCCCTTCTTAGCGCACCCATTCGCTTTCCAAGGAACATGCTATACAGCTTCTTGCGACCAATAGTTTTGACTGTACGTTGTCTGTCAGTCAGTCAGTAACATACATACATATGCTCACGCCTTTTTCGCGTCGGGGTAGGCAGAGACAACAGATCGCCACTTGCTTCTATCCTTGCAAACCTCACGCGCTTCCTCTACATTCATTACTCTTTTCATACATGCTCTGCGACCGCAGAGTAACATGAGAATTTTATATACAGGTACAGTCGAACAACTTCCTGCTAGACCACCCTAAGGGTGAGAATCGCTCAGCAAGACATCGTCGCTTCCAGTGCTACTTTACACGCACATTGACACTCGTATACAAAACCAGTTTCTAGTGTGCCTCGACTCTAAGAGCGAGCCAAGGGATTTTTTTAAACTGGTCCACCGCTGACTTGTTTGATTGTACAGATAAAAGTAACATATTGCGCCTAGTGACATACAAAAATATTTTCTTTCTTCTTTCTTTCTTTCTTTCTATTCGTTTTTAGCCGACCACGTGACATATTCAGGGCGGATCCTAGTCCATACATTTTGCATGTATGGACTAGGATCCGCCCTGAATATGTGCCTTAGCTTAGCTTGCGTGCCCTAATACCCACGATACAGGAACTTATGGACGCTACTGAAAATGCCATGGTCGTAGCAAAGTTCTGGGCTGACACAATTCAGATTGCCTGCCACCGTGGTCCAGTGGATAGCGTATGAGACTGCTGATCGGAGGTCCCGGGTTCGATTCCCAAGTCGGGCAAAAGTGTTACTGGGTTTTTCCGAATACTCAGTAGCAGCCCGTAGTCTGGTGATGTGCCCGGTAACGGTAATAGGCTCGCCCCCTATTACGTGGGTCCTAAAAATACCTGGCGAAATGTGGATGGGCGAGTCTATAAATAAAATAAAATGTTAACAAAGTTTCTCACCAGTATAAGACATAAGCCAATGATGATAAGTCCGGAGCACGCTGCCAGCCACCGTCCCATCTTATGGCCCAGAGGTCCGAACAAGTTTGTGCCTAAAACATTTCATTTACATTCATACACATGGTTCAGAGGTAACATTATAATAAAAAAGCAAAAAAATTTGGCAAGTGCGAGTCGGACTCGTGCACGAAGGGTTCCCGTTCCGTACCATCATCTACCAAAGAAAATCACCTTTGTTGTAGGGTATACTTAAAATATTTTTAAGTTTCTACCTGTTTATTAAGATCGAGTAACTAATTGCTTAAAATTACGTTTGTTGTATGGGAGCCCCCCTTTATTATTTACTTTTTTTTAATTCAATTATTTATTTTGAAAGGTAATATAGAACTACATATTCTGTGAAAATTTTAAGCGTCTGCCTGTTACCGTTAGTAATTTTGAGCAAAAAATACGAAAAATAACCCGTTTATTGTATGGGACCTTCCCCCCTTATTTTCATTTTTTATTTTTAATATTTGTTGTTATAGCGGTAACCGAAACACATAATTTATGAAAATTTCAGCTTTCTAGCTATCACGGTTTATGAGATACAGCCTGGTGACAGACAGACAGCGGATGGTTAGTAATAGGGCCCCGTTTTTTACCTTTTAGGTACGGAACCCTAAAAAAATAGACATAAGTACATATTATACATAGAAGCAGGCAGCAATAGCCTAGTGGAGATACCAACAGACTGCCATGCAGAGGGTATCGGGTTCGAATCCACGGCGCACACCACTGACTTTTCGGAGTTATGACGTATAAAATTGTTAATTATCGCTTCTCCCGTGCCTCGGCGAGCACGTTAAGCCGTCGGTCCCGGTTGTCATGAAGATCTTTGACAGTCGTTACAGGGCGTCCGTATCTTCTAAATAAACTGACACTAGTCTAAACCGTGGAATATCGATCGCTATGGCTTTGGGTTGCGGAGGTCAGACAGGCAGTCGCTTTGTGGGAAAGCTAATATTCAGCCAAATCCGGTTAGACTAGTAAGCGGACCCCAGGTTGAAACTGGGATAACGTTAGGAGCATGATGATACTTACCGATCAGGTAACAGATGCTTGCTGGTAAGAATGCCACTCCCTGCTGCCAGCGTCTTGCTTCCATGGTATCAGCCATCCAGATGGGTAAACTTGGCTCCAACATTGCAATGCCAACGTTTGCGAAAGTTATAGCTCCTGAAATAGAAAAAAAGACACATTAAAGTATATATTTTCGAGATTTTAAGCGGGTCAAATTGGTTTCTTATCTTGCATGAGAAACTTGATGGAAGGAGGACGGACTGGAATAAACCATCTCATAATGCTATGAAAAGGTAATTAAAAAAGAAAAAGTTATATTTTCGCCCAGCAAAGGGACAGTTCATATACACGATATATATATATATATATATATATATATAGTACGTTTCCTTAAGTATTTTACGTAATTAGTCGTAGGAGGCGTTAGGTAAAATATGTATTGTCGTTTTATTGCGAAGTTCCGAAGGCTACCATAAAGATAGACGCTGGAACAGGTGAAAGTTGCCAAAAGTTTGTAAAATATGTGGTGATAGGTCTTACCAGCTGCGACGAGGATGTAGGGGTCCGTGACAAGGGCCTTCAGCGAGGGGGGGTCAGACTCTTGACGAACCACTCCGGGCTGCAGAATCATCAGCTGTAACACTGTGGTAAAAGGAAAGAAAAACCCTTTAAAAATCTTGCACAAAGAATAATGACCTACTTGATACTTACGCCTGTGTCCCCGAAGGGGCAGGCAGAGGTTCATTCATAAGTGTTACTCTATTAATTCACAAAATCAAACACGGTACAAAAACAGAGCCAAGCCACAGATTACTAAATAGTTACTTCGTAAGCCAAGCATGCTTGTTTAAAGTAAGAATAGTTACATGTTAGCTCAATAGATGGCGCTGCACTGCACGATTCCGAAACGCGCTATCAAAGTTTGTCGGGGCTAGTATATATATCGCCGGCTTGGAGTGAATAAATATCTCTTGCTTGGGAACGATTTCGAGTTTTATTTTGTTCCCTTGGTCGGTCGTTTGATTCACTATTGGCGATGCAAAGATTATCCGCGCGCCTCTAGCGGCGAAATTATGAAGTTTTCTTGACAGTGAAAGCTGTCAAAAGTTCTTACAACTTACAACTTTGCTTCGACGTTCAAATATAGGTATGTATGTTTATTCATTGTCTAGTACACATAGTACAAGGTCTGCTTAGTTTGGAACTAGATTGTGTTGTGTTTAACAAAAAAATATTAGTTCTATTTGTGAATAAAACTGCATTTATATTGGCATGTTTTAACTGAATATACAACCTTTATGCCTGCGGCTACATCCGCACATTTTTTTAAATTTACCCGAAAAGAAATTCTTTCTTAGTGCAACCTTTTTTTTTTTAAATGGAGTAATCCTCTTGGACTTCCTCTGCGCGGGGACCGGCTGAGGGGTGTGCCGGACTTCTACCGGCTAAACCTCCACTTTGTTCCACTTTGGCTTATGGCCGGGGTTGCGGGATCAATCTAGCATTCAAAGCTCCACCCCTAAGGTCCCCAAGGAACAAAAATGCCAAATTTTAGCTTCATGCGCGTAATAGTTTTGGCTGTAGCTTGTCTGTCAGTCAGTTAGTAACGCAAGGATTTTGTATATATAGAAAACTCTTTATTGTACACCAGAAAAAAACAAAAAGATACAAGAACACAGTGTTCAAATTTTAAACAACTTAAAACTAGTGGTAGGTACAAACAGGGGCGGTCTTATCGCAAAATAAAAATACTTTATTTGTAGAAATCCTCTCTATTGAAAGATTGTATTAGTTATATTAGAATACTCACATCCATCGGCTAGCGCGAGGGCGGATAGCATGAGGAAGGGCGCGGTCTTGCCAACGAACTCGTACATGAGACCTCCGAATGGCGGTCCTATGAGTACTCCCAGAGCTAAACCACCAAGAGCTATGCCCATTGCGTTGCCGCGCTCCTGGTGAACAAATATTATCGATTATATAGGTAAAAGAGCAACGATAGCCTAGTGGATATAGGTACCATGCAGAGGGTATCTTGTTACAATCCACGGCACGCACCAATGACTTTGCGAAGTTATGTGCGTATTAAATTGTTAATATTCGCTTGCTAAACGGCGAAGGAAAACATCGTGAGGAAACCTGCATGTCTGAGAGTTCTACATAATGTTCTCGAAAGACATGTGAAGTCTGCCAACCCGCACTTGGCCAGCGTGGTGGATTATGACCTTATCCTTCCCATAGTGAGAAGAGGCCCGTGCCCAGCAGTGGGACAGTTGCAGGGCTGATGATGATGAGATAAAAGAAACAGTTTTTTTTACACTATGTGAATAAATCCTGTGTCGCGAGGGACTTTACAAACATACAACTAACGGACACAATGAACACCCAGACTCGAAACAACAACGTATTAATCACAAAAAGCGTTGTCTCGTGTGGGGATCGAACCCACAACATTCGGCGCAGTGTCAAGCGGCGAGGCGGCCGCAACCGTGCAGTCGAATGACAGAAAAAAATAAGCAATTACTCTGAGTTTGTTTCGGATTTCTTCTCAAGAAGTAATTTAGCTAGGAAAAGCCGGCATCATCTAGAATAGGCGTTTTGACTTGTATAAGTGCTGTAAGCAACCAAAATGCAGATATAAATATGTCTTTATCATTAGCTGCAGCATTTCCTTAGTTATTCTGTAAAATTTTAATCGGGTTCCAAAAGGTGAAACGCTTATCGGTCCCGGCTGTCATGAAGATCTTTGACAATCATTATGTAAGTCAGTGCCCTTAATAAACTGACACCACACTAGTCTAAACCATGGAATATCGCTATCCCTTGGTGTTGCAGGGGTCAGACAGCAGTCGCTCTGTGGAAAAGCTGATATTCAGTCTGCACTGGTTACACTAGTGTGCGGACATAGGGCTCTAATGGTGCTGATACCTGAGCATTCACTTGTAAAAGAACAGCTAGCATTCGCCTTTGTTAGTTTTGCCTAACTGAACAACGTTTAGAGCCGAGCATTGCTATGAACATTTTTATGATCTTTCTAGTGAACACGGACGTAAAAACGTCAAAGCAAATTTTACTGACAATGAGGGTGTTAGATACTTTTTCTGCCACCAGACGGCGCTTCATATCCGTCAGATCCAAACGCTGTCAGCTATCTGTGCATATAAGCAAAAAGCTCAGATATTTACATCACAGAGTACCTTTGTCGTACCTTTGTATATAGGACATAGAGATGCATTCATTTGCCGCTTGGCGGCGTAGAGACAGCTGTCACAGCGCGACTGCCACGCCGCCAAGCGGCAATTTGGGTCACAGACAGTTTGTCTACATAGCGCCCATAAGAAATGCGCCTCTATGTAAATATCTATGCTCTATGCCGTCGTTTCAGAAATCCCTTATTCGCTAACATGCTCGCCAGAATGTTGGTAAGAATGCTGTTTTTCTGTTATGTGACATTCGCAAGAATGCTCATTACAGGTGAATGTTCAAGTGTATCAACGCCATAAGGTGCAAACGGGATAACGCTAGGACGAAGATACAGTACCTTATCGTCCGGGTACCGTTCTGCCAGCATCCCCATGCCAGACACAGATGAACACGATGATCCGATGCCTTGCAGCGCCCGAGCTATGAACAGTACTGAGTAGGAGCGACCGAACGCGAAGACTGGAAGAAAACAGATACATTATCATTTTACTTTTCGACATTTTCTGCGAATTTCGCAGTGGAATAAGCACAGAAATTGAGTAAGCAGAGAAATTGAGCTCAATTTCTGTGAAAATAAGTGTTTCACTTGGTATTACTTCTATTACATTGTTAATTATATTATTGCTTGCCCCGTGCTTCGAAAAGCACGTTAAACCGTCCGATCCCTTCGGCATTTCAGAAAATCTCTTCTTAGTCCCTACGGTCCCGACGGAACACATGATACATGCCAAATTTCAGTTTCCTGCGCCAAATAGTTTTGGCTGTAGCTTGTCTGTCTGTAAGTGTAACGCAAGAATGTTATACATACAGATTTATGTAGTTGAGGCTTTAAATTGTCAAGACTACACATTTTTGGTATAAGATGGTAATTATTTGTTACTTGTGTAAATACTTACTCAACGTTGATAAGAACATGAGAATGAAACCGGTGAACATAGGCACACTGTAGCCGATCCTGAAACCAAACAGAAAATAGTAAGAACACGTTAAACACCTACGCATGTATGACCATACTCGGTCCCATTCTACCGCAGTTTGTACGATATCACCACAGTATAAAGATCATACAGTAGTTTGACGCCTTTGATCTCGAAGAAAAAGCCGACAACGTCTAGACAAGGGTAAGGAGGCTAGGGCTGCCACATGTAAACAATACCTACTTATTCAAATACCGTCTATTTATTATAAAAAAATATAACAATTGCTACGTTACATGAATATTATACTGTAAATCACTTATTTATTATATTACAATAATTAACGATAAATAATTATTATAAAACAGTTAGCATTTTTTCGTGCGGTGACAGCTTTGCATATACAGTCAGCACCTATTTCATCCCACATGTGTCGTGGGAGGCGGTTAAGAATATGAAGCATTTTTCATTTGGTCTTTATCATACAAACCAATTTAAAATAAAGCGATTGACATAGCGGTCGTTTAATGGATGGGTAACCGTGGGATCAGCTTGCAGAGCCTATATCGATATGAAGTATTTTGCAGATTTATTTTCGTGCAAACTACTTCAAGGTAAAGCAATAGATAACACGGTCATTTACTGGATGGGTCTGCGGGCGATGAGGTTACTGAGAACATGTGTGGGGTTTATAAAAGGTTCCCAAAAATATGGTTATTTTTGAGTTAAGCCGCGCCGTTACCAAGATACATAATAATATGTGATAGGTTCTTACCTAATACGAAAATACTAGGTACTTATTGCAAGAAATTAAAATCACACTTGAATCGAATATTTCCTTAAAACGCATATTTTCTTACGTGTGCCTTGTTGTTTACGCACAGTAATTACTACTTTATTCTGTGACTGGGCCAGACATGAGATATCGTAAAATGTCAGTAGATTAGTAGGTACGTGCATATTATTTTAAGTGGTTATAGGTAAATACATTTCAAAATAATTTAAATACTTAATTATAATTAATGAAATTTTCAGATTTTTTAAATCCTTATTTCTTTAAATCTTTAGCAGCATAAAGCATTGCAATGTCTCACAGCACAAGTCGCATGCAGCATCTAAATTAATATTCATAAGCAAATAAATAAGTAACGAACAAAAAACAAGCACGCGTCAGCCCCCAAAAATATGTACCTAGTTGGGAACTAAGGCGACATACGTAAGTAGGTACCGCTCTTCCCGCGTCTCACCTCTTGCCCCCCGCACGATTGACCCGTCTAGACGCGTTCGTCGAACGACTGTATGGATTATTTGACTGTGATATCACTGCGGAAGCTTAAGTATTTTTAATACTAACGTAGCGGTAGCTACATACAACTCAGGCCATCTAGCGAGCGACAACGGAAGTATCAACAACAGTCCGGCGACATCTATCGGACACAATGCGACGGAAAACAAGGTGCTGAATCGCGCAAGCAGAGTTCGCACGCCGAGTTGTATTACATCTGAATTGTCAGTCCAACGGACGTAATTCAGATGTAATACAACTCGGCTCGTCTACCAGGCACGATCGCCCAGCCTGGTTAAAGGATTCTCCCTCTATTTGGAGGAACACCACACCTTTATTCCTCCACACTAATATGGCTCACGCTCTTAAAAAGAAAACTGTAATAGTTTGATAAATAGAACTGTTACTACACAGCTTAGAATGTTGATAGTACACCGCGTTTGCATGCGCCTGCGAACCTTTTGCGACACATGTGCGGAACGAAAACTGTAATTGTAGTTTTTACACATATTTACTACTAGAGGATGCCCGCGGTTACACCCGCGTTATTTTAGACTACTGCTACTGCAAATGCTCTTGGCTCATAGCGTGATGTTATATAGCCTATAGCCTTCCTCGATAAATGACCTATCTAACACTGAAATAATTTTTCAAATCGGACCGGTCGGTAGTTAATGAGCTTAGCGCGTTCAACCAAACAAACTCTTCAGCTTTATAACAAAACAAAAGGTTCTATTAGTATTAGATATACGCGCCCAACTGCATAATTTCGGGATAACGTCGAATTAAATTAAGCGTAGGTACATAAAATGTGTCCGTCTTGAAAGAACATGCGGTGGCGCATTGCGAAACGTGCCCGTCTATGTAACGACGATTTCGCAGTTATCTGATGAGCAGTAGCAACAAGGCTGCAACTAATTATTCTTACTGTGTAATAGAGTGAGATATAGCATAATATACGAAATGCTTCCATACAACTGACAGACTTTTCTTAGTTTCGTTGCTGTATACAAATGCGTTGCTAGACTAACAGCGAAAAGGAGAAGCAGTGTGAAAGAAACAGAGTAACATTGCTGGGAACTAACTAACTTTCTTGAACGGACAGCTATACAGGGTGTAAAAAGACCCTTAACGAAAACTGAAATTCACTATTGTCTGATAATCATTACGAACAACTTTTACTTCAGCACCATACCCGGGAAATTATTGGTTCAGGAGATATTGAGGACCAAAATCACCATACAATTTTTGTAATTAGGTACAAAATCGATACATTTTCCCCGCCAATATGTTCTTTAGATGAGGACATCAACATTTACATTTATCCATGGAGGTATATCGAGAATTTCACGCGCGCACTTTTAATTGCGGCTTGAAAAAATTCTTTACATAAAAAGAAAAATCGTTTACCCGGTTTTCTTTTTGGTTAGTATGACTTGGCATGATGTCCAAAACAAGAAGACCTGTATAGTAGGTATAGGCTTGGTAATGGGTCTTGTGACACCTGTATAATAATCTCTTACTTATGCGTGAGGGGTCCAACGAAGGGATTCGCCAGCAGTTGCACAAACGCCTTGCTGGCGAACATAACCCCTACGGCGACTGTCTCATGAATCAGCTCCTGATGACGGGCCTCTTTCTCAGCACTGATGTTCACTAGAACAAACACGATTAGGTATAGGCTTACTAGGGCTACAGGACGAAGGGGAAGACCTAGGCGGTTCTCTGACCAGATAACCCTTAGGGAAAACAACCCTGTTTCTGCTCAATCCTGTGGGAATTTCGGCAAATCTCAGTGTGCTAACCCTCGGTCCTTAAGGAACATACAAATATCAGCTTCTTGTAACCAATAGTTTTGGCCGTGGCTTGTGTGTCAGACAGACAGTAGCGCAAGGATTTTATATAAACAGAAGATATCCGCGTGGTGGGCAGCGATAGCCGAGTGGATATACCAACAGACTGCCATGCAGAGGGTATCAGGTTCGAATCCATGGCGCGCACAATGACTTTTCGGAGTTATGTGCGTATTGAATTGTTAATTATCGCTTGTCCCGTGCCTCGGAGAGCACGTTAAGCCGTCGGTCCCGGTTGTCATGAAGATCTTTGACAATCGTTACAGGGCGTCAGTACCTTCTAAATAAACTGACACTAGTCTAAACCATAGAATATCGCTATCCCTTCGGGTTGCGGAGGTCAGACAGGCAGTCGCTCTGTGGGAAAGCTAATATTCAGCCAAATCCGGTTACACTAGAAAGCGGACCCCAGACTGAAACTGGGATAACGCTAAGAGAAAGAAGAAGAAGATATCCGTGTGTATGGATACGGTAACACTTAGAGCAGGTTCAGGATTTTTATTGTGTTAGTCTTCTTCGTGTCGAAGACTACAAGGGGAAGGGAATCTGTCGGTAAATTATGGGTAAGGAGATGCAGTTCCATTTTGGTGGATCATTTTGTTTATAAGAGAAGGGTAAGTAATTTTGACAGAGGAAGAAGAGAGGTTGGTTTTGGTTAGTGGACAATGATAAGGTTGTTTTTTTGGTGGACAGTATTTTTTCTTGTTTAATTCGGTGAGAAAGGTGATAATTTTTCTTGGGTTAAAAGGGTGGGTTATTTTAGTTGGGAGAGATGGATGGATTATTTTATTTAGGAGAGAAAGGGGTCGATTTTGGCTAAATGAGAACGGTAGATTATTAAGGAAGAGGGCATGTGGGGTCGAATTTGGTTGATGGAGGAGGACAGGCCATTTTGGCAGAGTAATAAGTGGGTCGATTTTGGTTGATGGCGAAGGATTGATAATTTTGGCAGAGGGTAAAGAGAGGCCGAGTTTAGTTGGTGGAGACTGGTGTGGTCATATCAGTTAGGTGAGAAGACTGTGGATTCAGTATCTGCTAAATACGTTGACACTGATCTCATCATCATCATCAGCTTTTAACAGTCCACTGCTGGACAAGGCCTCTCCTTTGAAAGGAGGAATTGGCCTACTATACCACGCTGGCCAAACGGGTTGGTATAGGGTTTGTATCAAGTTTTCCTTCTCTTACAGTGCTGTTCTCTGCATAAGATGCTCCCATTTTCGGCTCTTACGACACCCATGGGATGATATGGGGTGGTTATACGAAATGACACTGATCTAAATCATCGAACATACAAAAATAAAATAAAGAGATGATAAATCTCAGGCTTAAATCTACTAGTAATTGTGCCTATATTTTGTTTTTTTTTCGTATTACTAAGACACAATAACAGGAGTAAATAGTAGTTTCATGCAATCTGTTACACTTACTGTGAGTGACATTCTCCACTATGAGCGAGTTGTTCCTCTCGAGGCAGGGACAGTAGGGGGTGGGTGACGGTGGAGGGGCGGTGATGTCCTCTATCGCCACGGAGAGAGGCGCGTCAGGGTGCCGGATGTCGTAGAGGAACTCCGGGATTATTGGCACTGCAACAACGAGGTTCAGTTAGAAAAAGTCAAAGTCTAATTATTTCAAAGTCAAATAAAAACAAAAATCAAAAATAACAACTCTCGCTTTAGGAATAAACCCACGGGGAACCTTACAAACATACAACCAACGGACACAATGAACACCCAGACATGAAACAAGTGATAATGAATCACACAAAGTGTTGCCTCGTGTGGGGATCGAACCCACAACACTCGGCGCAGTGTCAACCGGCGAGGCGGCCGCCTAAACCACTACGCCAAACGTGCAGTCATGATAATGTTGATGTAAACAAATCGCAAAAGTTAAACTGCTATTTATAGCAGTTATGTGGGCGTTATTTACCGCCAGTTATCTGCTATATAGCAGCGTAATTTTCCAATTTATTAGCACGAGTAACTTCTAACAATCAGATAATTTACATAAGTAGGAAGAAGCGATAGCGCAGTGGTTAAAGTGTTGGGTTGTAGATTTATATCCAATTTTAGCGTGTTTATTTCATAACAATGTACTTATTATTAAGATTTATAAAACAACATAACAATCTTAAAATACATACATAGACTCACGCCTGTTTCCCGGAGGGGTAGGCAGAGACTACGGAACGCCATTTGCAACGATCCTGACATACCTCGCTTGCTTCAATCACTTCCATCAAGTTTCTCATGCATGCTCTTCTGTTTAGGGTACTTCTGACTTGTCCTTTTTTTAGGATGTCTCCAATCTGGTCAGAGAACGTCCGCCTAGGTCTTCCCCTTCATCCTGTCCGATTCACACTTGCCTTATATATCTTCTTTGTCAGTCTTTCGTCATCCATCCTCTCCATGTGCCCAAACCATCTTAACATACCTTTCTCGATGCTTGTCACTACATCTTCTTTTACCCCACAACACTCTCTTATCACACACTTTTCTTTACTCTGTCGCCATGTCGGTCTTAAAATACTATCCTAAAATTATTATCAATTAACTTAATTTAAGCGTGTATACAGAGTGTCACAAGACCCATCACCAAGCCGAAGTCTACTCGTTTTGTACATCATGCCAAGTCATACTAACCGGAAATAATACCTGGGAAACTATTTTTTAAGTACCTAAACCTTTCTTTAAAGCCTACCTATCCATGGGTGCATAGGACATCTATAGAACAAATTTGCGGTGTAAGTACATCGATTTTGTACCTTATAAAAAATAAAGGACAGGTTGAAAGTACCCTTAACCGAAAAGCATGCATGAGAAATTTGATGGGAGTGAATGAAGCAAAAGAGATATGTCAGGATCGTTGCAAATGGCGTTCCGTAGTTCCCTGCGGGAAACAGGCGTGAGTCTATGTATTTATGTATATATTAAAAAAAAATTATAGTAACTTTGAGCGTCAATATCTCCTGAACCAGTAATTTCCCAGGTATGGTGCTAAAGTAAAAAATGATCGTTTTGATTGGTTTAATATGGGATTTCAGTTTTCGTTAAGGGTGTTTTTACATCCTGTATTTTAGGTTGTTGAGGTCAGATGGCAGTCGCTCTGTGGTGCAGCTAATATTGAGTGTGCACTGGTTACACTAGTGATACCTCGGGCTACAAGGTGCAAGTGTTGGATGCAACCGGGATAACGGGAATCCGCTTACTAGTCTAACCGGCTTTGTCTGAATATTAGCTTTTCCACAGAGCGACTGCCGTCTGACCTCCACAACCCGAAGGGATAGCGGTATTCCATGGCTTAGACTAGTCTTAGTTTATTTTAGAGGTACTGACGCCCTGTAACGACTGTCAAAGATCTTCATGAGAGACAGGACCAATGGTTTAACGTACTTTCCGAGGCACGAGGCAGGCGATAATTAAAAATTGAATGCGCACATTACTTCGAAAAGTCAGAGGTGGCCGTGGATTCGAACCCAAAACCGTATGCATAGCAGTCTGTTGGTATCTCCACTGGGTTATCGCTGCTTGTATCTAATACTAAATGAGCCCGCGGTTACACCCGCGTTATTTATGGCTACTGCTGTACATCCGTAGCTTATAGCGTGATGTTATAATATAACATAGCCCTAATAGGCAGTATTAATATTAACATGCGTGAGTCTATTTATGTAAAAAGTTAACAGTTCTAGCATATCGTCTACTAGTTACACCCGGGTTATTTAAGGCTACTGCTCCGCGCGCGTTGCTCATAGCGTGATGTTATATAGCCTATAGCCTTCCTCGATCCGCCATGCAACACAAAAATAACTATTCGAATCGGTCTAGTAGTTTCGGAGATAAGCGCGTTCAACCAAACAAACTGTTCAGCTTTATTAAATTATCCAAAATTCATAACCAATTTACCATAATTGCCGATCTATATTATTCGTACGTATTGAACAACTCATCTCCGGAACGCCGACGACTCTCAACTCGAGGGTTCGTGACTCCGACAGTTTAATTTCGCCTGACGTCACCGCGAAAACGCCCGAGCATTGCCGAGCGAGCCCGAAGTGCCTACTTGTACGCCCAGTCATGTGAGAAACGGTTTTTCGATATGTTGATCAAAATTATGATTTTATTTAAAGATTTTGGTTTAACAGCGTTTAATTTACTATAGCATTCTGCCTCCGTGGTCCAGTGGATAGCGTATGCGTTTGCTGATCAAGAGGACTCAGGTTCGATTCCCGGGTCGGGCAAAAAGTGTTACTAGGTTTGTCGAATTCTCAGTACCAGTACGGAGACTGGCAAAGTGCCCGGTAATACATAATATCACGGCGAAATTTGGGTGTTGCATTACCTCTGCCTACTCCTTCGGCGACAGAGGCGTGAGTCTATATAAAAACAAATATATAATTTACGCTACATGTACGAAGCACATGGAGAGGATGACGAAAGACTGACAAAGAAGATATATAAGGCAAATGGGACAGGATAAAGGGGAACCTAGACGGACATTTTCTGACCAGTTTAAATAAATAAGTATCTAAGTATTTTATTTTGTCCGTGTGGTGACGGATTAAGAATACGGGATGTCACCACCCCATATCATCAGTTAGTGGGTGTCGTAAGAGCCGACAGAGGGAGCATACTATGCGGAGAACAGCACTGTAAGAGAAGGAAAACTTGATACAAACCCTATGCCAACCCGTTTGGCCAGCGTGGTATAGTAGGCCAATTCCTCCTTTCAAAGGAGAGGCCTGGTCCAGCAGTGGACTGATGGGGGCTGGTGATGATGAAGTATTTTATTACATACACACATCACCGTCTAGTCCGCAGAAAACTAAGCAGAGCTTGTATTATGGGTACTAAACAATGGATAAACATACATGTTATACTTTTTTTAATGAAACATGTTAATTATCGCTCGCTTAATAATGTGCCCGGTAGCTGGCAATAGGATCGCCCCCTATTACTTACATTGGGACCGAAACATCACTGATAAAGTGTGTCTTATATACTTCGTTTTTAAGGTTCCGTACCTCACAAGGTAAAAATAGGAACCCTTATAAGATCACTTTCTTGTCCGTCTGTCTGTCTGTCTGTCCGTGTGTCACCACCGATTTTCTCTGGAACGGGTGGACCTAGCAAATTGAAATTTATACCAGCTACTGATGTCTATGGTTCCTATTAGGTGTATAAAAATCAAGGTCCTGGGTCAACCCGATAAAAAGATACGGTCAAAATTAGGTTTTTGCGAAAACTTGTAAGTACCAAAATTAACCCTAATTTTCAAAATTTTTAAATTTTCGGAATTTTTCCTTAACTTGTGCTGTAAGACATTAGTTTTAACCAAAATTGACAATTCTAGGTCAACCGTAAGTACCCTATATGCTTTGGGTCGAAAATCTATATTCTCGTTGAACTAGAATCACGAAATTTGGCCAAAAGCAGGGTCTTACAGCACAAATAAAGGAAAAATTACAAAAATAAAAAAGTGGAAAATTTAAGGATGTCCCCATACATACATAGTAGACTCCATTTAAGATAGTCCTCTAAGTTGTATGGGCGCTCATACAGATTTAGAGGACTAGCGTAATTAGCACCAACCTCAAATAAGGTAAAATGCGTACGGAACCCTCGGTGCGCGCGTCAGACTCGCACTTGCCCGAATTTTTAAATGATATAATCTGAGCAAGACTGCAGTAGGTATAGGTACTCAACCGCCTTTCAGACTAAGGGTTACTTAAAAGTACCTACTCAACAGAAAAGAACATGGAAAATTCAGTGCATAATTTAATAGTAGGTATAATAAGAACCTATGTTAAACACAGCACCGCGTTTCACTCAAGTCGGTTAAACGGAAGCGAGCGCAATTTCCGCGGCGGTGCGATCAAAGTGGAATTCACTTAGCCGCCTCATCAAAGGAGCCGACGGTAGTGCTGGGACACGGAGCTTTAAAATTATTTTTATCGATGTTTTGTAAATAATATTTTTTTTATTTTTTTTCCCTTTTCTATTCTATTTATTATTAAAAGATGCCCGCAGCTACGCCCTCAAATTTTACTTTTAATTTAAACGTTTGTCTGATCCCGGGGGACTTCCAGGAAATCACTTCTTAATGCTTTTGAATATTTAGCTACGTTGTTTACTAGGAATGGTAAGAATGAAGAAGATATTGAAAGAATAATTAATGCAGGTAAGTAAAAGGGTGAATGCAGCTATGAAGGCTTTTATGAACAGTCTAAATGTGTTCAAAAAGGCACGTTTGGCTGTGCATAGAGGGGTGTTAATACCTACACCTATGTATGGTAGTGAAAGTTGGGTATAGCAAAATAGACATACCGTAGAAATGAGAGCACTAAGAAGTATGTGTGGAGTGTCTTTAAACGACAGAGTAAAGAATTGTGTGATAAGAGAGTGTTGTGGGGTAAAAGAAGATGTAGTGACAACCATTGAGAAGGTATGCTAAGATGGTTTGGATGGAGAGGATGGATGACGAAAGACTGACCAAGAAGTTATATAAGTCAAGTGTGAATGGGACAGGGGAAGGAAAAGACCTAGGCGGACGTTCTTAGACCAGATTGGAGACATCCTAAAAAAAAGACAGGTTAGAAGTACCCTTAATTGATGAGCATGCATGAGAAATTTGATGGGAGTGAATGAAGCTAGAGAGATATGTCAGGATCGTTCCGTAGTCTCTGCCTACCTCTCCGGGAAACAGGCGTCAGTCTATGTATGTATGTATGTACTTCTTAATGCACAATTCTATTTTTATCCATCGATCCAAAGGTCGCTCTCTGAAGCATTGGTTATATTTATTACTTGAGGATGCTTGCAGCTATGCCCGCACATTACATCTTAATTTAACCGTTTCTACACGTGGGAAATTCAGGCAATCCCTTCTTAATGCACCCTACACTCGGTCACTCATAGTTTCAGCTGTTCGTTGTCTGTCAGTCAGTCAGTCAGTAACGCAAGAATTATTTTTGTTTATAGTCTCACGCCTGTATCCCCGAAGGGGTAGGCAGAGGTGTATATATTACACCCACATTTCGCCAGATTTATTTTAATCCCACGTAATAGGAGACGAGCCTATTGCCATTACCGGGCTCATCACCCTACTCCGGGCTGCTACTGAGTATTCGGAAAAACCCAGTAACATTTTTGCCCGACCCGGGAATCGAACCCGAGACCTCCCAATCCCACGCGCACATTTATGTCGCGAGACCAACGAGGCGGCTTATACTCATAAATTCTATCTATGCAGTTGTAATTTCTGTGTTTCATTTGTGGTTAAGAATGTATTGTATTTTTCTAATTGGGTCGGATGTTGGTGTTGGTGCCGTGTACAGCGATAATCAAGAACCCCATTTCTAACGTTTGTATGTAGTTTAACTAAAGTGATTAATAAAACTATGTACTAAGGCCAACACAGTGCATACCTACTTTTAAGTTGCGTGCATATTAAATTGTTTATTATTATGAAGGAAAAGTGAAGGAAAACATCATGAGGACATTAAAGAAAAGAGTTTCTTGAAATATATTATTTTGCAATCTTCAAACTCAAAGTGTCTGTAAGACACTATAAGAGGTTATCGTTCCATATATGGAATTAAAAAAATCCTATTCAAAGTTGGGAAAGGGTTCCCACCAAGAACTTAGGGTCCCAAGCCAACCTCACCAGCAAGTGGTGCACCTGCCGATCAACGGACGAGGCGACGGCAAACAAAATATCCCGATAAGCGGCAATAGGCTCGCCGCCTATTACGTGGGATCAAAACACTGGCGAAAGGTGGGCGTTTAATATGCCTCTGCCTACCCCTTCGGGGAGACAGGCGTGAGTCTATGCCTATTCAAAGTTATATTCAAAGAATAATTGTGGTTTTACTATTTGTTCAAAAGATGTAGTTTGGCTGGTCTAAACTGCCTCGTTGGTCTCGCGGCATTAATGTGCGCGTGGGATTGGGAGGTCTCGGGTTTGATTCCAGGGTCGGGCAAAGTGTTATTGGGTTTTTCGGTTAGGCAATTCTCAGCTCAGCTCGGCGTCTGGTAATGTGCCCGATACGGCAATAGGGTCGCCCCCTATTATATATAATATTATTCTAAGTATCTAAGAACCTATTACCATAGTCAATAAATAATTATCTACGTAGGTCTATTTGTATTTCTTCGTATACTAAGTATATATATATATATATATATATATATTTTTGGCTTTCTTGATATCACATGCGTGAGTCACTAGATGGCCTAATTGAAAATCGGCGCCAGGCGTTCGCCTGGCACATGCCGAATTAGGTCCTATTTTGACTACACACATTACCTCCTTTAATACTGCTCTTTATTTAAATTCTATTTTATTCTTCCTTGTTTTGTTTGTTATTTTTAGTTTATATAATTATGTAATTTTCTCTTTTTTATTTTTGTTTTTCTTTTTATTATTATATAAATATTTTTCACTTGATATTGTTTGGGTACTTGCTTGTCATAATGTGTGTGATGTGTGTATGCTAAATAAATAATATTTCATTTCATTTCATTTCATTTCTATTACGTGGGACTAATATAAATCTGGCGAAAAGTGGGAGTAGCAATATACCTTTGCCTACCTCTTCGGGGATATAGGCGTGACACTATGTATGTACGTATGTAGTTTTGTATAAAATGTACTTAGTCGATATCGACATAGCGTGTCCCATCCCTACAGAAGCTCGTTCCGTCTCGGTACAAATCATATTTGGGTGAGTTTTCACCCTTTCGCACGATAGACGTCTCTGCTCACCCCCTAAGTGAGTTATATTATTATTGCTACCCCATCTTACTTGTTGATTCGACTACTCGACTTGAAATCATACTAATTTAAACCTTTAGTTCGTTAGTATGTTTACAACTAGCCAAATCAGATTTTGTATGAAAACAAGATGGCCGCACCTACGCAGGAACCTTATCTTTTAATTTACAGGGCGACGCCATTGTCATCATCATCAGTCCTGTATATAAACTGTCTCACTGCTGGGCACAGGCCTCTTCTCACTCTGAGAAGGGTAAGGCCATAGTCCACCACGCTGACCAAGTGCGTGACAGACTTCCATGTCTTTCGAGAACATTATGGAGAACTCTCAGACATGCAGGTTTCCTCACGATGTTTTCCTTCGCCGTTTAGCAAGCGATAATTAACAATTTACTACGCACATAACTTCGAAAAGTCAGAGGTACGCGCCGTGGATTCGACGCCTTTTTGAGCCAATATAAATGACCATAAATAAAATACTGAGCATTAGAGAAACATGTGCAAAAAAGACTTAACTTTTAACGTGAAATAGGAAGGATTTTTAGGTTTCCATACAAAATGAAAAGCGCTAATATCTTTCTTACATATAAACATTTTTATATTTCTATTATATTTATACATACCAAGGTTCATTCAGGTTGGTTGTAAGAGACAAAATATAATTTATTTTTAAATAGCGTCGCTATTTCTCGTTGGACAGGCTAAATATATTTTTTAAGACGCTTCTTCTAATCTTTATTCTGCGCCAATAAGCAAGCTGAAAACTTAGGACTTTTATGGAAAGAGAAATATTAACTAGTTGAGCACGTGGTTATTCTCGCGTTATTTAGGACTTCTGTGCCGCATCCGTGACTCATAGCGTAATGTTATTAGCCTATAATGTTTCTTGATAAATGGGCTATCTAACACTCCAAGAATTTTTCAAATCGGACTACTAGTTCCAGAGATTTGCGCGTTCAATCAAACAAACAAACTCTGCAGCTTTATATATTAGTATTAGATGTTTCTCTATCACGCGTACTTTTCTAAATGGTGTTAAAAAAGTACACGGCCCTTTGGCAGGCGTAGACGGAGACATGCGTCCAACGCGCAGAAGCCCTTTGAGAATTTTAATCTAGAATGTGATGGTATACCTGCTGAGGCGCCTCCACGGATTAGCCGCAGCAGGTGCAAGACTATTGCTACTTGTATGGAACCTAATTAATCTTGGCTATTGGGATGGGTGTTTAATAGATTGGTCTAGGAGAACACTATGGATGAAAAACGGCACCTGCCCTAAATACTCTTATAGTATGTCGAAAAGGGGCAGGCGGTGACTCGCCAACTCACTGGATTGGCCCTCTCTAGATAGCCGCCAAGGCAAACAAACTCTATCATAAAGGCAACAAGAGGGCAACACCGGGGTTAGTGGCTAGGGGTGTAGAGCGGTGCGGTACCGGTTTCGCCATCGCGGGTCTCGTGACAACGGAGACCCGGAGCGGGTTTCCTCGTAGTTACGCCCTTGATAATGACACTTCCGCCCCCAAACAAATAGCTCTTGCGGCTTCCTTCTGGCCGGCCGACCAAGGCAAGTCAGAGTCGAGGGACCTGCAGGCGCTCTTGGTAAGTATTAGATTATTATTATTACTATTCCGTGGTAATTTCGGGAAATCTCCTCTTAGTGCACCCCTACGGTCTCCAAGGAACATACCTACATGTCATATTTCAGGTTCTTGTGACCAAACCACGCACCGTAGAAAGAGAGCTTAAGACACACTCGAAATTACTTAGTGTGCTTTTAAAACATCAATGAAAACTTTTATTTCTTTCTACAGGTAGGTAATAAAATGTTTTATACTTGGTAAGACGGGTATATGCCTTGCCAGTGTACAACTTACTACTGAGGCCATCTATCGTACAACGGCGAATTCAATCAACACGGCGACATCTAACGGACACGACGGAACTAAAGCTCTGTATCGCGCATGCAGAGTTCTCACACGCCATCACTATAATTATATTATTACCAGCTGCGCCCGCGGTTGAACCCGAGTTATTTAAGGCTACTGCTCCGCTCCCGTCGCTTATAGTGCGATGTTATATAGCCTATAGCCTTCTTCGATAAATGGGCTATCTAACACTGAGAGAACTTTTCAAATCGGACCAGTAGTTCCTGACATTAGCGCGTTCAAGCAAACAAACAAAGAAACAAACAAACTCTTCAGCTTTATATATTATTATTAGTAAGTATTAGATTACTGTGGCTGACGGCATAGAATACAAGTGTCACCACCCCCTATCTTCCCGTGGGTGTCGTAAGAGGCGACTAAGGGATAACACGATGCAAATACCATCTTTGCGTAGAGACGGAAAACTCGACATCAAACCCTATGCGACTGCCTCGTTGGTCTCGCGGCATAAATGTGCACGTGAGATCGGGAGGTCCCGGGTTCGATTCCTGGGTCGGGCAGTGTTATTGGGTTTTTCTGTCACGAAATTCTCAGTAGCAGCACGGAGTCTGGAAATGTGCCAGGTACGGCAATAAGCTCGCCCCTTATTACGTGGGACTAAAGTATATCTGGCGAAAAGTGGGTGTAGAAATACACCTCTGCCTACCCCTACGGGGATAAAAGGCGTGACGATATGTATGTATGTATGTATTAGATTACTAGCTGAGCCCGCGGTTGAACCCGCTTTATTTAGGGCTATTAGGTAGCTCACAGGGTGATGTTATTTAGCCTATAGCCTTCATCGATAAAAGGGCTTCTTCTTCATCAGCCTTTAACATTCCACAGCTGGACTAGGCCTCTCCTTTGAAAGGAGGAATTGGCCTACTATACCACGCTGGCCAAACGGGTTGGTATAGGGTTTGTATCAAGTTTTCCTTCTCTTACAGTGCTGTTCTCTGCATAATATGCTCCCTCTGTCGGCTCTTACGACACCCATGTGATGATATGGGGTGGTGACATTCCGTATTCTTAACCCGTCACCACACGGACTACGATAAAAGGGCTATCGAAAACAAAATATTTTTCTTAGTTTTATATTGAACCAGTACTTTCTGAGATAAGTGCGTTCAACCAAACAAACAAACTCTCAACGCGACTTGACCAAATTTGAATGTATGCGACTGCGGTACATGAAACCTCGGGTTCGATTCGGATCGGGCAACATTTTTTAACAGGTTTTTTGCAAGGAAATATAGCCTAACTTGGCCTCTATACATATATCTTTTGGTCGGTTCAGTCGTTTTGATGATTAACCGGCACAAACAAATAAACAGTATGTCAGACAAGAAATATTTAATCCGGTTTCTAGGCTATCACGCAAATAATCATCTGAACATTCTTCTTCTTCTTTCGTGTCAATGACGAGTCTCAACTCTCAAGTTTCAATTGAAATCTTGTTCGCCCAATATGCAGCCACCCTTACTGCATTTTCGGAGGCGTCCATTACGTCTTTAAGGGAACATGTGTCTGGGCAGTAAGGGAACGATAGCAGGTGGAGCATTGACTGTATGCTAGTGCCACACTCACACAGGGTTTCGGCTTCGTCTAAGAAACCCCATCTGGCTCGCTTTTCCTTGCAACGTCCAACTTGAGCATGAAAGAACCTATTATTTTGACTTTAGAAACAAACACCAGACTGCCTCCGTGGTCTAGTGGATAGCGTATGCGACTGCCTCGGTCCTGGGTTTGATTCCCGGGTCGGGCTAAAGTGTTACTGGGTTCCGAATTCTCAGTAGCAGCACGGAGTCTGGCAATGTACCCGGTAGCGGCAATAGGCTCGCCCCCTATTATGTGGGACCTAGAAATTCATAGCGAAATGTGGGTGTTATATTACGCCTCTGCCTACCCCTTCGGGGATACAGGTGTGAGGCTATAAAAAAATCTATCACATACTGATTTATTACAGCTTTTATTATTAGTATACATTTCTTTTATTTAGCACCAACTCTTTTCAACTGAGAGCGTCGGTATCTATCTCTGTGTAAGGAAAAATGGGCCATTACGGCACCTAATGAATTGCAAATGTGGCCACTTTACTGATTGCGAGAGGGTGGTCCCTCCCGACTCTCAGATTCTCTCAGGTACTCTCAGAAATATCACGGGTATCGCTTTGTGAGTGTTGTTGGTTTAATGTTAAGGACGTATTAATTTTAGTCAAATATCTCTACTATATTTATAATTATATAATATTATGTGTTATATGTATTGTGCGTATTAAATTGTTAATTGTTGCTTGCCCCGTGCCTCGGCGAGCACGTTAAACCGTCGGTACCGGCTGTCATGAAGATCTTTGACAGTCGCTACGAGGAGTCAGTACCCTCAAATAAACTGATACTGGTCTCAACTATGTAATATCGCTATCCCTTTGGGTTGCGGAGGTCAGACGGCAAAGTTGATATTCTGTCATATCTGGTTATACCAGTAAGCGAGCTCGGGCTCCAAGGCGTGTAATGGATGCAAATTGCAATTATAAATTGTATTAAAACAATTATTAGTGATCTAATTACGTGATTTAATTACGGGTACGCTTCCAATTGACGGATATTGGAGGATTTTTATGACGTCCTTTAAATTTTCTTTTCTATTTTTTGTACATTGAAAGTAAAGAGGTTATTATTTTATTGTATGTATTAATAATAATGGTAATTTTTGAAAAAAATAAGAAAGAAAATGACTGCAAATCAAAACGTCTTGTCTTTTGATGTTGGTCCATCCTAAGGTTGTCTGGAATAAATCGCACTTACCGATAAAGCAGATTTGTAGAATACTAGAGGTCGCCAGCAGCTACGCCTGCATTTTTTTTAATTTACCCGTTTTGGCCGATCCCGTGGGAATTTCGGGAAATCCCTTCTTAGTGCACCTCTACGGTCCCCAATGAACATACATGCCAAATTTCAGCTTCCTGCGCCCAATAGTTTCGGTTGTAGCGTGTCTGTCAGTCAGTCAGTAACGCAAGGATTTTATATATTAAGATTTTATCGCTGAAGAGTTTGTTTGATTGAACGCGCTAATCTGGGGAGTACCTACTGGTCTGATATGAATTTTTTTTTGGATGTTTTATTTATCGAGAAAGGCTTTAAGATATCTATACATACCCCCCGTGGGATCTCCACCTTGTCGTGGTGGGGGGACTCAGTAACCGTGGGTTTGAGGTACAAGACCCACTGTGAAGCTAAGCGGGATCCCGGGAGAGGACGCTCCATGTGGGCTAGCGTGGGGCCTGCGTAGGATGCGTCCCAAGATGCGGGTGCGGGGGACAGTTCTGTCTGTCCCTCGCAGTCGGGTGCGGTCGCAGGAGGAGAGGCGTGTCGGTGTTGCGTTGCCGCGCGCCCTATCTCCCGCGACCAAATGGGGGCGCACCATTGTTGCGTCGCGGTGTGGCCGCAGAGGAAGAGGAGATGCGGTGTTGCGTTGCCGCGTTGCCGTCCTCCCTATCCTCTGCGGCCGCTGGGTGTTTTGGCGGCGGAGCCCAACACCTTCATCCGCCGCCAAGGGGGTTTCGTTCGGGGCCCGCCTGACCATCTGGCGGGCCAATACCCGTCGGGGGGTAGCGAGGAATGCTTCGGTGAAACCGTACCCTCCGACACAATGGGTACATGAGGAGCAAATATAAAAAAAAGGATATCTATACATCTATACATATAAATAAAATTGGAGTGTCTGTTTGTAATATTAAAATAACCGCTTTTTACTAAATGCATATGGATGTATACACGACACATATACCAAAATGAAATTTTTAAATTTTTGTCTGTCTTTCTTTCTGCCTGTCTGTCTGTTGTTCTCGATAATCTCTTAAACGCCTAGACCGATTTTGACGGGACTGTCACTGGCGGATAGCTGATGTATCAAGGAGTAACTTAGGCTATAAATTAACCGTGTACGCGAAGTAGTTCCCTCAGGACGCGGGTGAAACCGCGGGAAACAGCTATATAATATAAGCCGTTAAGTTATAAGCCACAGGTCCGGAACAGTAGCCCAAATGTGACCATGGTCTGAGCTAATTGTACCAAAAGATGCTGTTGTTGCATATTTGCCTTGTAGTATCCTGGTCATCATCGTTCTCTTAGCGTTATCCCAATTTCAACCCGGGCTCCGCTTACTAGTCTAACCGGATTTGGCTGAATATTAGCTTTTCCACGGAGCGACTGCCTGTCTGACTTCTGCAACACAAAGGGATAGCGATATTCCATGGTTTAGACTAGTGTCAGTTTATTTAGAAGGTACTGACGCCCTATAACGACTGTCAAAGATCTTCATGACAACTGGGACCGACGGCTTAACGGGACAAGCGATAATTAACAATTCAACACGCACATAACTCCGAAAAATCAGTGGTGCGCCCCTAGGATTCGAACCCGATACCCTCTGTATGGCAGTCTGTTGGTATCTCCACCAGGCTATCGCTGCCTTGTAGTATCTTGGTAATGTCAAGAATGTCTGCAAATCCTTTCTTAAGCCGCGTATCGACTTCGCGCTCCAAAAGGACGAACATTGGCGCGCGTTCCAGCCGCGCGAAATTGTTACCATTTTGGAGCGCGCGCCAATGTGTTTGTTGGAACGCTCGAACATGGAGCGCCCCGTTCCATCTAGAGTCGGTTTTTTACCGCGCATCAAAGGCAACTCAATTGTGGCGCGCGCGCCACAATTGAGTTGCGACGGACGGAGTTGAGACGGACGTAATATTATTTTGTGTGTTGATTACGTTTTTGTTACGTTGCATGTTGAACGACTGAACACTGGAACAGTTGCCGCGCGCGCCTTGGCGCGCGGAGTTGATATCATTTAAATATTCGGAGCGCGTTCCATGAACGCGCTCTCAACGCGGGCGTTCATGGCGCGCGCGCCAAGAGCGCATAATGGATATGCAGCTTTAGTGCACCCGCTACGGTCCCCAAGGAATACACATGCTTTTCAGCTTCTAGCGCCCAATAGTTTGACGACCGGTTGGCGCAGCAGGAGTGTAAGAGACTGCTACGCCGAAGGTCGCGGGTTCGATTCCCGCTCAAGTCAAACATTTGTGTGCATGAACATGGATCATCCATGTTCATGCATGATGGATGTTTGTCTTGGTCTGGATGTTTCTATGTATTATGTATGTATTTACAACAAAAAAAGTATATATGTATGTTTATCCATTATCTAGTACCTACACATATAGTACAAGCTCTGCTTGGTTTGGGACTAGATGGTGTTGTGAGAATTTGGTGAAAAAAATATAGTTTTGGCTGTGCGTTGCCTATTAGTCAGTCAGCAACGCAAGAATTTTATATATACATAGTAAGATTGAAACCAGGACAACAGAATTATGATCTCAGAAACAAACATAGCACACATACATAATTTAGAATTAGAAGTTTTGTCATTCCGCAAATTCATACCACACTGGAACCATCGTCGATATTGGAAATTTAATTCAACCATGGAATTAAACTGGCTATCAACTGACACTTATTACTTTTAGTTCGTTTAAATTAAAGATATTTTTGGTTATATAATATGTCCGTGTGGTGACGGATTAAGAATACGTAATGTCACCACCCCATATCATCCCATGAGTGTCGTAAGAGCCGACAGAGGGAGCATATTATGCAGAGAACAGCACTGTAACAGAAGGAAAACTTGATACAAACCCTATACCAACCCGTTTGGCGAGCGTGGTATAGTAGGCCGATTCAAATTTGACTTTTCGTGTCCAATAAACATGTGTAGAACAATTAAAAAGTAATGCACTTTGCTTTGTATCCAATATCAAACAGTGAATTAAAATGGGTATCGTAACTTCATATAATTATTTAAAAGCAATGTGTAATAAGCACGCGATTTCATGTTTCCTATTGATTTTGTACTGGGATGGTTATTTTGATGATTATACGAGTTTTGTTGAATATAATAATAATAATATTCTACCACATACACACAACACCATCTAGTCCCAAACTAAGCAGAGCTTGTATTGTACTATGTGTACTAGACAATGGATAAACATACTTACATTTATACCTTTTTTTTGTAAATATATACATACATATTATACATAGAAACACCCAGACCAAGACAAACATCCATGTTTATGCACACAAATGTTTGACTTGTGCGGAAATCGAATCCGCGACCTTCGGCGTAGCAGTCGCTTACACTCCCACTGCGCCAACCTTTAGGCAGTGATAGCCTAGTAAAGAATTTTTTTATAGATGCACGCCTTTTATACTTGAAGGGGTAGGCAAATATTGTCACGTAACCTCTATTACATGTAACCTTAAAATTGATGGCGAAAGCGAGCCTATTATTGCCGTTACCTGGCAGATCACCAGACTCCGTGCTGCTACTGAAAATTTAGAAAAACCCAGTAACACTTTGCCAGATCCGGGAATCGAAACCGGGAAAAACATGTGAAGTCTGCAAACCCGCTAGGGCCATGATCGCTAAGAGTTTGAACTGAAGACCCTCTGCGTAGGAGCTCTTTACTAGGCTAGAAATTGCACATACCTACATAATATTATCTCTAATATACTAAACGAAAAAATTAAGGGATCAAAAAATCATTCAATATTTTTGGGCAATTTCAACAGGCCGTAACTTCGAGAGAAATAGTCGTACAGGAAATTAAGAAATTGTAGCTCCAAGTGTCTAGTTTTTGGATTAGGACTTAAATGTTGTAACCTCCGCGGTTTTTGATTAATCGTAGAAAAACCAGCAACAAAAAAAATCTATATGTTTTTGAAGTTTTTATTTTTGGTCTACGGGCGCGGAATTTTTTTTTTTAGCTTAACCACTACGAGGGTCAAACTGAAAGTTCTTAGAACTGGCCACTTATAAACAATATAATAAAAAAAATATTCTAAAATTTGAAAATATAACTCTTTGCCAATATTACTGAGTATATATTTCATTCATTTGTCATTTGTTTTACGATTTGGCGGCAAATTGAAAATTGTCTGTGTCACGTCAACATGAATTTAACACGAGAAAATTTTCGTGCAATGATTTTTTATGACTTTCGATGTCATTTAAGTCAACAAGAAAGTTATGATAGACTACGATTGGCCTTTCACGATGAAGCCCCATCTCGTGCGACTGTTTACAACTGGTTTAATGAGTTTAAACGTGGTCGCACTAATCTCACTGATGATGTACGTGAGGGACGGCCTTCTACGGCGACGACTGAAAATAACATCTGTGTTGTGCGGCGTATGATAGAGACTGACAAAAGAGTGACCTATCAGCAGATTCGGACAAGCTTAGGCATCGGTATGAGTCAAGTGCACAAAATCCTCCACGAACATTTAGCGGTCAGGAAGCTTTGCGCCCGGTGGATACCTCATAATTTGACTAAGGCTCAAAAACTCCATCGTGTGGATTGGTGCCGTAAAATGATTGAAAGATTTAACGGAGGTGACTCAAATGCTGTGTTCGACATACTAACAGGTGACGAAAGCTGGATTTACTGTTATGATCCTGAAACCAAAAGACAATCTGCTCAGTGGGTGTTTCCTTTCGAGGAGTTGCCAACTAAAGTGAAGAGAGATCGAAGTGCGGGAAAAAAATGGTGGCCACGTTCTTTGGAAGGATAGGTCATTTCGCAACAATTGTGTTAGAGGATCAAAAAACAGTTTCAGCAGAATGGTACACTACCAATTGTTTGCCACTTGTCTTGGAAAAAGTTCGAGAGAAACGACCTCGCAGTAGGATCCTCCTTCACCACGACAACGCCTCGTCGCACACCGCCAAGCGAACGATCGACTATTTGGCGACATCAAACGTTGAATTACTGGGTCACCCGCCGTATAGCCCCGACCTCGCGCCTTGTGATTTTTATTTATTTCCAAAAATTAAAGAAAAACTTAAAGGAAAGCGGTTTATGAATGCTGAAGAAGCGGTGGCTGCGTATCGCGATGCCATTGAAGAGACCCCTAAGGACGAGTGGGCAAAGTGCTTTTCCCAGTGGTTCCATCGCATGCAGCAGTGTATTGACGTCAATGGACAATATTTTGAAAAGATATAATAAAACTAATAACTGGCTAATGTAATCAGTTTTTGATTTTCTAAGAACTTTCAGTTTGACCCTCGTATAAGGGTCGGATACTTTGTTCATTTAGCTTGAATTTGTTTTTTGATACACCTTGATACATCCACTTCTCGCCGAGCTTTTTTTTGATTTCCTGTACGACTATTTCTCTCGAAGTTACGGCCTGTTGAAAATTGCCCAAAAATTTGGATTTTTTTTTTGATCCCTTAATTTTCTAGTAGTGTATAATATTATCTCTATATATACATAGACTCACGCCTGTTTGCTGGAAGGGTAGGCAGAGACTACAGAGCGCCATTAGCAACGATCCTGACATATCTCTCTTGCTTCATTCACTCCCATCAAGTATCCCATGCATGCTCTTCTATTTAGGGTACTTCTGACCTTCTAGGGATTGTAAGCTATACGAGTATAAATCAAAACGGATCAACGAAATGTTTTTACGCGAATAAATTCCAAACGACTGCACCAAGGAGAGACTGACTGACGCTAAATTATATGGCAGCAGGTTCTTTTAAGTAGTCGTTTTGATTCCGACGTTTCGACCATCATTCACCGGTCGTGGTCGCGGAGAGGCTGACTGGCGCTAAATAATTTTGTAAGGGTTTTATCAATAGTAGTTTTGATTCCGACGTTTCGACCGTCATGCACCGGTCGTGGTCGCGGTGAAACTGACTGACGCTAAATTATTTTGTAAGGGTTTTATCAATAGTAATTTTCGTTCCGACGTTTCGACCGTCGTGCACTGGTCGTGGTCGGAGGTTTTTTTTTTCAGTGCTTGTTTTGGTTCGACTTACCCACTGTGGTCAGCAGCATATTGTCCAGCAGTAACGCTATGGCCACTATGACCAGCACCAGTTTCCTGGACTCCCGGAGAGCGGCGATCTTCGCGCGCCATCGACTGCCCCAGCCGTCTGATGCCACGCCCATGGTTGGAGGTTACCTGTGGGAAAAACCAAATGGTTAATGGTTACGACCAGGATCAGGCAGCGATAGCCTAGTGGAGATACCAACTGACTGCCATGCAGAGGGTATCGGGTTCGAAACCACGGCGCGCACTGACTTTTCGGAGTTATGTGCGTATTGAATTGTTAATTATCGCTTGTCCCGTGCCTCGGAGAGCACGTTAACCCGTCGGTCCCGGGTGTCATGAAGATCTTTGACATTCGTTATAGGGCGTCAGTACCTTCTAAATAAACTGACACTAGTCTAAACCATGGAATATCGCTATCACTTCGGGTTGCGGAGGTCAGACGGCAGTCGCTCTGTGGAAAAGCTAATATTCAGTCAAATCCGGTTAGACTAGTAAGCGGACCCCAGATTGAAACTGGGATAACACTAGGAGGGTGATGAGTTACTTCATGGGTATTGAAAAAACAAGTTTTGATTGATATTGCTTCACGCCTCTGACTTTTCGAAGTTATGTGTGTATTAAAAATGTTAATTATCGCTCGCTTAATAATGTGCCCGGTAGATGGCAATAGGCTCGCCCCCTATTACATTGGGACCTAAACATAACTGGCGAAACGTGGGTGTGTAATATACGTCCTCTGCCTACCCCTTCGGGGATAAAAGGCGTGAAGTTATGTTATGTATACTGTATATGCTTCACGCCTGTATCCCCGAATATATCCTATATTCTATAATAACACATACGCTTGCGTTTTTCACGATAACACACTGCCTCCGTGGTCCAGTGAATGGCATGTGCGTATTATGCGTCTGCTGGTCCTGGGTTCGATTCCCAGGTCGGGCAAAAGTGTCTCAGTTTTCTGAATTTTCTGTAGCAGCACGGAGTCTGGCAATGTGCCCGGTAACGGCAATAGGCTTGCCCCCTATTACGTGGAACATATGACGAAATGTGGGTGTAATATTACACCTCTGCCTACCCCTACAAGCGCGAGTCTTTAAAAAACCAGACATCGACGCAGACAAAGATGCGGGTGAACTCAAGTCTCACATAAAAGAGCCGAGAATCACCTAAGAATTATTATTTTTATTTTATTTTTGTTTTTACTACATTCACACAAAACCATCTATTCCCAAACTAAGTAGAAGCTTGTACTAAGGGTACTAGATAACGGATAAACATAGATAGGGTAAACAGTATAATGATTGGCACCCTAAGCGGTTTCTACTACTAAGTAACAAATTATCAGGAAAATACAAATTCAATAATATTTTCTATGGTTTTGTCGGAATTGTGTTTACATGGGCATTAATAAAAATAAAACATCGTATTTAATAAAGCCGTTTAATTAGCATAAAAATGAGCTCAAACTTATTTCTTAAGAAAAGTACAATCATTGGCACCCTGGTATAGTTATTGGCAGTACCCAAAAGGTACAATCATTGGCACTGTTGGCCTAAGGAGATGATACCCAGACAGTCTTAAGACTTGATATCTGGATCTTTATACATGTATTCTACGTATATTTATGAATGTTTATGTAACCTTCTAATATTTCTAACATAAGTCTATATTGGAGAGAAATTTAGTTCATTTACCACGTTTTATATCTTTCTTTCGGGATATTTTTCTAATGTAGCTCATTTTGTCTCTTAGATACATTGTAGCAAATGAGCCCTGTTTCAGTTTCTCACAAGCATTTTGTGCGTAATATTTTTGTCTATACTAAGTTCTTTGTTTTAAGCGATATCTGTGCTGATTTCTGGGTACTTTGTAGAGAAAGGTTGCTATCTCTGTACGACCGTACCATAGTAAGTTGGGTGTAAATGCGAAGAAATATACAATCTAAAGTTGTTTGTATGCGAATTTGACGGAAAACAAACAAAAATCTGAAAAAAATATGATTCTAAAATGTGCCAATGACTATATTGTTGAACAATTTTTAAGTATAGTCATTGGCACTATCGAAAAAGACGATCCATATATTTAATAGCGCAAAACTAACGTTTATTAAACTTTAATGAAGATAACAGATACAAATAAATAGGTACTTTTGTGTAAAATTAATTAAAAATATTTTTTTTTGCTTCGGAAAGTAACTACCTAACCTAAACATTTCATTAATTTTTTAGGCAATTTTCCTAAACTTTTTTTAAAATAGTTGTTAAAGAAAAATGGTTCATAGTTAAGATTTAAATATTTGTTTTGTGTTTAAAAAATAGGTTAATCCTGCTTATGAATGTATTTCTGTGACATAATAATATAAGATTTTCCTAATATTCAGGATAATTCAGCAGAGTGCCAATCATTGGGGGGGTGCCAACATTACTATAGTTTACCCTATATCCTTATTTTTTTGTAAAAATATACATATTATACATAGAAACACCAAGACGAATATCCATGTTCATGCACACAAACGTTTGACTTGAGCGGGAATCGAACCCGCGACCTTCGGCGTAGCAGTCGCTTACACTCGCGCCAACCGGTCGTTACAACAACAAATTAAAAACTAATCTTTAAAATCTTATGCAGGTAAAGTCTTCTAGAGAATCACCAATGAAATTAATTACTCATGTTTAAACGCTTCGATCCAACGTCCTCTGTTTTAAAGTATACACCTATACTCAATATCCAAAACAGGAATCTGTCAACTGTCAAAATGGTAATAAATTCAGGCGATTACTCAAAATTTCCTCAATTAACTTTAAAATGGCGGGCTACAATGGCGTATCAAGATGGCGGCCGGAAGTCAGCCGGCGCTAACGAGCCGCTTCCGCAAAATGGCGCCGTTTCCGGCTCGTCTCATCTTTTGTTAGCATAATTAATGATTTTAAAATGATTTTCTTGTTTCGTGACTGAATTGTATTTGATTAATTGTTGATTTTGGTTTTATTAAGCCATTACTCAAGTGCTTTGGTGAGCTAAGCTAAGTGACGGTTCTCGTCTCACAAGAATCATTGGGTCATTAATATGTATAATTATTCAAAATAAATATGTTTAAGTAACAAGAGGTAAATTTGTGCCGTTCAAACTTCTACCCTCCCTACAATTCCTCCCAGTTTAATTTTTACAACTTATGGTAGCCTATGTCCGTCTCCATGTTTCCAATTCAACAAAATTGGTTCAGCCGTTTTAGCGTGAAAACGGAACATACATACATACACAATTTCGAATTTATAATATTAAGTAGGGATTATCAATGAGTTTCTTCTGACATGAAGCCCGCTGGGCGGCAGCACTGAGACTTCAGGTCCGGAAACCTGTCAAAACTGCCATCAAACAAAGAAGTATATAAACGCGCACGCGAATTTGAACTTTATGCAGCGGTGATAAATTACAACTTGACTCTCCATTTTATTTAGAAAACGTTTGTATAGGAAATAGAAAAGGGCTGTTTTGAGGGTTTTCCCGTCAATTATTCGAATTTTTCTCAACTTTTAAACCTTCCCTATACCTCCACGAACATTTCAAAACCAAGATAAGATAAATCCGTTCAGCCGTTCTCGAGTTTTAGCGAGACTAACGAACAGCAATTCATTTTTATATATATAGATTATAAAATAATCTGTTTATATTTTGTGTTTTATATGTAAGTTCGGGATTAAAACTTTTAGCAAGCGATCATTAACAATCTATGTATTATAACTGTTACACCTACAACTACCACTATTTTCCGACCAATAATATTTCCATCCAAAGGTTGCCTGGTAGAGATCGCTATAAGCGATAAGGCCGCCCAACCGCCCATTGTACTTCGCTTATATTGTATGATCTCCTAAGTTATTTTTCTAGTGTACAATAAAGCATTAAATAAATAAATAAATATAATCCGCACATAACTTGAAAACGTCAATGGTGCCATGGATTCGAACTCGAGACCTTCTGCGTAGCAGTTTTTGCACTAGAAGATGCAAGCAGCTAGAACGCACTTTTTTAAACTATTTCTGCTCGATCTGATCCCGGGGGAATTTCAGGAAATCCCTTCTTATTGCACCCTTACTATCGCCAAGGAAAATACATGCCAAATGACAGCTTTTTACGCCCACTAGTTACGGCTATGGCTTGTCCGTCAGTCTGTCAGTAGCGCAAGAATTTTATACACCGAAGATAGAAAAATGTAGACCAATACAAGAAGCCATATTTTCGCACGTAAGGGTCGGCGCAAACGGGCCACACTGGGACTTAACACACATTTTCATATATTTTCCTTCTGTAGCGAGTGGCCGCCAGCGGCCACACGTGTGCGGCGCGTCTATACAAAATATATGAAAATTGTGTTAAGTGGCTGTCGGTGGCCACCGGTGGCTGTGGTCGGTGGCCCGTATGTCTGACTTGTGTTTAACACAGTGTTTACTATTTCGTGGTTAAAAGAATTTAAAGCAGAAAATACTTTGCTTTTGGTAAATTTTCTGTTATTTAAGGACTTAGGCACACAGGCACACAAACCACTTTTAACGTAGCGTTCATAGCGTGACATGGTTTACTGTTTGTAATACGTCGGCGAAATTAAGCAACGCTTACACAGGTCACCGTTGGGGTGGGTGACCGCGTGTGGTAATTACATCAGAGCGCCACCGTGCTTCGGAGAGCAGGGCCCTGTCGGTCCCAGTTGTAGTGTCAGTACAAGAATCGTTAGGTCATGTCGGAGGTCTTCGGGCGTCTGAACACTCCCACACCAGAGTTGGTCACGTGGTTTCAACTCCCAACCAAAGAGCTCAAACATTTACATAGAGGCGCATTTCCTATGGACGCTCTGAAGACAAACATACTGTAACCGAAATTGCCGCTTGGCGGCGTGGCAGTCGTGCTGTGACAGCTGTCTCTACGAGAGCAAGAGAGACGAACATTCCTCCTGTGTATCGTAACTACGAGAGCAAGAGAGACGGAGAACACCGCCAGCGCCGCCAACGGCGCCAACTGCGAACTACTGGAGACAGTCGCCACTTGGAATCGGCACACGAAATCCTTAAGAACTGCGCTTCTATGTAAATCTGTATTCATTGTCCCAACAAAAGACAACTATAAAAATTCTAAACCTTAAAAGTCAAAAATAGAGATTTTTTATGGATATGAAATATGGAATAGCGACGTCATATTTTTGCGGTCAAATAGAGAACCTACAGATTATTTATTAATCAACTAGCTGTTGCCTGCGGTTTCACCCGTGTCCTGAGGGAACAACTTCGCGTATCCGGTTAATTTATAGACTAAGTTACTCCTTGGTATGTCAGCTATCCGCCAGTGAAAGTCCCGTCAAAATCGGTCCAGCCGTTCCACAGATTAGCGAGAACAAACAGACAGACATACAGACAGACAGACCGACAGACAGACGGACAGACAAAAATTGTAAAAATTGTCATTTCGGTATATGTACCGTGTATACCATCCATATGCATTTAGTAAAAAGCGGATATTTTAATATTACAAACAGACACTCCAATTTTATTTATATGTAAGTATAGATAATAATGTAAAATAGAGTTTTAACATTAGTTGGTGAATGTAACTGCAAATATTATTATATAATTTGGAATGTTTTACTAGATGAAGAACTTACATAATTTACTTTAGGTTATTGCAAAACTTTCCTATTTTAGTAACAACAACCTATGGATATACTTAAGAATTAAAAGTAGCTTGTGTGCTTACGGCTTTATAGAGCAAAAATTTGTTGAAAAGTGTGCCCGCATTATTCCAACAAAGAGAAAATATTTGCGTTAAGCAGAAAATTTCAGTGAAATTCTTTATCAAGAACAAAGACAGCGTGAATACTTTTTAAATATTTTATGTTTTTTTAAGCTAAGTGACGGTTCTCGTCTCACAAGAATCATTGGGTCATTAATATGTATAATTATGCAAAATAGATATGTATAAGTAACAAGAAGTAAATTTGTGCCGTACAAACTTCTACCCTCCCTACAATCCCTCCCAGTTTAATTTATACAAGTTATGGTAGCCTATGTCCGTCTCCATGTTTCCAATTCAACTAAATTGGTTCAGCCGTTTTAGCGTGAAAACGGAACATACATACATACACAATTTCGAATTTATAATATTAAGTAGGGATTATCAATGGGTTTCTTCTGACATGAAGCCCGCTGGGCGGCAGCACTGAGACTTCAGGTCCGGAAACCTGTCAAAACTGCCATCAAACAAAGAAGTATATAAACGCGCACGCGAATTTGAACTTTATGCAGCGGTGATAAATTACAACTTGACTCTCCATTTTATTTAGAAAACGTTTGTATAGGAAATAGAAAAGGGCTGTTTTGAGGGTTTTCCCGTCAATTATTCGAATTTTTCTCAACTTTTAAACCTTCCCTATACCTCCACGAACATTTCAAAACCAAGATAAGATAAATCCGTTCAGCCGTTCTCGAGTTTTAGCGAGACTAACGAACAGCAATTCATTTTTATATATATAGATTATAAAATAATCTGTTTATATTTTGTGTTTTATATGTAAGTTCGGGATTAAAACTTTTAGCAAGCGATCATTAACAATCTATGTATTATTACTGTTACACCTACAACTACCACTATTTTCCGACCAATAATATTTCCATCCAAAGGTTGCCTGGTAGAGATCGCTATAAGCGATAAGGCCGCCCAACCGCCCATTGTACTTCGCTTATATTGTATGATCTCCTAAGTTATTTGTCTAGTGTACAATAAAGCATTAAATAAATAAATAAATCTAATTTGCACATAGCTTGAAAACGTCAATGGTGCCATGGATTTGAACTCGAGACCTTCTGCGTAGCAGTTCTCTAGTGCACATAGAAGATGCAAGCAGCTACGAACGCACTTTTTTAAAACTATTTCTGCTCGATCTGATCCCGGGGGAATTTCAGGAAATCCCTTCTTATTGCACCCTTACTATCGCCAAGGAAAATACATGCCAAATGACAGCTTTTTACGCCCAGTAGTTACGGCTATGGCTTGTCCGTCAGTCTGTCAGTAGCGCAAGAATTTTATACACAGAAGATAGAAAAATGTAGACCAATACAAGAAGCCATATTTTCGCATGTAAGGGTCGGCGCAAACGAGCCACACTGGGACTTAACACACATTTTCATATATTTTCCTTCTGTAGCGAGTGGCCGCCAGCGGCCACACGTGTGCGGCGCGTCTATATAATATATATGAAAAAAGTGTGTTAAGTGGCTGTCGCTAGCCACCAGTGGTTGTGGTCGGTGGCCCGTTTGCGCCGACCCTAAATGTCTGACTTGTGTTTAACACAGTGTTTACTGTTTCGTGGTTAAAATAATTTAAAAAGCAGAAAATACTTTGCTATAAATTTCTGTTATATTAGGACTAAGGCACACACACCACTTTTAACGTAGCGTTCATAGCGTGACATGGTTTGCTGTTTGTAATAGGTCAGCGAAATTAAGCAACGCTTACACAGGTCACCGTTGGGGTGGGAGACCGCGTGTGGTAATTACATCAAAGCGCTATCGTACTTCGGAGGGCACGTAGAACTGTCGGTCGCGGTTGTAGTGTCAGTACAAGAATCGTTAGGTCATATCGGAGGTCTTCGGGCGTCTGAACACTCACACACCAGAGTTGTTCACGTGGTTTCAAGTCCCAACCAAAGAGCTCAGATATTTACATAGAGGCGCATTTCTTATGGGCGCTCTGAAGACAAACATTCTGTGACCCAAATTGCCGCTTGACGGCGTGGCAGTCGCGCTGTGACAGCTGTCTCTACGAGAGCGAGAGAGACGAACATTCCTTTTGTGTATCTTAACTACGAGAGCAAGAGAGACGGAGAACGACGTCAGCGCCGCCAACGGCGCCAACTACGAACTAAACTGGAGACAGTCCCCACTTGGAATCGGCACACGAAATCCTTAAGAACTGCGCTTCTATGTAAATCTGTATTTATTGTCCCAACAAAAGACAACTAGAAAAGATAGGTACTCTAAACCTTAAAAGTCAAAAATATACTTTTTATTATGAAATATGGAATAGCGACGTCATATTTTTTGCTCTCAAATAGATCACCTACAGATTATTTCATCATCATCAGCTTTTAAAAGTCCACTGCTGGACTAGGCCTCTCCTTTGAAAGGAGGAATTGGCCTACTACACCACGCTGGCCAAACTGGTTGGTATAGGGTGTTTATTGTATCAAGTTTTCCTTCTCTTACAGTGCTGTTCTCTGCATAATATGGTCCCTCTATCGGCTCTTACGACACCCATGGGATGATATGGGGTGGTGACATTCCGTATTCTTAATCCGTCACCACACGGACAGATTATTTATTAATCAATAAAAATGTAAAATAGAGTTATAACATTAGTTGATGAACGTAAATATTTTGGCATGTTTTATTAGATGAAGACTTCACATAATTTACTTTAGGTACTTGCAAAACATTAGATAATATTGTACTAACAACAACCTTCATATATCATCATCCTCTTAGCGTTATCCCAGTTTCAAACTGGGATGCGCTTACTAGTCTAACTGGATTTGGCTAAATATTACTTTTCCACGGAGCGACTGCCTGTCTGACCTCCGCAACCCGAAGGGATAGCGATATTCTATGGTTTAGACTAGTGTCAGTTTATTTTAGAAGGTACTGACGGCCTGTAACGATTGTCAAAGATCTTCATGACAACCGGGACCGACGACTTAACGTGCTCTCCAAGGCACGGGACAGGCGATAATTAACATTTTAAACGCACATAACTCCCAAAAGTCACTGGTGCGCGCCGTGGATTCGAACTCGATACCCTCTGCATGGCAGTCTGTTGGTATCTCCACTAGGCTATCGCTGCTCCAATAACAACCTATGTACAGATTCAGATAGTTGATTGATATCATAGGTATATAAAGTACTAGCTGACCCAGCGAACTCCGTATCGGCTTTTTAAGAGTTTTTATTTAATTCCCTTTTTTCCAAACCCGCTTAATCTCTTATCATTTCAGAGTCTATAAATGATGAACAAAAAAACATAGATTTTTATATAATATTGAATTCCCCATTCCTTAAAACATCGGAGACGATACCCATATTGATTTAAAAAAAAAAAACCATCCACCATCTTTGATCACGAAATAGATGGTGTTTTTGAATTCCCCATTCCTTAAAACATCGGAGACGATACCCATATCGACTTTAAAAAAAATCCCGTCCGCCATCTTTGATTTCCTATCCGCTATCTTTGATCACGAAATAGATGTTGTATTTGGATTCTCCATCCCTTAAATCATCAGAGACGATACCCATATTGATTTTTTAATTTTTCCCATTCGCCATCTTTGATTTCCTATCCACCATATTTGATCACGAAATAGATGTTGTATTTGTATTCACCACCCCTTTAATCATCAGAGACGATACCTATATTGACTTTTAAATTTTTTCCCATCCGCCATCTTGAATCACGAAATAGATGTTGTATATGGATTCCCCATCCCTTTAAACATCGGAGACGATAACCATATTGATTTTTTTTTAATTTCCCATCCGCCATCTTTGATCACGAAATAGATAGTGTTTTTGAATTCCCCATTACTTAAAATATCGGAGACGATACCCATATCGACTTTAAAAGAAATCCCGTCCGCCATCTTTGATTTCCTATCCACCATCTTTGATCTCGAAATAGATGTTGTATTTGGATTCTCCATCCCTTAAATCATCAGAGACGATCCCCATATTGATTTTTAAAATTTTTCCCATCCGCCATCTTTGATTTCCCATCCACCATCTTGAATCACGAAACAGATGTTGTATTTGGATTCCCCATCCCTTTTAGCATCGGAGACGATACCCATATTGATTTTAAAAAAATCCCATCCGCCATCTTTGATCACGAAATAGATGGTGTTTTTGAATTCCCCATTCCTTAAAACATCGGAGACGATACCCATATCGACTTTAAAAAAAATCCCGTCCGCCATCTTTGATTTCTTATCCGTTATCTTTGATCACGAAATAGATGTTGTATTTGGATTCTCCATCCCTTAAATCATCAGAGACGATACCCATATTGATTTTAAAATTTTTCCCATCCGCCATCTTTGATTTCCCATCCACCATCTTGAATCACATAACAGATGTTGTATTTGGATTCCCCATCCCTTCTAACATCGCAGACGATACCAATATTGTTTTTTTTTTTAATTTTCCTACCCGCCATCTTTGATTTCTCATCCGCCATCTTTGATCACGAAATAGATGTTGTATTTCGATTCCCCACCCCTTAAAATGTCGAAGGTGATACCCATATTGATTTTTACAATTTTCTCATCCGCCATCTTGATTTCACGTCCGCCATCTTGGATCACTAAATTAATTTCATATTATTAATCAGCGTCCCAAAAATCTCTAAAACGATACCCATATAGATTGTATCCTATTCGTTTAGTCTTTTTTTGCCTTTGACCCAACCTCCCCCTTCTCGTTTGACTATTTTAGTATTTTTGTCTGGCCCCTAAAAGTTGTGGCTTAATTTTATATAGCCTTTCGGAATAATTGGGCTGTCATAGGCAATAACAATTTTAAAAATCCGACTGCTAGTTCCTGAGATTAGCCGACATTATCTTTTAGCCTTTTTAGCCTTTTGCCTGGCCCCAAAGGGTCGAAGCGTGATGTTATATAGCCTATAGCCTTCCGGAAAAACTGGGCTATCGTATACAAAAAGATTTTTTCAGATCCGACCGGTAGTTCCTGAGATTAGCGCGTTCAAACAAACAAACAAACAAACAAACAAACAAACAAACTCTTCCGCTTTATTATATTAGTATAGATTACAAGGAAGGTCTTAATTCTAAAATCTCTGTGATATACCGTACTAGACGGTGTACCTACAATATATTACATGTCAAATTTAAAAATACAAAAGATCAATAATTTTAAACACATCATAATAATTATTTTAAATCTATAATACTTTAGAAATAAAAGTAGCTTGTGCGCTTACGCCTTTATTGAGCAAAAATTTGTTGAAAAGTGTTCCCGCATTATTCCAACAAAGAGAAAATATTTGCGTTAAGCAGAAAAATTCAGTGAAATTCTTTATCATGAACAAAGACAGCGTGAATACTTTTTAAATATTTTATGATTTTTTTGTTGAATAGGTATTTGACTTTGGCTACTGTCAAAATAATATTTCAGACTAGCTGTTCCCCGTCATGTCGCCTGCGTTATTTTCATTATTTGTAAAAAAATTAATAAAAGCTATTTCCAAAGTCGAAGGTCGCAGGTTCGATTCCCAATCAAGTCAAACATTTGTGTGCATGAACATTGATGTTTGTCTTGGTCTGGGTGTTTCTATGTATGTATTTACAAAAAAAAGTATATAGGTATGTATGTTTATCCATTGTCTAGTACCCATAGTACAAGCTCTGCTTAGTTTGGGACTAGACGGTGTTGTGTGAATGTGGTAGAATATTATTATTACTAACGAATATTTAAACGATAAAGTGAAAAATAAACTGGAAAATATGTTAATGAATAAAATGTGCCCGGTAGACGGCAATAGGCTCGCCCCCTATTACATTGGGACCGAAAGATAACTGGCGAAGTGTGAGTGTGTAATACACTTCTGCCTACCCCTTCAGGGAAAGAGGCGTGAAGTTATGTTATGTTATATCTATATTTTTCTATTGAGCAATATAAACAAAAGTCCCAAAAACTAAGATTTACGACAAAACTCCGAAGAATTATGATGTAATAACAGCCATCTTGGAATTCCTTCTGAAACTTTAATCTCTCGGGAAATCTATTTAATCGTTTTGGTACTTCTTTTAATAGCTGTATTTAAGATATTTGGGGTGCCGTGGTAAAAGGGACGGTACTATCTATTTTCTTTAGGCCGGTCCCAATATTTTATCTAGGGATCCATGGATTTGACTACTAGAGTGTTCAAGAGCAAATGTATTTAACACGTAAAATAATAAAATAATTAAAAAAGTTTGAGTCAGCTCTCGATAGATGGCGTTGTACCATACGTCTTAATCGCGCTATGGTTACGTTACCGGCAGCACTATATAAGATCAACGACATTTTGCAATAAATGAACCTTAGATCAAACTACAGTTTGTGTTTTATTTCGCAACCTACTAGTATATATAGTTCACTAAAAACATGAATTGGTCCTTCGAGCCGGATCTGAACCAGCGACCTATGGATATTAATTATGTACTTAGATGACCGGTAGGCCGGTTCTAGAGGATCATCATCATCATCATCATCATCATCGCCCTAGCGTTATCCCGGTTGCATCCAAGACAGGCACGCCAGATATGATAGAATATCAACTTTTTCCACAGAGCGACTGCCGTCTGACCTCCGCAACACAAAGTGATAGCGATATTCCATGGTTTAGACTAGTGACAGTTTAGTTGAGGGTAGGTACTGTCCCCGTAATGACTGCCAAAGATCTTCATGACAGCCGGAACCGGAACGGTTTAACGTGCTCTCCGAGGCACGGGGCAAGCTATAATTAACAATTTAATACACATTTAACTTCGAAAAGTCATTGGAGTGCGCCGTGGATTCGAACCTGATACCCTCTGCATGGCAGTCCGTTGGTATCTCCACTAGGCTATCGCTGCCTCAGTAGTTCTAGAGGATGCGCGCTGATATATTATTATATGCCCACATATTTCTTAACTGAACCATTTTTTTCCGATTCCGTGGGCATTTCAGGCAATCCCTTCTTAGTTGTTTAGACGACAGGTTGGCGCAGCGGGAGTGCAAGTGACTGTTACGCCGAAGGTCGCGGGTTTAATTCACGCTCAAGTCAAACATTTGTGTGCGTGAACATGGATGTTTGTCTTGGTCTGGGTGTTTCTATGTATAATAATTATGTATGTATTTATAAAAAAAGTATATATGTATGTTTATCCATTTGATTGTCTAGTACCCATAGTACAAGCTCTGCTTAGTTTGGGACTAGATGGTGTTGTGTGTATGTAGTAGAATATTATTATTATTATATATATTTTACTCCTACGGTCCCTAGGAACATACATGCCAAATTTCAGCTTCCTGCGCCTTATAGTTATGGCTGTGACTTGTCAGTCAGTCAGTAACACAAGAATTTTATATATTAAGATATTTGGGGTTCCGTGGGTTAAAGAGGCGTCACGGTCGGATTCTCGGACTTAGATATTTGATCTATCCGTGGATCTGGATACTAGAGATAATAATAACGTATGGCCGCCTGTGTAAATATCCTTAAATTTCAATTTTTTTTTTTTCATTTTGTTTTCATTTATTTAGGACAACAAACAGTAACACTGATACATTACTTAACAATAATTAAGTACACTAAAACATACTTCCAGTGAAACCAGCATCATTGTCCACAAATTAACATATTATAATATGGTACCTACATTATGTACAGGTTTTACTTGTAAAAAAAAAAAGAAATAATTAATTAATTAAACCCAATTACACTGAACTGACATTGCAATGTAACTTACAACTATACAAAATCTCAAATTTTGCTATTATAACAAATTTTATATTAATAAAAGTATAAAAAAAGTACAGCATCATCATCCTCCTAGCGTTATCCCAGTTTCAATCTGGGGCCCGCTTACTAGTCTAACCGGATTTGGCTCAATATTAGTTTCTCCACAGAGCGACTACCTGTCTGACCTCCGGAGGGATAGCGATATTCCATGGTTTAGACTAGTGTCAGTTTATTTAGAAGGTACTGACGCCCTGTAACGACTGTCAAAGATCTTCATGACAACCGGGAACGACGGCTTAACGTGCTCGAACATTGGCGATAGTCCAGTGGTGTACGTAACGGACTGCCGAGACGATAGTCTCGGGTTCGATCCCTAGGTACCCTGGGCACACACCTCTGACTTTTCGAAGTTGTGTGTGCATTATATTGTTAATTATCGCTCGCTTCATGATGTGCCCGGTAGATGGCTTACGCCCGCCCCATATTACATTGGGGACCGAAACATAACTGGCGAAGTTTGGGTGCGTTATACTCCTCTGCCTACCCCTTCGGGGATAAAACGCGTGAAGTTATGTTATGAAATTAAACTACAGTTTACGGGTTTTATCGCGATATAAAGTCCGTAACCGTCGCTAAATACAACATTTTTTATATTACTAGCGGACACTTAAAATAATTTTGCCCCACCCGGAATCGAAGTCAAAATCAATCTAACGCGCTGATCAAGTGGGGGACAGACTTCACATGTCTACTACATTATGTACTACTCTCACACATGCACCACGACTCACCATGTTTTCCTTCACCGTTTAGTAAACGATAATAATTTAATACGCACTTAACTAATTTAACAGAAAAGTCAGTGCCGTGGATTTGAACCTAAGACCCTCTGCGTAGCAGTCTGTTCGTCTCTCCTCTAAGATATCGATACCTTTTTTATTTTTTTTAATATTCTACCACATACACACATCACCATCTAGTCCCAAACTAAGCAAAGCTTGTACTATGGGTACTAGACAATGGATAAACGTACGTACTTATATAGTTACTTTTTTTGTAAATACATACATATTATATATCATATAGACTGCCTCGTTGGTCTCGTGGCATAAATGTGTGCGTGGGATTGGGAGGTCTCGGGTTCGATTCCCAGGTCGGGCAAAGTGTAATTGGGATTTTCCGTTAGGAAATTCTCAGTAGCAGCACGGAGTCTGGTAATATCCCGGTAATGCCCGGTACGGCATTAGGCTCGCCCCCAATTAGGTACGTGGGACCTAAAAAAATCATGGCGAAATGTGGGTGTAATATTACACCTCTGCCTACCCCTTCGGGGATACAGGCGACTATAAATAAATAAATAAAAACATACATATTATACATAGAAACACCCAGACCAAGACAAACATCCATGTTCATGCACACAAATGTTTGACTTGAGCGGGAATCGAACCTGCGACCTTCGGCGTAGCAGTCGCTTACACTCCCGCTGCGCCAACCGGTCGTCAAGTAACTGCGTAATTAAGACAAAAAAGGGACTTATCTAGACACCTAGATTCACAGATTTACTCAAAATAATCTAACATGACATTAAAAATGATTTTGCCCCACCCGGAATCGAAACCAAGACCCTTTTAAAAGAAATTACCTATCGACTTTTAATACGAAAATCAAATTACCTTTTAAAAGCATTTCCTACAAACAAAATATATAATACTATCATAAAATTTTCCATTTTCCTCGAAATATATATAAAAATATTAATGAATAAAATACTCACTTTATATATTTATCTTCAAAACACCATGCAACATCTTTTTCTTTCGAAATAAATATAATATTTGTTGTAATACTGATAAAAAAATAAAATTAATATAGCCCTACTTTCAAACGTCTTCTCCGCGAAGCGAACGCGGGGCGACTGAACGCTTTTCAAGATTCGAACGCGGAGTAGCGGTCACCAATTTTAGTTGAACTCTTGGTTTTAGTGTGCTACCCCTTCTTTTATACGTCAATACTTTGGCGAGAGGGGCGGGGTAGGTCTTGGTGGACTAGTTATGTGTTATCAGGGTATTCAGACACGTTTATTGGAAAATCGACTTCAGGTTTAACAAAATAAGGCTGCTATTTCAATATAGATGTGTGGTGTTCAACACAGTTAAGAGTCAATAGCTGAATTGAGATTTGTTTTAAGAGAGTTAAGGTTGATTTTCGATCGCAAATGAAACAAAAGCTACAGGTTTTCGATAAGTTTCCGCTGAAAATGCGCGCCGCGCTTTCTTGACGAAAGGCGTAAGTGAGTTTTCTTAATTTGATTTTCGTATTTTAGGACCATAATTTTCTCAGTGGGTGAAATGCAATTCGGCTTCTTAGATTTTATTACATAATTGCTTATAAAATATTAAAAAGGGCTTGGCCTGTGTCTCTGAAAAGCACGATATGCCGTTTTGACCGACGTTTTGCCGGTAAAACTGTAAGTCATGGAGTATCGTCATATAGCCCTTTGTATTGCTGAGGTCAGACGGCAGTTGCTCTGTTGAAAAGCTCATTGTTTTGTCGTATCTGCTCGGGCTCCAAGGCGAAAGCGTTCTATGCAGTCAGGATAAAGCTAAGACCATGATAAATTAGTTACATGTCAACTTTATAAATGCGTCTAAAATACATTGTCACCTGCACCGTTGGCGCAGTGGTTTAAGCGGCCGTCTCGCCGCTTATAACTGCGCCTAATAATAATAATATTCTACCACATTCACACAACACCGTCTAGTCCCAAACTAAGCAGAGCTTGTACTATGGGTACTAGACGACGCAATGGATAAACATACATACAGGGTGTAAAAAGACCCTTAACGAAAACTGAAACCCCACATTGTACCAATCACTATGAACATTTTTTACTTCGGCACCATACCTGGGAAATTATTGGTTCAGGAGATATTGAGGCTCAAAGTCAGTATGGATTTTTTCTAATTAGGTACAAAATCGATGCATTTACCCCGCCAATATGTTCTTTAGATGACCTATAACCCCATGAAACGAGCAATGCACGCGCGAGCTTTTAATTGCGGTTTATAAACTATGAAAACTCAAAAAAAAAGTTTCCCAGGTATTATTTTTGGTTAGTAGGACTTGGCACGATGTCCACAACGAGTAGACCTCGGCTTGGAGATGGGTCTTGTGACACCCTGTATATACTTTTTTTTGTAAATACAAACTTATTATACATAGTATCACCCAGACCAATACAAACATCCATGTTCATGCACACAAATGTTTGACTTGAGCTGGAATCGAACCCGCGACCTTCGGTGGAGCAGTCGCTTACACTCCCACTGCGTCAACCGGTCGTCATGGTGCCTATTATAGTGTTGTGAGTTCGATTCCCACACGAGACAACACTTTATGTGATTCACAAATTGTTGTTTCGGGTCTGGGTGTTCAATGTGTCCGTTGGTTGTATGTTTGTAAAGTCTCCCGCGACACAGAATTTAGTCCTAATGCGGGAGTTGTCTTTTAAAAAACAAAAAGAAACATCTTTTTTATGTGTTTGGTCTAGTTTGTTGGCCTGACAACTTTACACGGACTGTGGGTAAGCGCTGAAGGCTCCCAACCCGTCGACTGTCATCATTCTCAGACCTGTATTTATACTGTCCCACTGCTGGGCACGGGCCTCTTCTCACTATGAGAAGAGTAAGTCCATAGCCCACCACGCTGGCTTAGCGGGTTGGTGAACTTCATATGTCTTTCGAGAACATTATAAAGAACTCTTAGACATGCAGTTTCATGACGTAAGGAAAACTTTTCATTCACCTTTAAGCAACGGTAATTAACAATTTAACTACGAAAATTCATTGGTGCGTGCTGTGGATTCGAACCCGAGGCCCTACGCGTTAGTTAGTTAGTTAGTTAGTTAGTTGGACAGGTGTTTTCCGCACTTAGCCACTTAGTTGGGCCATTGTGCGTTAGCAGGGACACGGTTGTCGCCTGCTACTCATACCATGCAAGCTCCTTCCAGAAGGCCATGAGTTGACCAGTGTTGCGTATGGCTTCACTCATGGTTCTGGGGTTGTTCAGGAACCTCGTCCGTTGGTCGCTCACGCTGGTACAATGTAGGATCACATGAGCGGGTGTTTCTTCGGTCTCCATGCAGCCCCTACATAGAGGGCTGTCCGTGACGCCGATGTTGTAGAGATGCTTGTTTAGTGGACAGTGGCCGGTTATTATGCCAGTCAGATGCTTGAGTGTTTTCCTGTTGGAGTGCAACAATTTTTGCGAGAGTCGTTTATCTAATTGGGGAAAGGCATCTTTAGATTGCCTACACTCTTTTAATTCTGCCCACTCTTTTTCATGTTGTTGTAGGGTTCTCTCGCGTAACCACGTTTTTAGTTGGTTGAAAGGTATCGGAACAGTTGGTTCGGGTCCCAGAGTTGTTGTGTCCGATCCTTTCCTTGCCAGTTGGTCTGCTGCGTCATTGCCCGTGGAGTCACTGTGTCCTCGTATCCACTGGAGCGTGACCCGATTCCTCGCTGCAGTTTTCTGCAGCTCTTGGTGGCACTCCATAATTAAGCCGCTGTTAAAGCAGTTGCCATCGAGAGCTTGTAGTACTGAGGCACTGTCTGTGATGATGCGTATTGACAGGTTGCTCACGTTTCTGGCCGCGATCGCCGTCGCCGCCCTTATAATCCCAACGCATTCAGCTTGGAAGATGGTGTTGAGTTTACCAAGCGATGTTGAGAGATTGATGTTCAAGTCATGGGAGAATACTCCGGCACCTGTCCCATACTTTGTTTTTGAGCCGTCTGTGTATACTCTAACTTCGTGTATACCAGAGCTATCCTTGTGCTCTTCATGCAGTTGTATGCGGTATTTTTTGTCAAAGACAAAGGTTTTAGGTATGAGGTCGCACGTTGCATCTAGCATCGGGATCTCGTTGGTTAATGTCCTTTTCAGGCGTACATGGGTTATACGGTCGTCTCTTCTCCAAAGCCCGAACTTATCGAGCCGGATCGCGGCGGCACCTGCTTCCTGCTGGATGATGAGGTGCAATGGTCGCAAGTCGAGAAGCACCTCCAATGCCGCCGTTGGAGTTGTTTTCATGCAGCCTGTTGTGGCCAGACAGGCGAGGCGTTGTATGCTCTGCAGCTTGCTCTTGACTGTGCTTAGTTCAGTGCGTGGCCACCACACTACTGCACCATATGTGAGCATGGGGCGTATTATGGCAGTGTAGATCCATAGGGTGATGAATGGTTTGAGACCCCATTTCTTGCCTATTATTCTCCTGCACTGCCAGAAGATTGTACATGCTTTTGTGGTTTTAGTGGTGATGTGTTTATTCCAGTTGAGCTTGTGGTCGAGTGTTACGCCCAGGTACTTGACTTCACTCGATAGGTTAAGCTCCGTGCCAAAAAGTTTTGGTTTTCTGGTCATACGGGTGTTCCTTTTGTTAGTGAAAAGTACTAGCTCCGTTTTATTAGGGTTGACCGTCAGTTCATGGTGGTTGCACCATTGTTCCATGATCCTGATGGCTGCTTGCATCCGATAATGGATCATGTCTTCCGAGTTTCCTTTGATTAGGATGGTTATATCATCTGCGTAGCCGACCGTGTAGAAGCATTTGTCATTCAGGCTTCTCAACAGATCGTCTACCACTATGTTCCAAAGCAGGGGTGATAGGACACCTCCCTGTGGGCAGCCTTTTGCTACTATCCCCCTTGTGGTGGTGTTAACCGTGAATTGAATAGCCCTTCGTTTCAGGAGTTGATCAATCCAGCCACTGACGGTTTGTTCAACTCCGAACTTGTCAAGGGCTCGGCTAATGCTGGTGAATTTAGTTTTGTCGAAGGCGCCTTCTATGTCAATGAAGGCGCCTAAGGTCATAAGTTTGTCAGATAGCGCTGTCTCTATGGTCCCCACTACGCAGTGAAGCGCTGATTCCGTTGATCTGCCACTTCTGTAGGCATGTTGTTGCAGGTGTAGTGGTCTGCGTAGCAGTGCGCCTTCCCGTAGGTATCTGTCAGCGAGCCTCTCCAGCGTTTTCAGCAAGAAGGAGGTTAAACTGATAGGTCTGAACGATTTTGCTTGAGTGTAATCCGTTTTGCCTGGTTTTGGGAGAAATATGACTTTTACTTCCCTCCACCTTCGTGGTATGTAATTGTGCGCTATAGATGCTCTATATATGCTGAGTAGCTGTGGCACAATCGTTGTGCAGCCCCATTGTAGAAGTGCTGGTGTTATTTCGTCCAGGCCTGCAGATTTGTACGGCTGGAAGCTATCAATTGCCCATTTCAGCCGGTCCACGGTAACCATGTTGTTGGCTATCGTCCAGTCTGTTTGGGTCGGTGGTCTGTGTTCTGATTCTTCCCAGTCACAGTCGTCGGTCACAGTGCAACCTGGGAAGTGTGTTTCGATTAGCACTTGGCTTATTTCCATGTCTGTGATTGCGTAGGTGCCATCAGGCTTTCTGATGGAGCCTAGGGTCTTGTTGCTGTCCTGGGATAGGATCTTTTTTACCCTGGCTGCCTCGCATGTGGAGTTAATGTTGGTGCAGAAATTTCGCCATGACTCTCCCCTGCGGAATCGTATGCGTTTCTTGTAGTGCGACTGGGCTTCTTTGTATTTGTCCCAATCTGTGTCTTTCCTTGTGTTTTTGGCCCGGTTGAAGAGTTTTCTCAGATTGCGCCTGAGCTTCTCCAGTTCCGATCCCCACCATTGGGTTTTACTACTCGTTTTCGGTAGTGTGGTGGGGCAGGCTTGTTGGTAGCTGCGTTGTATGCATTTTGTTAGTAAGTTAGTGTTGTGTTCTATGTTTGTAGTGCTTGCGGTCATGTCGTTGAAATTTGACATGGCTATTTCCTGTTCGAGCAGGGTCTTGTAGCTCGCAATGTTGGTATTGCGTGGGTTGCGTTTTGGTTGTGTGACCCTCTCTTGCACTCGTATGTCATAGCAGATACGTCTGTGGTCGGCAAAGGATGGTTCGGCGGACACATGCCAGTTCGTGACAAGTTCCGCGGCCCCATCCGATGCCAGTGTAATGTCTACTATGGTTTGATATCTGGAGCTAACAAATGTGGGCTCTGAGCCTTTGTTGATTACAGTTAGTGTTGTTGTGTAGATGTATTCAGTTAGGATCTCACCTCGTCTATTTGCCTCGGGGCTTCCCCACAGTGGATGGTGGGCGTTAGCATCTGCCGAGAGTATTATTGGCCAGCCGTGGTCCTCACAGTGCTGCACTAGCTCGGCCAGCTCCTTCGATGGGATCTCCTCATCACCGGGCATGTAGACCGAAGCTAGTACTAGCATCTGATCATTGGGCCCTGTTCGTATTCCCACGGCTGTGAGATCTCTAGAACAAAAGTTAGTCAGCAGCAATGCTGGTATCGTTCGGGGAATGTATATGCATGTTCTCGGCTTAGGAGCCGAGCTCCAGTGCAATATCTTACCTCCGATGTTGTTGAGTCCACATATGGTGTCGCCTCTAATCCACGGCTCCTGGATTAGGGCTATTGTGTGGTGGTTAACCTCCAGCAGCCTGCGTAGGGTAGCCGTTGCAATTTGCTTGTGCTGGAGGTTCGTCTGTACGACTCTAGTCTGACGAAGATCCGAGAACATTGGTGTCCACGGACTCCCCGTCAGACGAGTCGTGCTCGTCGTCGACGTCCGTCACAGCGATGTTAGTCGCTGCGGGCGTCGTGTGTGCTCGGGCTGTGCCCGACGTGGAAGGTTCGGCCGGTGTTGTCGCTTGTCTCTGCCTACTGGCGAGTGGCATCTCCCCGGGCGCGGCAGCCGCCCCGCCACCTCCCGCCCCGGCAGCGTGGAACACTACGTACACGCTGCCGGTGAAGAAGGAGACTCGGCGGTCGCGCGCCTCGATTTTCGGCATTTCCGATTCCGGGATGCCCAGAGATAGGTACAGGCCGTGTTCTTGCATGGTAGCGCTGTATAGTTGCCAAGTTTGGACAGCGTACCATGGGTTTTGGGCAGCTAGGAGTTGGTGAATCTTCGGGAGGTCCAGGCTGGTCGACCTCGGCAGCCAGAGCGATGCGCGTACGCGCTTCGCGAGATCCGTCTGCCTGATGACGGTCAGCCTGGTTCCTTCAACCGGTGATTGTAGTCCCGCTACCGTCTGTTTGAGCCACGCCAGTGATTTTTCATCCTCGCACCATAACTTTAGGACACCTCCTGCTGCGAGGGGTTTGCCTCTAAAGGATGGCGCGAGTGCAGGCTCGTTGTTTGACCGAGGTGCGAAGGCTGCTTCTAGAATCCGCTCCTCTATGGAGCGTTCGAGCTGCCGTGCTTGTTCCACCGTCAGGTCTGTAGGTGGAGTGGCAACGACGGCCACCATCAGATGCGAGTTAGTCGCATCGGCGTAGCTAATCGTTGCCCTCTTGGGTGTTGCGTCCACTCTTGCACGCTTCGACGTGGCGCTTGGTGGTGTGTCGTCGTGACGGTTCCTCTTCGACGGTGTCGCCGAAGTGGGCCGCCCCGAGAGCGCCAGGTTGGTTGGTGCGTGCCGAGGTCCGCGTTTTCTAGGGCCGCGTTTGCGGCGTGGCCCGGTGATGCCCCATGGGGCTGCCGGCTCCGCATCTCCGACTGCCGTCGGAGGGTCGCGACGGGGGTTGCCCGGTGCTGCACCGGCCGGAGCGGCGCGTGCAGCCGGCGGGAGCGAGCCCGAAGACTCACTCTTCGCCGTCCGCGTGGCTTCCGCTTGCATGCCTGAGCTGCTGCGTCCACCACTCGCGCCGCGTCCGGCCGATTGCATCATCCTGGGCGGTTTCGCGCTGGCTGGGGCCGGGTGTTCGCGTTGGTGCGTTGCACCAGCTGTTTGTCGTTTCGCGGGGGGTGCGTTCGCCGATGTTGTCGGTTCGCTACCTCCCGCGGGGGGTGCGTTCGCCGATATTGTCGGTTCGCTACCTCCCGCGGGGGGTGCGTTCGCCGACGTTGTCGGTTCGCTACCTCTCGCGTGCGCTGCGTACTCGCGCTGGCGTCGATGATGACGGGAGCGCTTTCCGCGGTGTTTGCCTCTACCGGTTCCGGTTGACGCGGAGCCAACGTTCGCCTCGCGGCGTTCGTCTGCTCGACGCGGTACCACCGTCCAGGAGGTGTTGGTAATATGTTCTGCACGAGGCATGGCGCTTGCCAGGTCGTGCAGGTCTAGACTTTCTCGTGAAACATTGCCCCCCCCAGAATACGTGGGGCAGCCTGGACCCGAGGGTGCAGGGAGGGATTCTCCAGCGTCGCGGACGCTGGTACCCTCCTGGGGTAGTTGCTTCTTTTGTTTCACTTCCATATTGTTTGCTTCGTATGAGTGTGTGCGTGGGCGTGTGTGTGTGTGTGTGTGTGTGTGTGTATGTGTGTGTGTGTGTGTGTAGGTGTGGTGTGTGTATGTGTGCGCGTCCGTGTGAGTGATTGAAGCAGTGTGGTGAATGTATGTGTATGTGTGCATGTACGTGTGTGTGGGTGAGGGCGGCTGGAGGTTTCTGTTGCGTCTGTTTCATAGGGAACCAGACCAAAAGCGGGCGGCAACCTCGGGAAGGATAGTCCACCAGCCTTGCCTTAGGGATCTACACGACTTGCGCTCTCCCCTAAGGCCATTCGCCAAACTCTGCAATGGACGCAGGTGCAGAGAGTAGAAGTCAGTGCAGTTCGATGGTGTTAAATGAGTTGAAGTGCACGGGCCTCCGCCCCTAGGGCCCTACGCGTATCAGTCTCTAAGTCTCTACAAGGCTGTCGCGACTACAACAAGTGTATCGTGTCAGATCTTGGGTTTTTTTTTATAGTAGGCGGCAAACGAGCAGACGTATCGCCGGATGGTAAGCAATTACCGCCGCCCATGGACAAAAGCAACACCACAGGAGTCTCAAGTACGTTGCCGCCCCTTGGGGTTGGGAAAAGGGATAGGAGGAGGAGTGGGATGAGGGAGAAGAAATAGGGGATAGGCCCGCACTCTCACTCTCCAAACGAAACGCAACAGTTTAGGTACTGTTACTTTACGTCGATTTTCTGTGAGAGGGTAGTACTTCCCCGGTCGAGCCGGCCCATTTATGCTGAAATCAGCAAGGCTCTACTACCTTGTTAAAAATGTGTTTTGTTAAGCTGAATGCAAATGCATTTATTTAAAAAAGTATCTTGAACAATTATTTTTGTGTTGTTTAGCCCATTTACCGGGGAAAGCTATAGGGTATAACATCATGCTATGAGCTAAGGGCGCGGAGCAGTAGCCGTAAACAGCGCGTTTGTAACCGTTAGCTCATCTAGCCATCAATATGTATGTTAAAGCTTTCAACACCATCAGCCTGCCGTTGTCCACTGCTGGATATAGGCCTCTCCAATGGCACGCCACTGAGCCCGATTTTCGGCTCTTCGTGTCCAGCCGCTGCCAGCCACTTTGCGTATATCATCACTCCACCTAGCCGGAGGGCGTCCTACACTATGTTTGCTAAGGCGTGGTCGCCACTCTAGAACACGACTACTCCAACGGTTATCGGTTCTGCGACAGATGTGACCAGCCCACTGCCACTTCAACGTGCTAATTCTCTGAGCTATGTCGATTACCTTGGTTCTCTATCGGATCTTCAGAGAAACTCCGAGCATAGCCCTCTCCATAGCTCGCTGAGCGACCTTAAATTGGTGGACCAGTCGCACCGTCAGTGTCCACGTCTCGGCACCGTAAGTCATAACGGGTAGGACGCACTCGTTGAAGACTTTTGTCTTAAAGCTTTGCGGTAGGGATGACGAAAAGACTCGACGGAGTTTCCTATATGCTGCCCAGCCGAGCTGTATTCTTCTGCCAGCCTCCCTCTCGAAGTTGTTTCTACCCAACTGCAAGGTTTGTTGCTTTTTGTGTTAAAACTTTAATTAAAATAAAATTATACACAATGACTTGTCAATATACATGTATGTAAAAAGACCCTTAACCGAAACTGAAATACCATTTTGTACCTCATCATCATCAATACAAACATTTTTTACTTCGGCCCCATACCTGGGAAATTATTGGTTCAGGGGATATTGAGGCTCAAAGTCTGCATACAATTTTTCTAATTAGGTACAGAATCGATGACATGCTGTCCAATACGAGTAGACTTCGGCTTATTGATGGGTTTTGTGACAGGTATATAATGACTAAATTGCCTAGATAATTTGATAAATTAATAGCTTCATTAGGCCCAAGAAGTAAAAGTAATAAATACTATTCGAATTTCTTTCCTTACCAGTACGATACAGCGTGACGTTATCACAAATCCAAGCGTAATGAAATGTGGAGGCAGGGAACAATGTTTAATAAGCTAAATTGACGGAGCCTTACTTCACAGGGCTTTTTTTTATAGTAATAGGCGGCAAACGAGCACATGGATCACCTGATGGTAAGCAATTAGCGCCGCCCATGGACACAAGCAACACCACAAGAGTCACTAGTGTGTGGCCGCCCCTTGGGGTTGGGAAAAGGGATTGGGATGAGGAAGAAGGAATAGGGGATAGGGCCTCCGGCGCTCTCACTCACCGAACGAAACGAAACAGTTTAGGTACTGTTACTTTGCGTCCATTTTCTGTGAGAGAGTAGTACTTCCCCGGTCGAGCCGACCTATTCATGCTGAAATCAGCAAGGCTCTACTACCCGTGATTTTTGGGTGTAGTGTCACAAGAAAACCTAACATAAGCTATTAAAAAGGTTTTCCTAAATAATCGGTCAGTTAACATAGCGATGTCCAGGACTGAAATGATTAATATAAAACTTTATAAGCGTCACCTACATTTGTCTTGTTATTTTACTTCATCCAAATGTAGGTACCAAGATGTTTTTAGCATTTAGCTAGTAATTAATTCTGTGTCGATTATTACTTTGTCCAAATTGCGTAGATACCTATTATATATGATGGCTGGATAGTATAAATATCATCTGGATTTCATAATCATCAGCCCTCTGGGCACGGGCCTCTTCTCACTATGAGAAGGATAAGGTCATAGTCCACCACGCTGGCCAAGTGCAGGTTGGCAGACTTCACATGTCTTCCGAGAACATTATGGAGAACTTTCAGACACGCAGGTTTCCTCACGATGTTTTCCTTCACCGTTTAGCAAGCGATAATCACTTAACTTCGAAAATTCATTATTGCGAGCCGAGGATTCGAACCCGAGACCTTCTGCGTAGCAGCCTGTCGGTCTCTCCACTCGGCTATCGCTGCTTCTTGGGATTGACATCTGGATTTATTAATTTGGTAGTATATATAAAATCCTTTCGTTACTGTTCGACTGACGGACACTGCACAGCCGAAATTACTGGGCGCGAGAACGAGAAATTTTGCGTTTAGGTTCGTTGAGTAGTGCAGGGATGTGCTAAGAAGGGAATTTCTCGAAATTTCTACGGGATCGGGCAGAAACATTATGCAGGCGTAGCTGTGATCATTATTTACAGTCTGTTCAAGATACGAAATCTCCTGTCAACTTAGGCATTACACCCAAAGTAACCATTTCGCATGACAGGGGGCTATTTTTAATTAGGTCGGGTTATCCCGATCGGTTATCGTGCTGTCTTATTAAGTTTGAAAATCATTGGTTTCTTTGTTTACCTTTTATTTTTCGTAATGTGAATATTGTATAGTTAAATTTAGCTTCTGGCGGCCTCTGGCCCCAGAATTGGTCACACAACAGATCACAATCAAATTACCAACATGTTTTGTCCTAGCGTTATCCGAGTTGCAAGCAGACCGCTTACTAGTCTTACCGGATTGCACTGTATATTAGCTTTTCCACAGAGCAATTGCCTGTCTGACGCACACAACCGAAAAGAATTGCGATATTCCAAGCTTTAGATTAGTGTTAGTTTATTCAGAAATACGACCGACCGACGAGGCCCCATCCCCTATTCCTTCACCCTCATCCCACTCCTTATCCCATCCCTTTTCCCAATCCCAAGGGGCGGCAACGCACTTGTGACTCCTGTGGTGTTGCTTGTGTCCATGGGCGGCGGTAATTGTTTACCATCAGGCGATCCGTCTGCTAGTTTGCCGCTTAGGACATAAAAAAAAACGAACTTCCTATAAAATAAAATAATCTTTATTTCGGAGAAGTATATGGGTTAGTGAACAAAAACTTACTAATGTTAGTAAACTTGATATAATATCTACATTATTTGGACACCAGGTTGTTGTTAAAAATACTCATAACTCTATGGCAGCTAACATATTTAAAAGATATTTAAATACATGTCTATTCCCTGACTTCATTTTATAATATGTAGAGATACAACACATTCCCTATTATACTTCAAATAAAATACAAAAGTCATAAATTAAAAATAAAACACTTAAATTCACTTACACCTCCATGCGTTTTCCGCGTGTAGAGGTCCTTAATTTCTCCCTCCGTCCCTCTCTAACACACGCCGTTATCATATATCTATCTCTGTCTGCACTTACAAGAGTGCGTCCAGGCTTTGACGTAATATGACGATATTTCCACCCGACTTCACTTGTGAAAATTTTTGTAGAAATATTGATGCTTATCTTGTAGCGGTAGCCTAGTGGAGATACCAACAGACTGCTATGCAGAGGGTATTGGGTTCGAATCCATGGCCACCAATGACTTTTTCGTAGAGCGTATTAAATTGTTGATATTTGTATGGGCGTTGGACAGGGAAAATCTTTATGTCTTCTTGGGTTTACGCGAATGTTGCATATTGATATTACATACATACATAATACATAGACTCACACCTGTTTCCCTGTTTTGCTTCATTCACTCCCATCAAGTTTCTCATGCATGCTCTTCTGTTAACGGTACTTCTGACCTGTCCTCTTTTCAGGAGGTCTCCAATCTGGTCAGAGAACGTCCGCGTAGGTCTTCCCCTTCGTCCTGTCCCATTCACACCTGCCTTGTATATCTGCTTGGTCAGTCTTTCGTCATCCATCCTCTCCACGTGCCCAAACCACCTTGGCATACCTTTCTCGATGCTTGTCACTACATCTTCTTTTACCCCACAATACTCTCTTATCACACAATTGTTTACTCTGTCGGAAACTACAGTTAACGGCTTTTAACGCAATATATTTGTTTCACTCAGTTATTACATTTAAATAAAAAAAAATTAAGTTTCTACATCATTCGGATCTAGAAACTTTATTTTTTTATTTATTACTAGCCGACGTTTCTTTACAGAGTCATGGTCACGGCAGACTGAGGTGATATTATATGTCTTTTACTTGAATTTACATATAAGTTACTAGCTGTTTTCTGCGGTTTTACCCGCGTCTTGAGGGCACTACTTCGCGTAACTGGTTAATTTATAGCCTAAATTACCACTTGGTACATCACCTATCCGCCAGTGTAGTCCCGTCGAAATCGGTCCAGCTGTTCCAGAGATTAACGAGAACAAACAGACAGACAGACAGACAAAAATTAAAAAAGAATGTCATTTCGGTATATGTACCGTGTATCCATCCATATGCATTTCAAAATCAAAGTCTCCTTTGTTCATTTAGATCACAAAGTGACACTTATGAACGACAAAATTGAAACATTATTACTGTATGCTTCTATATTTACATTTACTGCCACGTTCGCAAAGCAACGGCGTAGAACCATGAGAAAGAACGGGCAATAAAACTCACGGTCACTCTTTTTAATCGCCAGGTTTTTAATAATACATAATAATTAAACTTTTGTAAGGTGCTGCAACTGTTATACCTTCTATGTTACTTGTATATATTTACTGTACATAATACTCAAGCATAATCAAGTTAAATTTTGATGTTCATTTAGTTAGCCTCCTGAACATAGACGTGATGAAACAGGAGCATCCACTTACATTATGCACCTAACAATGCAGGCAATCCGCGCAAATGTTCAAAACCATGATGGAAATGATGAAGTTAAATATAAAAAAAAATAACAAAAAGCGTTTATTACACTCTAAAGCGGTTATTATAAAATACAAACAGACACTCCAATTTTATTTATGTGTATAGAGTATAGATTTCAAAGTTTAATTTCAAAGGGAAAATCTTACTATCATAAAAGTCAATTTTGTAAGTATGCATCAATAGATGTATAGATATTTGTTACCTTTTCAAGCAAAAACGCCTAAACAGATTTAGATGAAACTTTTTAGTAATATAGCTAGAGGATGCTAGTAGCTAAACCCTTTTTTTTAATAGTTTTTGCCCGATCCCTTCAGAATTACAGCAAATCTCTTAGTGCACCAATACGGTCCCCAAGGAACATACGATGCCAAATATCAGCTTCAGCATCAGACAAGGCAGAGCCATTGCTTGGCTGTGCCTTGTCTGTCAGTCACTCAGTAACGCAAGGATTTAATATATACAGATCAAGTCAAAGTCAAAATCCTTTATTCATTTTGGTCACAATGTGACGCTTAAGAACGTCAAAATAATAAATTTATAAAACAATTACTTAAAGACTCTACATTTACATTTACTGCCACGTTCGCAAAGCAATAGGTAGAACCATGAGAAAGAACGGGCAATAAAACTCACGGTCACTCTTTTTCATCGCCAGGTTTTGCATAATACACATAACTAATTACATTTTGTAAGGTGCTGCAACTGTTACACCCTCTATATCACTTGTATATATTTACTGTACCTACATAATAATAATTCTTCATTTTAATTTTGATGTTCATTTACTTAGCCTCCTCAGAATAGACATGGTGAAACAGGAGCATCCACTTACATTATATATATACGTAATAATATAAGATTGTGACCTAAGTGTATAAAATATTTTGACTTTGACTTTAGTGTGGCTAACCCTTTACTAGTCTATATAAAACCACCGTCGTCTAGACCTAGATATGCCTTAGTCTTTGTCTAGAATTCTAGATAGGTACTATACATAAGTCATATCCTAAGTCCTTTATGCGATTAAAGTTTAATCTGTAGAAAGGTTGACTTAAAATGTCAAGTTCAGGGGATATGCAATATGGTTCGCACCATTTTTCCACAGAGCGACTGCCTGTCTGACCTCCACAACCCGAAGGGATAGCAAGATTCCATGATTTAGACTAGTGTCAGTTTATGAGGTAGGTACTGACGCCCTGTAACGACTGCCAAAGATCATTATCACAGATGGCAACGACGGCTTACGTGCTCTCCGAGGCACGGGACAAGCGATAATTTATAATTCAATATGCACATAACTCCGAAACATCATAAGCGGCAACGTATTTGTGAGTCCTGTGGTGTTGCTTGTGTCCATGAGCGGCGGTAATTGCTTACAGGCGATCCGTCTGCTCGTTTGCCTCCTATTACATAAGAAATATCAATATCAGATAATAAATAAAGGCGTTTTTTGATATTAATTATATAATGTAAATGTGATAATTTTGTATATCAGGCAGCGATAGCCTAGTGGAGATACCAACAGGCGCCGTGGATCGGGTTCGAATCCACGGCGCGCACCAATGACTTTGTTGAGTTGTCGATGACTAAACGGTGAAGGAAAACATCGTGAGGAAACCTGCATGTCTGAGAGTTCTCCATAATGTTCTCGAAAGACATGTGAAGTCTGTCACGCACCAGGCCAGCGTGGTGGACTATGGCCTTACCCCTCTCATAGTGAGAAGAGGCCCGTGCCCAGCAGTGGGACAGTATAAAAGGCTGATGATGATATTATTATGAGGGGTACTACGGAATACGGAACCCAAAATTTTCTGGCTCGTCAAGCACTTGGCCGATTTATATTCATCTTGTGGACTTTTATCACTCACATAAATGGTGATTATGTATTAAAATGTTAATTATCGCTAGCTTAACATTGTGCCCGGTAGATGGCAATAGGCTCGCCTTCTATTACATTGGGACCGAAACATAACTGGCGAAGTGTGGGTGTGTTATACACCTCTGCCTACCCCTTCGGAGATAAAAGGCGTGAAGTTATGTTATGTTATGAATGGTGATTTACTTCGAACACTTAGGTGATATCAATCATGATGAACAAAGTGCGTTAAACCAATTAAAAGTGTGACTGCCTTACTTCATTTCGTGGTGTGAAGCGAATATTATCTTTGCGAAGAGATGGAAAACTCGACATCTAACCTTATAGAGTAAGATCCCTGCGCCGCCAGACCTTACATATTTTCTCAGAAACGAAATGTATAGAATAATGTAGTGTTAGAATCTGCTATGAGTGTACGCATACTTGCTAGCTTGGATCGTGGTCCAGTTTTTAGTTATGAGGTGCTAAAAGTCCACGGGAACAATTTCCATACATATTCTAAATGCGTCCCCTAGTGATCTCTACCGATAGCTAGATATTTTGGACACTTTAAAACGTCTGGTAAAAAATACCGCCGCCGAAATGAATGCGACAGTATTATTTATAAATATTTAATAATATTTTCTAAAACATACATAAAAATCAGCACTGAGAATTTAAGAAAAGTTAGTACTATTTTTACCTAACTTTAGCACCTCGTACCTAAAAATTGGCCCACGATTCAAGCTGACAAGTATGCGTACACTCATAGCACATACTAACACTACATTATTCTATACATTTCGGTTCTGAGAAAATATGTAAGGTCTGGCGGCCCTGGGATCTTGGACTACGAGGCCTATAGCCTAATAGTGGCGTAGCTCCGTAGCACAGCCTACGCACTGTACATCTACGCCGTAGACACAGCTACGAGATTATATAGACGACTCGGTGGCGTAGCGGGAGTGTAACCGACTGCTACGCCGAAGGTTGTCGGTTCGATTCCCGCTCAACTCAAACATTTGTGTGCGTGAAAATGGATGTTTGTCTTGTTCTGGTTGTTTCTATCTTATACTAATATATAAAAATGAAGAGTTTGTTTGTTTGATTGAACGCGCTAATCTCAGGAACTACTAGTCCGATTTGAAAAATTCGTTCAGTGTTAGATAGCCCATTTATCGAGGAAGGCTAAAGGCTATATAACATCGCGCTATGAGCGACGGGAGCGGGGCAGTAGCCTTAAATAAAGCGCGTGTAACCGCGGGCAACCTCTAGTGTATAATATGTATGTATGTATAAAAAGTATACCTATACGTATGTTTATCCATTATCTAGTACACATAGTACAAGCTCTGCTTAGTTTGGGACTAGATGGTGTTGTGTGAATGTGGTAGAATATTATACATTAATGCGCATAACAAGTGAATGCTTAGATCATCATCATCATCAGCCTTTAACAGTCCACTACTGGACTAGGCCTCTCCTTTGAAAGGAGGAATTGGCCTACTATACCACGCTGGCCAAACGGGTTGGTATAGGGTTTGTATTAAGTTTTCCTTCTCTTACAGTGGTGTTCTCTGCATAATATGCTCCCTCTGTCGGCTCTTACGACACACATGGGATGATACGGGGCGGTGACATTCCGTATTCTTAATCCGTCATCACACGGACAAGATCGATCATCACCATTATGTATTTGCAAAGATGTTTCGGGAAAGGTTATACCAAGTAGGTCACCGTACTACTGTGACCTGACATAACTATAACATAACTTCACGCCTTTTATCCCCGAAAGGGTAGGCAGAGGTGTATTACAACCCACACTTCGCTAGTTATGTTTCGGTCCCAATGTAATAGGGGGCGAGTCTATTGCCATCTACCGGGCACAATATTAAGCGAGCGATAATTAACATTTTTAAGCACACATAACTTCGATAAGTCAGAGGTGTGTGCCCGGGGTACCTGGGGATCGAACCCGAGACCATCGTCTCGGCAGTCAGTAACGTATACCATATATAAAGTATTCTATGTAGTGCCTTGCTGATTTCAGCATGAATGGGCCGGCTCGACCGGGGAAGTACTACCCTCTCACAGAAAATCGACGTAAAGTAACAGTACCTAAACTGCTGCGTTTCGCTCGGTGAGTGAGAGTGCCGGAGGCCCTATCCCCTATTCCTTCTCCCTCATCCCACTCCTCATCCTATCCCTATTCCCAACCCCAAGGGGCGGCAACGCATTTATGACTCCTGTGGTGTTGCTTGTGTCCATGGGCGGCGGTAATTGCTTACCATCAGGCGATCCGTCTGCTCGTTTGGCGCCTATATAAAAAAAAACACTGGGCTGTAGCCGTTTTCTGCGACCTGTGTAGTGTTATCAGTTTTGCCCAGGCATAGTGCACCATAGCCTAGCCCATAAACTTACTCATATGAGCAGATGTGTTTCTCGTTAAATATTTAATGTCAGTCGCGAGCTGTTTTATGACTTAACATAAAACACGCCTTCACAGAGATGGAAAATATTATGATTTTTAATCTTCTGTAAACTTAAGATAGATAAATATTATCAACTAGACGTCGCCAGCGGCTTCACCCGCGTCAATTATACATATAAATAGAGTAAGATCCCGGAGCCGTCGGTACCTACGTCATTTTAGCAAAGCTGAAATTTTGAGGATTATTAGTATACAATTTTGTTAAGAGGTATGCCGAACCACTAGCTTGAAAGCCGGGCCATTACACAGGTAGCGCGAAGTAAAGGTACCAAAAAAACATACTCACTTACGTTAAAGTAGCAAAGCTGGTTTTCAAATATGTGTTTAAAAATACTGTCTAAAATTGAAATTCATTATTGCCAGACTCCTGCCGTTGGCCATTACTTCTGCCAGACGTCTTACAGGTTACTTAAAAATGAAGCAAACTACGTCATTTTAGCAAACCTAAATTTTATATATGTTACATAAGATACTATTTTAAGACCCTTCCTAAGCAGCCAGACCATTCAGAAGGGCCATTCGTCCAGCCAGACGCCATGAAACTTTTCTTGTGAGTGCGAGCGTGCGGCCATTATTCATACGCATGAATCCGTGTGAATACACTAAATTGTCCCAAAAGACTGTAGGAATATTATTTTGGGTATTATTACAAGAATACTAGAATAAAAGTGTAAAATATATTTTTCACAAAAATTAGGCTATATAACATCACGCTATGAGCCACGGGAGCAGAGCAGTAGCCTTAAATAATACAGGGGTAACTGCGGGCTCATTTAATGTACCTATGATAAATTTGACGGCACTGGTTTAAGCGGTCGCCTCGCCGCTTGACACTGCGCCGAGTGTTGTGGGTTCGATCCCCACATGAGACAACACTTTGTGTGATTCATAAATTGTTGTTTCGAGTCTGGGTGTTCATTGTGACCGTTGGTTGTATGTTTTTAAAGTCCCCCGCGACACAGGATTTATGCCTAGTGCGGGAGTTGTCTTTTTAACAAAAAAATATTAAAACTAATTGAAATCAAGCTACAGTTAACGGATTTTATCACGTCATTGTTATAACATTTAAACCGAATGATCTAAAAACTACATTCTTTTACTTATTACTAGCCGACGTTTCGAATTCTTTACAGGATTCATGGTCACGGCAGACTGAGGTGATATTTGTCTTTTTCTTTAATGTATGAGTTATCTCAAAGTATTGGTGTTACTATTTACGCAGAATGAGCTCACAGTGTTCTTAGTTCTTCTGATGACTTTGTCCTTCTTGGGTTTCATTAGCCTTATGACAGGGTCCCAAGCTGGAGGAACATTCCAACCGTCTTCCCTATTTACGGATGACGACCGGTTTTTTTGGCATGGTAATAGGCGGCAAATGAGCAGACGGATCGCCTGATGGTAAGCAATTACCGCCGCCCATGGACACAAGCAACACCACAGGAGTCACAAGTGCGTTGCCGCCCCTTGGGGTTGGGAAAAGGGATAGGATGAGGAGTGGGATGAGGGAGAAGGAATAGGGGATAAGATAGGGGTTGGCGCAGCGGGAGTGTTAGCGACTGCTACGCCGAAGGTCGCGGGTTCGATTCCCGCTCAAGTCAAACATTTGTGTGCATGAACATGGATGTTTGTCTTGGTCTGAGTGTTTCTATGTATAATATGTATGTATTTACAAAAAAAGTATATAAGTATGTATGTTTATCCATTATCTAGTATCCATAATACAAGCTCTGCTTAGTTTGGGACTAGATGGTGATGTGTGTATGTGGTAGAATATTATTATTATGAATATTATTGAAATCTCTAAAAGAAGATTTTTCCTATCGAGAAACGAGTCGAATTCGATGATAACTCGTACTACAGCCACAGTAGAACTTCTTAATCCACAAATAAAACTTCAAGACAGTAAGTAACGCGATCTTAGAATGGAAGCGTAACTTAGAAGAACCATGGTTTATTGTCTAACTGAGACAAAACATTAGCACATAACGTAACTTCACGCCTTTATCTAAGAAGGTAGGCAGAGGTGTAGTACACACCCACACTTCGCCAGTTATGTTTCGGTCCCAATGTAATAGGGGGCGAGCTTGTTGCCATCTACCGGACACATTATTAAGCGAGCGATAATTATTATTTTTTTATTTATATTCTCACGCCTGTATCCCCGAAGGGGTAGGCACAGGTGTAAATATTACACCCACATTTCGCCATGATTTTTTAGGTTCTACGTAATAGGGGGCGAACCTATTGCCGTTACCGGGCACATCACCAGGCTGCTACTGAGTATTCGGAAAAACCCAGTAACACTTTTGCCCGATCCGGGAATCGAACCCGGGACCTCCGATCAGCAGTCGCATACGCTATCCACTGGACCACGGAGGCAGTCATAAGGCAGCGATAATTAACATTTTTAATACGACACACATAACTTTCAAAAGTCAGAGGTGTGTGTACCTGGGGATCGAACCCGAGACCATCGTCTCGGTAGTCCGTTACGTACACCACTGGGCTATCGCCGCTATTCAACAATACATTTTAAGTAAATGTCCTTTTTTTCAAACTATCTTTCGGAAAATATACCTACCACGTGCCTCTGTTTCGAGTATACAGTGTCTTGATATGCATTTATAAAATATTTTCAGGGGTGAATATACTACTGTAACTGAATACAAAAACATGAAAAATAACTCACTAAATCTTAAAAAAAAACAATTCGGAAACACCCAAAACAAGACAAACATCCATGTTCACGCATACAAATGTTTGACTTGAGCGGAAATCGAACCCGCGACCTTCGGCGTGGCAGTCGTTTACACTCCCGCTACGCCATAACTTTTTAAACATGAAGGTATTTTAAAACAATAGATTTACGTTACGTAGGTACGCAAATAAATCGTCCTAAAATAATTACAGTCCTAATGCGTGGTCACTCTATTTTTAAGCCGGGATCATATTGCGGTCTCATTTCTGATATCGCCGTCCCACTCTAACACTTAGAGACCTTTAGGGACAGATGGACAGATAGGAGTGGCGTGGAGTAGATATTAGATTAATATAATTTATATTATATATAGCGGCGATAGCCTAGTGGTGTACGTAACGGACTGCCGAGACGATGGTCTCGGGTTCGATGCCCAGGTACCCCGGGCATATCTCTAACTTTTTGAAGTTATGTAATAAAAGTGTTAATTATCGCTTGCTTAATAATGTGCCCGGTAAATGAAAATAGGCTCGCACATTGGGACCGAAACATTACTGGCGAAGTTTGGGTTTGTAATAGGTACCGTAAGTAAGCCCTTCCCCTTCGGAGATAAAAGCGTGAATTTATGTTATGTTTATGCATAAATTAATATAGTATTTATTTTGAGCAAATTTTGTATTTAAGTACAAAGTTATAGGAACAGTCAAAACGTGTCCAAAAAGGCACGTTTGGCTGTGCATAGAGGGGTGTTAGTGCCTACACCTATTATTATATTATATATTCTGCCATACCCAACTTTCTCTACCATACATAAGGGATGTATGGTAGAGAAAGTTGGGTATGGCAGAAGAGACTTGAAAGTAGAATAAATGCTGTAGAAATGAGAGCACTGAGAAGTATGTGTGGTGTATCTTTGACCGACAGAGTGAAGAATAGTGTGATAAGAGAGTGGTGTGGGGTAAAAGAAGATGTAGTGACACGCATCGAGAAAGGCATGTTAAGATGGTTCGGGCACACGGAGAGGATGGATGACGAAAGACTGACAAAGAAGATATATAAGGCAAATGTGAATGGGACAGGACGAAGGGGAAGACCTAGGCGGACGTTCTCTGACCAGCAGGCCGATTCAGAATGTCACGACAAGTAATCGTACGATATCTCTAATTATTGTCCTCGTCTTTTAGCCGCCTATCAGAGATATTTTGAACAAATATTCATTGAATTCGGTTTATTTATTAATTTACTTCATACTGAATGCATAAAATTGATAGGAAATTTGATAGTGTTGACAAAAAATGAGGTAGCCCGTTTGACAATTAACGGAATCGAATGTCAAATGAGATATCGAACGATTCTGAATCGCCACCCAGATTAGAGACATCCTAAAAAAGGACAGGTCAGAAGTACTCTAAACAGAAGAGCATGCATGAGAAACTTGATGGAAGTGAATGAAGCAAGAGTATGTCAGGATGGTTGCAAATGGCATTCCTTAGTCTCTGCCTACCCCTCCGGGAAACAGGCGTGAGTCTATGTATGTATGTTATAGGTAGGGATAGCCTAGTGGAGAGACCAACAGACTGCTACACAGAGGTTTTCAGATTCAATACCCACGACACGTACACAAACTTCTCAAAGTTATGTGCCTGTACAAATTTTAATTACTGCTCGTTGATCGGTGAAGGAAAACATCGTGAGGAAACCTGCATGTCTGAGAGTTCTCTATAATGTTCTCGAAAGACATGTGAAGTCTGTTACGCACTTGGTCATCGGTGATACACTGAATCCTATTAGAACACTATTCAGAGTAAGAAAATAACTATGCCATTTTTAGGGTTCCGTACCTAAAAGGTAAAAACCGGACCTAAGCCTCCGCTGTCTGTCTGTCTGTCTGTCACCAGGCTGTATCTCATAAACCATGATAGCTAGTAAGCTGAAATTTTCACATATTATGTATTTCCGTTGTCACTATAACAACAAACAGTAAAAAAAAATAAGGGGCATCCCATAAAATAAACGTGTTTTTTTTTCGTATTTTTGCTCAATATTACTAACGGTAACAGGTAGACACTGTAGTTGTATATTACCTTTCAAAATATTTTTTTTATTGAATAAAAAATTAAATATTAAAGGGGGGCTTGCATACATCAAACAGAATTTTCTTTTATAGATGGTACGGAACCCTTCGTGTGCAAGTACGACTTGCACTTGCCCAATTTTTTTATATAATAGCAAACCAGCAGACGTATCCCCTGACGGTAAGCGATTACCGCCACCCATGGACACAAGCTATACCAGAGGAGTTACAAATGCGTTGCCGACCTTTGGGGTGGAAAAAGTAAGAAGGGAAGATTACCGGTATGAGGAGCAGGAACAAGAGATGGGGCCTCCAACACTCTCAGTCACCGAACAAAACGCAACAGTAAACACTGTTAGTTTACTCCGACATTCTGTGACGTAGTACTTCTACGGTTAAATCGGCCCATTCATGCTGAGATCAGCACGGTTCTAGTTATAAAAGGCTACCTATTCTAAAGAGCTAATGTATTAAATATCACAAATTACAAAGCTTGTTTACTCTGAGACGGAGGATCTCAGGTAGGATGTCGGGGCTCGAGAGAAACACTGCTAGGCTGAACAGGTTCTTTATGAACTAGGTAAGCACTGGCCTGAGGGCTGAGATTTATAGACTCCGCTGCTCTCCGACGCTTGCAGGGTAGCTGCTTGTAGGGTCACCGATGAGCTGGCCAAGGTGCGCGTTGTGTAGGCAGCTCGATGGTCGAGGTTCAGGCTGAGCGGGGGCTCAGGCGGTGCAGCCGATGTGGGCCGAGCGGTGAGGCTCAGGCGTTCGTGGCCTGGTTGTAGGAGGCTCGTAGGCAGGAGCTGATGCGTGGCGGCAACTGGTAGCGGCACGGCGCCAGCAGCTTATAATTGTAGCCCGTAGGGAAACTGTATTAAATACCTTATCTTCTTTTATTTGTTTTAAATTTTATTTTGATCAGGGGATTTTGTTCCTAAGGACACGTCAACCCCATTGTACCATATAACTATATAAACACAACTTCTTATGTGTTCATTTATTTATTTTATGGATCTTCAACAAGAATTACACTATACATTCATAATAAGTAAGTATGAAAATAAAACACTGGTCTGGTGTATCCTTAATTACAGAATACCACAACATGCATATAAGTCTAACAATATGGAAGGAAGATAATAAATTTCAAGGCTTATAAGATAATAATTTATGTCAAGGCTTATTAAAATTAAAAAAATATTCAAATTGAAGAAATAGGAAGCAAAAAAAAATGTAATCCTGGGCTTTTTGCTCACTATGAAAATTATTTTTAAAATGTTATTTATGTTAAATATTATAATATAGTTTGTTAAATTGCTTATTGGTTTTGACGTCCGCGTCAACTGAGGAGCCAGTTGAAAACCAGCGCCGGGCACATGCGTCCGGCAATATGCTGAACTGGCCTCCTATTTTTATGCAGGCGACAGGCGTGTACAGATTATTGTAATCTCTTTTTGTTCACATTGCCTTGTTTGTTCATGACTTTCGTCTGCTAGAAATAAACGCTTTTTTCGTTCTTTCTTTCTTTCTTTCTAAATAAAAAAAATAAAAATACACCAAATCAAATTCATGAAGTAGATTCAATTTTATTTATAAATAAATACATCGATAATTACACAAGTAAGTTACATTGAAGTCAGCTTATATGAATAAGAATAGAGTATTAACCCTATCTTAAAAATAAATTGAAAAACAATAAAAACATGGATCCCATCCATATAGCAAATCACTGCTGAAGAACCATTACCAACCGACACCGATTCCTTCCTACCTCAGATTTAGGCTTTGACAAAATCTTATCTTCTTTATTAAATACTTTATTATTTAATACCTAACATCTGTAATCACATTACGGAAAAATAATAAATTATTGTAGGAACTCGTATTAAGACAGCAAAAATTACGTGCGTACAAAAATCTTTAGTACCAATACGTACTCCACGGATTCCTTAGCCCAGTATAACATAGCTCTGCACTCGGTACTAATCACCGCTGCCTACACTCAACAAGTATAGATTGAACATATATCTAACATTGACCTAAATCACGCGCTAATTATACTTAGTACTTACATCAGCATACAGCGGCGATAGCCCAGTGGTGTACGTAACGGACTGCCGAGACGATGGTCTCGGGTTCGATCCCCAGTTACCACGGGCACACACCTCTGACTTTTCGAAGTTATCATTAGAAATGTGGGATTGGGAGGTCTTGGCTTCAATTCCCGGGTTCGGTTCGGTTTTTCTGTTAGGAAATTCTCAGTAACAGCACGGAGTCTGGTAATGTGCCCGGTACGGCAATAGGCTCGCCCCCTATTACGTGGGACGTAAAAATTCATGGCGAGATGTTGGTGTAAAATTACACCTCTGCCTACCCCTTCGGGGATACAGGCGTGAGTTTATATAGAAATGTTAATTATCGCTCGCTTAATAATCTGCCCGGTAGATGGCAATAGACTCGCCTCCATTAGGTACACTGGGACTGAAACGTAACTGGCGAAGTGCAGGTGTGTAATATACCTCTACCTTCTCTTTCGGTATAAAAGCGTGAATTTATGTAATGTTATCAGCACATAGCTTTTCACAGTCCACTGCTGGACATAGGCATTACAAATGTTAGTCAATAGTATGATTTGGTGTAGATACTATACCACGCTGCCCAAACGGGTTGGTATAGCGTTCGGTGAAGAGATTTCTGTCTCTTTGCTAAGATACTATTTTAGGTTTTCCTCGTGTAGATATTTTACTTACAAGGCAGCGATAGCCTAGTTGAGATACCAACAGACTGCCATGCAGAGGGTATCGGGTTCGAATCCACGGCGCGCACCAATGACTTTTCGGAGTTATGTGCGAATTGCATTGTTAATTATCGCTTGTCCCGTGCCTCGGGGAGCATGTTAAGCCGTCGGTCCCGGCTGTCATGAAGATCTTTGACAGTCGTTACAGAGCGTCAGTACCTTCTAAATAAACTGACACTAGTCTAAACCATGGAATATCGCTATCCCTTCGGGTTGCGGAGGTCAGACAGGCAGTCGCTCTGTGGAAAAGCTAATATTCAACCAAATCCGGTTAGACTAGTAAGCGGACCCCAGATTGAAACTGTGATAACGCTACGAGGAGGATGATGAGATATTTTACTTACGGATGCTAAAATTTGATCTTAAAAGTGTTACTGGGCTTTTCCAAATTCTCAGTAGCAGCACGGAGTCTGGTGATGTGCCCGGTAACGGCAATAGGCTCGCCCCCTATTACGTGGGACCTAAAAATTCTTAACAAGGTGAAATGTGGGTGTAATATTACATCTTTAATTACCCCTTCGATAATACATCTACAAGGTGTCGAAAGACACATCACCAAGCCGAAGTCTACTCGTTTTACACATCATGCAAAGTCATACTAGGCGAAAATAAACGTAAATATAACACAACTTCACGCCTTTTATCCCCGAAGGGGTAGGCAGAGGTGTATTACACACCCACACTTCGCCAGTTATGTTTCGATCCCAATGTACCTAATAGGGGACGGGCCTATTGCCATCTACCGGGCACATTGTTAAGCGAGCGATGATTAACATTTTTATACACACATAACTTCGAAAAGGCAGAGGTGTGTGGCCGGGGTGCGTATTTACAAAGCCTATACTATTTGAGTCACGAGTCAGACTCTAATAGAATAGTTTTTGTTTATGTATATTACTCGACAATACCTAATCTATCTCAGTAAAAAAATTGACTCAAATGGATTAGCTTTTTGCCTTGATATTTTCAAAGAAAATACACGTACAAAACCTAGTACAGTATGATTCATATTCATCCAAATAGATAAGCCTTTGTCGAGATATTTTCAAACATGGTTTTGGTTTGTTAAGTGCGACTGTATGTAATTCAAGTAACTAAATAGGTTATGTTAGGTTCTCTTTTGACCCGTAACCCAAAAATAGGAGCCCTGCGAAGCAGGGCTCCGTCAACTTAGTTTATTAAAAACTATTTAATTGGACATAAAGTCTACTTACTGATATAATATAATATAAACTAAGTTGACGGAGCCCTGCTTCGCAGGAATCGCAGGGCTCCTATTTTTGGATTAAGGGTCAAAAGAGAAGCTAACATAACCTATTTAGTTACTTGAATTACCTACATACAGTCGCACCTAACCAACCAATACTAGGCACTAGGCACATTGTGGTCCTAAACCTAGACCCAAATTGAATAGCATTTGTTGCTGCAATGTTAGAATGAATTTATCCTACAAAGTCTACGCGATTTCGGTTAATTTCTGTACTAGAATAGACTAGGGTTTCGTCAAGTTTTTGTCAAACAAAAGCTAAGCCAGTTCAGTTTGCACTTTCACTCTAATGGTATAGGCTTTGTAAATACGCGCCCGGGGTAACTGAGGATCGAACCCTAGACCATCATCTCGGCACTAGTCCATTCGGTACACCACTGGGCTATCACCGCTGCTAGGCGAAAATAATACCTGGAAAACGCTTTTTTTAAGTAGGTACACATTTTTAAAGCCACTATTTAAAAGTGCGCGCGGGTGAAGCTCGAATTATGTGCTTACTTATCCATGGGTGCATAGGACATCTATATAACAAATGGGCGGGGTAAATGCATCAATTTTGATCCGAATTAGAAAAATAATTATGGTGACTTTGAGCCTCAATATCTCGTGAACCAGTAATTTCCCAGGTATGGTGCCGAAGTAAAAAAATGTTTGATTGGTACAATATGGTATTAAAATTATCGTTACAGGCTTAACCCTCCGTATATTTTTATACTATGGCAAGCTTCGATGTTAAAATATTACATCGACAAGTGAAACTCGGTCCGATCTTAAATTGGTTCAATATAGACAGGGCACGTTTCGTTGCTTAGCAACGGATGTCTTAGCGGCCATATTTATAATATACTGGCTTCTGCCCGTGGTGCCACCCGTATTTAAATCAAAACATTTTCAGAATTATATTCTACAGTTTACATAGCATAAACAGGACGTCAAGCCGTCGGTTCCGGCTGTCATGAAGATTTTTGACAGTCGTTATAGTGAGTCAGTACATCTAAAATAAACTGACACTAGTCTAAACCATGGAATATCGCTATCCCTTCGGGTTGCGGAGGTCAGACAGACAGTCGCTCTGTGGAAGAGCTAATATCACTGAATACAGATTTACATAGAAGCGCATTTCTTAAGGATTACGTGTGCCGATTCCAAATGGCGACTGTCGTCTGTGTAGTACGTAGTTGGCGCCGTTGGCGGTGCTGGCGTCGTTCTCCGTCTCTCTTGTTCTCGTAGTTAAGATACACAGGAGGAACGTTCGTCTCTCTTGCACTCGTAAGGACAGCTGTCACAGCGCGACTGCCACGCCGCCAAGCGGCAATTTGGGCCACAGAAAGTTTGTCTACAGAGCGCCCATAAGAAATGCGTCTCTATGTCAATATCTGAGCTCTTTGCTAATATTCAGTAAAATCCGGTAAGACTAGTTAACCGGAGTTGACTGAATATTAGTTTCACCACATAGTGACTGCCTGTCTGACCTCCGCAACACAAAGGCATCGCTATATTTCTTGTGGTGAAGGATTAAGACTAGGGAATGTCACCACCCCATATCATCCCATGGGTGTCGTAAGTTCCGACAGAGGGGGAATATTATGCAGAGAACAGCACTGTAAGAGAAGGAAAAATTGATACAAACCCTATACCAACCCGTTTGGCCAGCGTGGTATAGTAGGCCAATTCCTCCTTTCAAAGGAGAGGCCTAGTCCAGCAGTGGACTGTTAAAGGCTGATCATGAGGATGAAGATATTAATCTAGGGTACTTCTAGGTCGTGAGAGACCCTTTTAGACCCTACAAAAGCGCCATAATTTCCCTTAAAACGTCCATAAACACAAAATAATTGCTCACATATTTTAAAGACATTCATACTGAATTTATTTTCGTAACTTCATTATACCCCTAACTACATTATCAGTATATCTACCCCTCATTCAAAAAAACAAATACACAGCAAAACATACCTTATGGCTTCAAATATAAAGTCCAAAATCAAAATGCTAACAGCACATTCTTAAAAGGCAGTGGACTAAAAATGTGTGTATTGGAGAATGTGTTTTATGGGGACGAAATAAGGTTGGATTTTGAATGTAGATGGGCTGTAATTCATTAGGTACTTGCTGTTGTGACAAGAAGTTTGGGGAAAGTAGGAATTTACTTTTTTTATTTGTGGATTGCCGAAGGGCTGAATGTGAGGTACTAAGTTCGATTTTCAGTTTGAGAAGGTCAAACATTATATAAACTAGGACCTAGTTAATATAATTACTAGCTTAACCTACTTACTAGATTATAGGTAGAAGAGCCTTACTGATTTTAGCATGAATGAGCCGGCTCGACCGGGGTAGTACTACCTTCTAGAAAATCAATGTAAGGTAACAGTACCTAAACTGTTGCGTTTCGATCGGTGAGTGAGAGTGCCGGAGGCCCTATCCCCTTTTCCTTCTCCCTCATCCCACTCCTCATCCTATCCCTTTTCCCAACCCCAAGGGGCGGCAACGTACTTGTGACTCCTGTGGTGTTGCTTGTGTCCATGGGCGGCGGTAATTGCTTACCATCAGGCGATCCGTCTGCTCGTTTGCCGCCTATTACTATTAAAAAAAACTCTGTGCTGATACTGAGAATTTTGAAAAAATCACTAACACGTCTTTTGTCCGACCCTGGACCGCAGGCACATACGCTATCCACTGGACTAAAGTGACAGTGCAGCATCCCCTAAAGGAATAAAATTTCATCCCTATCTTGCCCTGATCCCAATTTATTTGGGGTCGGCGCAGTACGTCCTTCGCTTTCGCATCATCCGATCACTTACCCCTTTCTCTTTCATATATACATCCTCACATTATTATTATAGGGAGGAACTTGAGACAGTTGACTCTACAGTGTTTCTAGGCATTACATTAGATAATAAGTTACAATGGGGTGAACATATAGCATGTCTTGCAGGAAAGCTCAGCTCTGCAGCGTGTGCTGTCAGAAAAGTTAGACAACTTACTGATGTCGACACAGCTCGTCTAGTATATTTTAGCTATTTTCATAGTGTCATGTCCTACGGCATCTTGTTATGGGGCAAAGGATACTCTTAGGGAACGCTTTAAGTCTATAGGAATTCTAACAGTAGCCTCGCAATTCTTATTTGCTAAAATATTGTATATTAGGCAAAGTATAGGTTTATTTACTACAAAAAGTGATGTAGGTACATAACATAAATACTCGAAACAGGCATAAGTTATATGCCCCTATCATCGTTTAACAATTCTTTTGTAGGGCTAGGTATTCGTATTTACAATAAAATACCAATTTGTCTTTTAGAATTACCATTTAATACGTTTAAAAGTACAATAAAAGACTGCCTTATTAGGAAAGGTTATTATACTGTTAATGATTATTTCAGTGATAAGGATAGATGGTCACTTACACTAGACAACTCATGATCTACTACTTATTTAGAATTTATATAGATACTTAGTATTTTTCAGTTTATCATTATATAACATTTCTAGTTCTTTTAAATTATTATTCGTTTATTATTAGGTCATTCCACTTACTACATTTACATTTGCATTGTTGTGCCACTAATTTTATTAAAATTTACTGTACTGTAAGATGAAGATAACTCGTGATCATGGGCTGTGAACTAACGTTTTTGTAATTTTGTGTATTCATATACCGTCACTTCTGTAACATACATTTCCACCATAGTTCTGAACGTGGTCACGAGTTGTCTACATTAATAAGACGTAAGTGGATGCTCCGATTTAAAAGAGTGGCCACGAGTTTTATTGCCCGTTCTTTCTCGTGGTTCTACATATTGCTTTGCGAACGATGTAGTAAATGTAAATGTAGAAGCATTCAGTAATTTAATTTTAAAATTGACATTCATAAGCGTCACCTTGTGACCTAGACGAATAAATGATTTTGACTTTGACTTTGACACAGTCCATCCATCTTTCTCTTGACTGTCCCTCACTCTTTTCGTCCCTCTACCTTCATATTCATCACTTTTTGCCTACACACATCTCTTCGCATAACATGTCCATACCAGGCCAATCGACTCCCTTTCACCTTTTCTATCCACTAAGGGCGCCACTTTCAGACTACCTAATGCTGCTCATAAACTTGAGCATGAAAGAAGATGTGACAAGAATTGAGAAAGGAATGCTGAAATGGTTTGGGCACGTGGAGCGAATGAGTGAAGAAAGAGTGACGCATCAAATTTATGAGGCTAACGTGTGTGGGCAAGTCGGACGCGGCAGACCTCGTTGGACATTCGTCGATCAGATCGAGGGCATCTTAAAAAATGGCAAGGTCCGAAGCACCCAGAACCGGCGAGCATGTATGAAGAGAGTAATGAATGTAGAGGAAGCGCGTGACGTTTGTAAGGATAGAAGCAAGTGGCGTTCCGTTGTCTCTGCCTACGCCGACGGAAAAAGGCGTGAGAATATGTATGAATGTAAACTTGCCTGTAACCTGTAATGAGTATTCTTGCGAATAGTACAAAACAGAAAAACAAACGAGTGTGTTTTAGCGAGCATTCTTCCGAACGTTCTAGCGAGCATTCTAGCGAATTGTCAGTAAATTTGCTTTAATAGTCCAGTCATTACAGGGGGTTGACCTCAAATCGACATACCCCGTATATTACCACGTAAAACCTTGTATTTTGGCATCCTAAAACTGTTCTCAAAAGTCACATAGAATAGGATGTCAGCAAGTTTTAAATTCAGAGGTCAAAGGTCTTTTAGGATTTATTTTACATTTTTGGCAAATATCTCGTTGTCTATGGGTTTTACGCTAATTGTATTTGTTATCAATATTGTGGAAAATCAAATTCTCTACAACTTTTCTATTTAACATTTTTTTATACTTTGAATTGTTTTCGAAATAGAGCGCGCGGTCAGAAAATTATCTGAGGTCAACTGGTAGTCTCGATCAAAAACTCGTAATATTAAGGTTATAATTTATTGCTAAACATTTTTTTTTATTGTAATAGGCAGCAAACGAGCAGACGGATCGTCCGATGGTAAGCAATTACCGCCGCCCATGGACACAAGCAACACCACAGGAGTCACAAGTGCGTTGCAGCCCTTTGGGGTTGGGAAAAGGGATAAGATGAGGAGTGGGATGAGGGAGAAGGAATAGGGGAGAGGGCCTCAGGCACTCTCACTCACCGAATGAAACGCAACAGTTTAGGTACTGTTACTTTACGTCGATTTTCTGTGAGAGGGCAGTACTTCCCCGGTCGAGCCGGCCCATTCATGCTGAAATCAGCAAGGCTCTACTACCGTGAACATATAATTATCATTTTAAATGACTGTTCTTTGACGTGTTTACTGATTAGAGCGTTCGCTACAAAGATCGTGACAATGTTCGTAGCAATGTTCGTTGTTCGACAAAACAGTGGCGAATGCTCGCTGTTCTGTTACAAGTAAATGCTCAGGTGTATCAGCAACGTAAAAGAATATAAAAATGTCAATTGTCGCTCGCTTAACAATGTGCCCGGTAGACGGCAATAGGCTCAAGTTGGGACCGAAACATAACTGGCGATGTGTGGGTGTGCCACACTTCTGCCTACCCCTTCGAGGATAAAAGGTGTGAAGTTATGTTAATATATACAAAAAAAAATCATCATCTCATCATCAGCCTTTAATAGTCCACTGCTGGACTAGGCCTCTCCTTTGAAAGGAGGAATTGGCCTACTATACCACGCTGGCCAAGCGGGTTGGTATAGGATTTGTATCAAGTTTTCCTTCTCTTACAGTGGTGTTCTCTGCATAATATGCTCCCTCGGTCGGCTCTTACGACACCCATGGGTTGATATGGGGTGGTGACAATTCGTATTCTTAATCCGTCACCACACGGACTAAAAATAAAAAAAATGCTCAGCAGTAAAAATAGGTATTATCCCCAAATATTGTAACGTGTGTCCCCAACATTGGGTGATAGAATTCCGCCGCCCCAGATATTTAATATAGACGTGCCGACACGAACCCGGGACTGCCAGGAACGCGGCCTCGCCAATATCACACCGAGCTATAGCATAATGTGTACGTCAGTAGAACGTCATGGGTTCTACGCCCATCTGTATAAACAGGGTTAACGAAAACTGAAATCCCATATTGTACATTACGATCATTTTTTACTTCGGCACCATACCTGGGAAATTACTGGTTCAGGAGATAATGAGGCTCAAAGTCACCATACAATTTCCTAATTAGGTGCAAAATCGATGTATTTGCGCCGTCAATTTGTTCTATAGATGTCCTATGCACCCGTTTTTTCGAGCATTGTATGCACGTACTTTTAATTGCAGCTTAAAATATGAGTTCAGTTAAAAAAAAAATTGTCTTATGATGTCCAAAATACCATCCCCAAGGTACAAACATGCCAAGTCAGTACACCAAGATAAAGTACATTTATAAAGTGACTAGCCGTTTCCCGCGGTTTCACCCGCGTCCTGAGGGAACTACTTCGCCTACCCGAAAAACCCAAATATCTTAGGGACCCCTATTTTCTCCAAAATAAAATATAGCCTATGTTATTCGCAGATAACGCAGCTTTCTAATGGTGAAAGAATTTTTAAAATCGGTCCAGTAGTTTTTGAGTTTATCCCATTACAAACAAAAATACAAATTTTTCCTCTTTATAATATTAGTGTAGATTTGTAACATTATGTACAATTGGTGGCCTTATCGCCAAGGGCGATTTATTCCAGGCAACCTTGGGATGGATAAAAATAATGTTTGTAGTTTTATGGTGATGGTATATCTATGTAACTAAATCTATTATTAAATATTATAATTTATTTTTCATTCAGGAAGCAAGAGAGATATGTCAGGATCGTTGCAAATGGCGTTCCGTAGTCTCTGCCTACCACTTCGGGAAACAGGCGTGAGTCTATATATGTATGTATGTTATTTTTTATTCCATTAGTGTTGTCAAATCGCCTAAGTTGTTGTCGTTTAGTTTTCGTGTGAGTATGTGGCCAACAGCCAACTCTAGTGTCGGAGTTTTCAGATCGCCCGAAGGCCTCCGACATGGCCTAACGATTCTTATCCTGAGGCAAGAACCGGGACCAACAGCTTTACGTGACTAAGTGATATTCCCGAAGCAAATAGTATCTTCATTAAGATACGGAAAACTAGACATCAAACCTTATACAAACCCGTCTGACCAGCGTGGTATAGTAGACCAAATACTAGATACTATTGATCCACAATGATATTGGGACACAAATTAGGACAGAATTAAGCCCAGAATATTATATTTAATTTTTGGCGATAGCCTAGTGAAGATACCAACAAACTGCCATGCAGAGGGTATCGGGTTCGAATCCACGGAACGCACCAATGACTTTTCGAAGTTAAGGTCGTATTAACTTGTTAATTATCGCTTGCCCCGTGCCTCGGCGAGCACGTTAAACCGTCGGTGCCGGCTGTCATGAAGATCTTTGACAGTCGTTTCGGGGAGTCAGTACCTTCAAATAAACTGATCCTGGTCTAAACTATGGAATGTCGCTATTCCTTTGGGTTACGGAGGTCAGGTGGCAGTCGCTCTGAGGAAATGTTGATATTCTGTCATATCTGGTTAGACCAGTAAGCGGACCTCTGGCTCCAAGGCGTGTAAGTCTTGGATGCAACCGGGACAACGCTAGGACGATGATGATGATTATATTTATAACCTATTTGAATACCTACTAACTATAACTAAGCTTAAACAAAATAACATAATACTTATAATATAACTAGAGGGCGCCAGCAGCTACGACTGCATTTTTTTTTAAATTTACCCATTTTGGCCGATCCCGTGGGAATTTCGAGAAATCCCTTCTTAGTGCACCCCTACGGTCCCCAAGGAACACACATGCCAAATTTCAGCTTCCTGCGCCCAATAGTTTCGGCTGTAGCGTGTCTGTCAGTCAGCCAGTAACGCAAGGATTGTATATATTAAGATAATAACATATTAATTGTAAGAAAAAATATCGATTAAATAAATAAGTATTATAATAAATAAAACGAATTATTACGCTCTTTTACTCCCTTCTAATTTTGTTATGCCCGACAGGGTCCATGATTATCTCATAGTCGATAAGATTTTTTTTTGTACATCACCATCTAGTCCCAAGCTAAGCAGAGCTTGTGTTATGGGTACTAGATAATGGATAAACATACATATATACTTTTTTTGTAAATACATACATATTATACATAGAAACACCCAGAGCAAGACAAACATCCATGTTCATTCACATAAATGTTTGACTTGAGCGGGAATCGAACCCGCGACCTTCGGCGTAGCAGTCGCTTACACTCCCGCTGCGCCAACCGGTCGTCAAAGTTACATCTAAGTTTACATTGTGAACGGCTATAGATGGATAGTTTCTCAAGTTCAGATAGCTACATAACCTCCTCCTTTCCTTAGAAACCTTCATACCAAACTACGAACCTCATAACCATTCCGTCTGCCCATAGTTTGAGCATAAAAGCATTATAATATATTCTTTCTCCCTCGTTTGGGTGAATACGGTTAGAGGGGGGTTATCGGGAGAAATGGGTAGAAATGGGTGGAATTGGACGTGTCTGCGGCAGTGGCGGATAATAAAGGGGACGATAATTGAACTACCAGGCGTGGGAGTTGGATACAGATGTGGAGTTAGGTAGAAAAGTGGATTAAATCTTTTTGCATAAGTGTGTCATAAGAGCCATCACCAAACCGAAGTCTACTCGTTTTGGACATCATGCCAAGACATACTAAGCAAAAATAATAACTGGAAAACAATTATTTTTTAAGTAGATCCGTGTGGTGACGGATTAAGAATATCAAACCCCATATCATCCCATGGGTGTCGTAAGAGCCGACAGAGGCAGCATATTATGCAGAGAACAGCACTGTAAGAGAAGGAAAACTTAATACAAACCCTATACCAACCCGTTTGGCCAGCGAGGTATAGTAGGCCAATTCCTCCTTTCAAAGGAGAGGCCTAGTCCAGCAGTGGACTGTTAAAGGCTGATGATGATGTTTTTAGCCGCAATCAAAAGAGCGCGCGTGCAATGCTTAAAATACCTACTTATACATGGGTGCATAGAACATCTATAGAACAAATTGGCGGGGTAAATACATCGATTTCTACCTAATTAGAAAAAAAAATATGGTGACTTTGAGCCAAAATATCTCCTGAACCAGGTATGGCGCCCAAGTAAAAAATGTTCGTAATGATTGATATAATAAGGGGTTTCTGTTTCCGTTAAGGGGCTTTTTACACCCCGTATAAAAGCCCAGTGGTGTACGCAGACGGCAATAGGCTCGCCCCCTATTACATTGGGACTGAAACATAACTGGCGAAGTGTGGGGTGTTATACACATTTGCCTACCCCTTCGGTGGTAAAGGCGTGAAGTTATGTAATGTTATGTATATAAATCTTTATTGTGTATAACTAGAAAAAAAAGGTATATCTCTATAATAAAAATATGACTGCCTCCGTGGTCCAGTGGATAGCGCATGCGACTGCTGTTCTATTCCCGGGTAGGGCAAAAGTGTTACTAGGTTTTTCCGATGTGCCCAGTAAGGGCAATAGGCTCGCCCCATATTACGTGGGATCTAAAAATTCATGGCGAAATGTGACACTACAAATCCTCTTAATATATAAAATCCTTGCGTTACTGACTGACTGACAGACACGCTACAGCCGAAACTATTGGGCACAGGAAGCTGAAATTTGGCATGTATGTTCCTTGGGGACCGTAGGGGTGCACTAAGAAGGGATTTCCCGAAATTCCTACGGGATCGGCCAAAAGAGGTACATTTAAAAAAAATTCAGGCGTAGCTGCTGGCGTCCTCTAGTAAAAAATAAAAACCTAATAGTAGGTATTTAGGTAAATGTATTTTTTTATAATTACTGACTGTTCAATACTTGTGCATAGTGGAGATACCAACAGACTGGGTTCGAATCCACGGCGTGCACCAATGACTTTACGCAGTTATTATCGCTTGCCCCGTGCCTCGGAGAGCACGTTAAGCCGTCGGTCCCGGTTGTCATGAAGATCTTTGACAGTCATTATAGGGAGTCAGTAACTCAGTATCTCTGAATAAACTGACACTAGTCTAACACATGGAATATCGCTATCCCTTTGTGTTGCGGAGGTCAGACAGGCAGTCGCTCTGTGGAAAAGCTAATATTCAATAAATTTGTTTATACTAGTAAGCGGACTCCAGGTTGCTACTCGGATAACGCTAGGAGGATGATTTACTTTATCTGATGCTTTTTTTATAAATGTAGAATCATTAGATGACGGGCAAAAGTGTTACTGGGTTTTTCCGAATACTCAGTAGCAGCACGGAGTCTGGTGATGTGCCCGGTAACGGCAATAGGCTCGCCCTCTATTACGTGGGACCTAAAAATTCATGGCGAAATGTGGTAGTAATATTTACACCTCTGCCTACCCCTTTGGGGATAAAGGCGTGAGACTATAAATAAATAAATTAGATGACTAACTAAAATTTTGACGTTTATAAGTGACACATTGTGTCCTTTATGAATAAATTATTTTAGACTTACCACAAGGATTACCCACTTACATATAAAAGAAATAGTTAGGCATAATTAAAAAAAAAAGAAAAAAAAACATTTGACGACCGGTTGGCGGAGCGGTAGTGTAAGCAACTGCTACGCCGAAGGTCGCGGGTTCGATTCCCGCTCAAGTTAAACATTTGTGTACATGAACATGGATGTTTGTCTTGGTCTGGGTGTTTCTATGTATAATATGTATGTATTTACAAAAAAAAAAGTATAAATGTATGTTTATCCATTATCTAGTACCCATAATACAAGCTCTGCTTAGTTTGGGACTAGATGGTGTTGTATGAATGTGGTAGAATATTATTATTATAATACTTGTTAGTATCGCGTCTGCACACTACTCTTTGCAAAGAGGGTAGAGAGGTCAAATGCTAAGGATAATGTTGAGTACGCCCATTAGAGATGGCTTACATGCCACTCTCTAATATAATTAAATTGTTTATTTACTAAGAATTCCCGAAGAGTATATTGCACTAGGCGGACTGAATGCCTTTCAGCATTTGACGACCCGGTGGCGTAGCGGGAATGCCGACTGCCACGCCGAACGTCGCGGGTTCGATTCGAAGTCAAACATTTGTGTTCATAAACATGGATGTTTATCTTAGTCTGGGTGTTTCTATCTATATTATGTCTGTTTGCAAAAAAAGATAGTTTATTATTATGTATGTTTCTCCATTGTCTAGTACCCACAGTACAAGCTCTGCTTAGTTTGGGACTAGATGGTGTTGTGTGTATATGGCAGAATATTATAAAATAGATTTAATTTTATAATATTCTACCACAATAAAAAGTTTAGTATAGTTTCCCGGGTTCAATTCCCGGGTCGGGCAAAAGTGTTACTGGGTTTTTCCGAATTCTCAGGAGCAGCACGGAGTCTGGTGATGTGCCCGGTAACGGCAATAGGCTCGCCCCCTATTACGTGGGACCTAAACATTCATGGCGAAATGTGGGTGTAAAGTTACTAATGTTACACCTCTGCCTATCCCTTCGGGGATACAGGCGTGAGTCTATAATATATAATAATATTAAATATAACAATAATAATAAGTTTGTAAAGACCCCCGCGACACAGGATATACCTACTTAGACCTACTGCAAGAGTAGTCTTAAAAAAATCTATTTAAATCAATAGAATATTATAACGATCAAAACTTTAAAAAACAAATATATTATTACATTTGGACCGAAACATTACTGACGAAATTTAGGTGTGTAATATATCTCTGCCTACCCCTTCGGCGATAAAGGCGTGAAGTTATGTATGTTTTGTTATTTACAACTATTTTTACGTGTTGTTAATTTACCCTAATGCAATAGTGAAGGAAAAAATGTACGATGTCCGTAGAGGTCATCGAATTTCAACTCAGTAACTATCTACCGACCGAGAGAAACATTTCCTATTCTTCAACTGGCCGAAGAAATAATCTGTATCTATACGAATGTTATAAAGCTTGTTGCGATCAGCTCCATAACACATATCACAGCGCCATCTACCCAAAGACGACGAAACTACTACTACTACAACTAACAAGACGGGAAATATTCAAACGATCCTGAACCGCGCAAGCAACTTTCGCCAAGCGGCATATATACAACTTCGAAAGTATGTCTGTCGGTCTGCAGGCCACCAAGCACGACCACCCAGCTTGGTTAGAGGCTCCTCCCTCTAGTTGGAGGAACACCACACCTTTATCCTCCACAAGCTGAATAGTTTGTCTGTTTGTTTGTTTGCTTGAAGGCGTTAATCTCAGGAACGACTGGTGCGATTGGAATGATTATTTTTGTGTTGGATAGCCCTTTTATCGACGAAGGCTATAGGCTATAAAACATCCCGCTATAAGCCATGGGTGCCGAGCAGTAGTCCTAAACAACGCGAGTGTAACCGCGAGATCATATAGTGTTCTTTCTCCTAGCGTTATCTCAGGTTCAACCCGAGGTCTGCTTACTAGTCTATCCGGCTTTGACTGAATATCAACTTTTCCACAGAGCGACTGCCTGTCTGACCTCAGCAACACAAATTAAGGGATAGCGATATTCCATGGTTTAGACTAGTGTCAGTTTATTCAGAGACTAGAGGATGCTCGCGGTTACACCCGCGTCATTTAAGGCTACTGCTCCACTCCCGTCACTCAAAGCGCGATGTTATATAGCCTATAACCTTCCTCGATAAATGGGCTATCTAACACTGAAAGATTTTTTCAAATCGGAGCAGAAGTTCCTGAGATTAATAATAATCATCTTTATTGCACCAAAGAAATTTACAATAATGAAAACTTAACAAAAATAACAGATAGTACAATTGGCGGCCTTATCACTATTTAGTAATCTCTTACAGGCAACCTTGAGATTAGCGCGTTCAACCAAACAAACAAATTCTTCAGCTTTATATATTAGTACTAGAGGACGCCAGCAGCTACGCCTGCAATTTTTAAATTTATTCGTTTTGGCCGATCCCGTGGGAATTTCGGGAAATCCCTTCTTAGTGCACCCGTACGGTCCCTAAGTAACATACATGCCAAATTTCAGCTTCCTGCGCCCAATAGTTTCGGCTGTAGCGTGTCTGTCAGTCAGTAAGTAACGCAAGGATTTTATATATTAAGATAAGATACGGCTTAGCGTGCTCTCCGAGGCACGGGGCAAGCGATAATTAATTCAATAGGCACATACTCCGAAAAGTCAGTGGTGCGCGCCTAGGATTTGAACCCGATACCCTCTGCATGGCAGTATGTTGGTAACTCCACTAGGCTATCGCTGCCTGTATCCCCTAAGTAAGTCTATATAAAATATTTATCTATTTGCCCCTTCTTACCCCCGTAACATGTAAACCTTTACTAAAACATTCAACAGGCGCCCATGGATTGCGTGACAAAATTGAAATGTACTTATTAATTTATTTCTAAGGATAAGACGCTATGTAATGGTGAATAAAACGGGAGTTTAATGGTGCTGATACACCTGAACATTCACTTGTAACAGAACGGCGAGCATTCACGAAAAAAGTTATACAAGGAAGTTGTTTACTGAATTCATGGACTTTAAACTATCGTTTTTGTAATTTTATGTATTCATATACCGTCACTTCTGTAACATACATTTCCACCATAGTTCTGAACATGGTCACGAGTTGTCTACATTATAAGACGTAAGTGGATGCTCCTGTTACACAATATTCACATTGGAAGGCTAACTAAAGCACTTAATTTAGTAACTGCATTAATTGCTTAAGTATTATGTCTGTAACTAATTACTATTACAAGTAATTAAGCACAATAAATATGTATACAAAATATGTATACCTACCATAATATTGGCGATTTAAAAGAGTGCCCACGAGTTTTATTGCCCTTTCTTTCTCGCGGTTCTACATATTGCTTTGCGAACGTGGCAGTAAATGTAAATGTAGAAGCATTAAGTAATTTAATTTTAAAATTGACGTTCATAAGTGTCACTTTGTGACCTAGACAAATAAATGATTTTGACTTTGACTTTGTTTTGATAAAGGAAAGGCACAAAGCTCAAAACTACTAAATGGATTTTTATACGCTTTTCACCAATAGATAGCGTGATTCGTGAGGAAGATAGGTGTATAATTCATGCGTGCGGAGTCGCGGGCTAAGTGTAGTAATAGGCTTATGTCCTAAAATATAATTAGTGATTGATTCGTTCCTTTATTAGATGTTAAACCGAAATAACGTATTTTCTCTTCAAAAATCGACCAATAATATTACTAACTAGAGGACGCCAGCAGCTACGCCTGCAATTTTTTGTAAATTTACCTGTTTTGGCCGATCCCGTGGGAATTTCGGGAAATCCCCTCTTAGTGCACCCCTACGGTCCCCAAGGAACATACATGTCAAATTTCAGCTTCCTGCGCCCAATAGTTTCGGCTGTAGCGTGTCTGTCAGTCAGTCAGTAACGCAAGGATTTTATATATTAAGATTACGGCTTTTTAAAAACCTTTTTGAATTTGACGCAAAAAAGCTGTAAACCATCATGGCGGTTGAGTGATGTCACGAAGTGCAAAACAAAACAAACCGTGAATGAAGTCTGGTCTGGTGTACCCACTTTTATTTTGTTATATTAGATTTGACAAGTACAAATTTTGACGTTTTAGTTGTATTTACTACCAAAACGTCAACAACATCAATGGCGGACGCACTGTTTGACGTAATGCTCTCTTATTGGTGTTCACTGTCACAAGAATAAATACATTATTTTTAGTTTTATAATCCTAAAAATAACATTAATCTTACCTTTTTATTATAAATAATAAACTTTATTGACATTTAGAAATAATAATTAATCTATAGATACATCGATATATAATACTAGATATTATATATTGATGTATAGATACTACAATCAAACCGATTTATTCTTAGTGGACACAAGCCTATTGACAATAAAACTTGACTACTTGTCAAATGGTATATGGTATGGTATAAAAATGGTCAAATAACTAAATAAACTACTCCATGACGGCCGGTTTCAATATCCGATCTATCCATGGATTTTGAGACTCCAGATATATGTTTGACATAATTTGTACGGAGCTTATGTCAAAAACGAATCTAAAATCTAAAAAAAATTGGGCAAGTGCGAGTCGGACTCGCGCACGAAGGGTTCCGTACCATCATCTATAAAAGAAAATCACGTTCGTTGTATGTATACTTAAATACTTTATAAGTTTCTACCTGTGTATTAAGATCGAGTAACAAATTGCTTAAAAATTACGTTTGTTGTATGGGAGCCCCCCTTTATTATTAAAATTTAATTATTAATTTTGAAAGGTAATATTCAACTACATATTCTGTGAAAATTTAAAGCGTCTACCTGTTACAGTTAGTAATTTTGAGCAAAAAATACGAAAAAAAACATGTTTTTGTATGGGACCCCCCCTTAATATTTTATTTTTTTTAATTTTTAGTATTTGTTGTTATAGCGGCAACCGAAATACATAATTTGTGAATTTCAGCTTTCTAGCTATCATGGTTTATGAGATACAGCCTGGTGACAGACAGACGGACAGACGGACAGATAGACAGACAGACAGCGGAAGCTTAGTAATAGGGTTCCGTTTTTTACCTTTTAGGTACGGAACCCTAAAAATGATTAAATCGAATATTGAATTCAGCGGTAAGTGTAACAAAACCAAGTATGGTTCAGAATGATACACTCAATTTGTTTTTTTGGGTACGGGCTCCATACAGTGTTACCCAATCCTTTACCGTCAATTCAAGGTAGTATAACGTTGCTGATTTCAGCATGAATAGGCCATAGAAAATCGACGTAAAGTAACAGTACCTAAACTGTTGCGTTTCGTTCGGTGAGTGAGAGTGCCGGAGGCCCTACCCCCTATTCCTTCTCCCTCATCCCACTCCTCAACCTATCCCTTTTCCCAGCCCCAAGGGACGGCAACGTACTTGTGACTCCTGTGGTGTTGCCTGTGTCCATGGGCGGCGGTAATTGCTAACCATCTGGCGATCCGCCTATTACCATAAAAAAACGCTAGAATGCTCGCCAGAACGTTCGTAAGAATGCTCGCTGACACACACTCGTTTGTTTTTCTGTTTTGTAACATTCGCAAGAATGCCCATTACAGGTGAATGCTTAAGTGTATCAACACTATTAGATAGCGGGCGGATAATAATAGAATCCGTGGATTAAAAATAGCCTGTGTAAGATCAACTGGTTAGGTAAGGTTCTCTTGCCTATCTGACTGACAGACAACGTACTGCCAAAACTACTGGGCGTAAGAAGCTGAAATTTGGCATGTATGTTCCTAGGGGACCGTAGAGGTGCACTAAGAAGTATGAACGTCTCCAAGAGGGGGCATGGCGGGAGTCCCCCTCTCCCCTCCTAGAGACTAAAAACCCTACAGTTTATACCTTTCTCAATATTTTTCTTAATTTTGACTGCCGCCGTGGTCCAGTGGATATCGTATGTGACTGCTGATCGCAGGTCCCGGGTTCGATTCTCGGGTCGAGCAAAAGTATTACTGAGTTTTTCCGAATTCTCAGGAGCAGCACGGAGACTAGTGATGTGCCCAGTAACGGCAATAGGCTCCCCTCCTATTACGTGGGACCAAAAATTCATGGCGAAATGTGGGTGTAATATTACACCTCTGCCTACCCCTTCGGGGATACAGGTTAAAACAATCTAATTTTTCATATCAACTTGCTCCCCCCTAGGCCAGCAGCTGGCGTCTATGAACCCCCCCCCCCCTCCCTAGGACACCGGCTGGCGACGCCCTTGCTAAGAAGGGATTTCCTGAAACTGTCACAGGTTCAGGAAGAAACGTTTACATTAAGATGAAATGTGAGGGATTAGCTGCGGGCTTCCTCTAGTAAAGAATATAACCAGGTCTTCAGATAGCGACCTTTGATCGATGGATAAAAATAGTCTCAGAGATCAGAGAGAGATAGATTGATCGATGGATAGAGATCAGAGAGAGTAGGGCCGCGCCGACCCAATCCAGGCAGTGGCGTAGCCAGCTTGGGTGGCATCCGAGGCGGAAGTTGGCAGATGACCTTTTTTTCTTTTAGTCGATACCTAACAATTCCGGGCTAACTCTCTTAGTGCTGTTCCTAGCCCTCCCCCCTTCCTACGCCACTGCGCCTGTGTGCGAAATCTGTGAAGCACCTTTTTTGTCATCCTTTTTCGAAAATAAGTGTTATAATTAACGCATATCTCGGCGCGCGGCGCCCCTGTCACCCTGGCGCCTGTGTGCGCCGCGCACATTGCACATAGGGACGGCTCGGCCCTGAGAGAGAGACAGATAGCGACCTTTGATCGAGAGATAGAGATCAGGGAGACATGGATTAAGAATACAAAATCAAAATCAAAATCAAAATCAAAATCATTTATTCATCTAGGCCACTAAGTGACGCTTATGAACGTCAAAATTTAAGTTAATTACTTAATGATTCTACATTTACATTTACTGCCACGTTCGCAATGCAATAGGTAGAACCACGAGAAAGAACGGGCAATAAAACTCATGGCCACTCTTTTCAAACAAATATAATGGTGGTACATTTTATTTTTGTAAGGAGCTGCAACTGTTTCACATTGTAGACATCTACTAGTAAAATTTTTAGTAGCTATTGATATCATACTCAAGCAGTAAATGATGTTCATATGGTAAGCCTCCCAAAGTAAATATGGTGAAACAGGAGCATCCACTTACGTCTTTTTACTTTACATACTTTTACAAAGTTTGACTACCAAAGTTGGACTGCCTCGTTGGTCTCGCGGCATATGCGCGTGGGATTAGGAGGTCTCGGGTTCGATCCCCGGGTCGGGCAAAGTGTTATTGGGTTTTTCCGAATTCTCAGTAGCAGCACGGAGTAATGTGCCCGGTACGGCAATAGGCTCGCGCCCTATTACGTGGGACTAAAATAAATCTGGTGAAAAGTGGGTGTAGCAATATACCTCTGCCTACCTCTTCGGGGATATAGGCGTGAGACTATGTATATAGCTATATATAATAATAATATTCTACCACATTCACACAACACCATCTAGCCCCAAACTAAGCAGAAGCTTGTACTATGGGTCCTAGATAATGGATAAACATACATATATACTTTTTTTTGTAAATACATACATATTATACATAGAAACACCTAGACCAAGACAAACATCCATGTTTATGCACACAAATGTATGACTTGAGCGGGAATCGAACCCGCGACCATTGGCGTAGCAGTCGCTTAGACTCCCGCTATGCCAACCGGTCGTCAAATATCGCATAGTGGTTTAAGCGGCCGCCTCGCCGCTGGACACTGCGCCGAGTGTTGTGGGTTCGATCCCCACACGAGACAACACTTTGTGTACCATAAATTGTTATTTCGAGTCTGGGTGTTCATTGTGTCCGTTAGTTGTATGTTTGTAAAGTCCCCCGCGACACAGGATTTAGTTTTAATGCGGGAGTTGTCTTTTTAACAAAAAAATAAAAAGTATTTTGCGAAGTGACGTTTTATTGCCCGTTATTTCTTGTGGTTCTACCTATTGCATTGCGAACGTGGCAGTAAATGTTAATGTAGAATCATTAAGTAATTAACTTAAATTTTGACGTTCATAAGCGTCACTTTGTGACCTAAATGAATAAATGATTTTGAATTTGACTTTGACGGAAAGCTCGACGCTATGCCAACCTGACCAGCGTGTTATAGTAGGCCAAATGTTTTTAATGACTCACAATACTAATTATGTAAGTCAAATTCGGATATTCCTTTGTCCAACAGTGGACTACTAAAGCCTGTATAATTATAGTGTGTGGAGCAAAATTGTGTTGCAGCTAAATTCTTATCGGTGCGGTTCAAAGTCGGAGAGGAAAGATAGATGTCTGTTGAAATCTCGGTTTATTCTACTCTGTTCACCTGGGCGATATCACCCTGGTGAAAAAAGGTGACGTTTTATTCATCTTGTAGACTTTTATCACCTACATAAAGTATGTTAACCATTATACCATGATCACGACACTTACTTATTTGTCGAAATATTTAATACTTACTATACATACAGGATGTAAAAAGACCATTAACGAAAACTGAATCCCATGTTGTACCAATCACTACGAACATTTTTTACTTGGGCACCATACCTGGGAAATTACTGGTTCAGGAGATATTGAGGCTCAAAGTTAGTAGGTATGAAATGTTTCGAATTATGTACAAAATCGATGCATTTACTGCCAATATGTTCTTTAAATGCCCTAAGACCCCATGGATAAGTAGGTATTTCGAGCATTGCACGCGTGCGCTTTTAATTGCGGTTTAAAAAATGTGAAAAACTTAACAAAAAATAGTTTCCGAGGTATTATTTTTGGTTAGTATGACTTGACGATGATGTCCACAACGAGTAGACTTCGGCTTGGTGATGGGTCTTGTGACACCCTGTATAATATTTCACCTCGGCATTATTTCATCTAGCCGTTATGGTGAAATAGCAGGCAGCTGCCATATAGAGTAAAAAAACCCTATGAATTATACTTTTTTCATTTTCCATATCAACTTGCAGATTTTATTAAAATTAATTGAAATAAAACTACAGTTTACGGATTTAGTCGCGTTATATTGGTTTCACTTAGTTATTACATTTAAACCGAATGATCTAGAATGTACATTTTTATTATTAGTCGATTTTTCGAATTCTTTACAGGATTCGAGTTCACGGCAGACTGAGGTGATTTTTGTTATAATTTCTACGCGATAAAATACGTAAACTGTAGTTTAATTTCGATGTTTAACATTCGCGTAAATCCTATTTTAAAAAAAAATTGCAGATTTTAATTATCGCTCGCTTAATAATGTGTGTGTTATGAGTGTATGCTCGAAATAAATGATTTATTTTTTTTAATAATGTGCCCGGTAGATGGCAATAGGCTCCCTCCCTATTAAATTGGGACCGAAACATAACTGGCAAAGTGTGGTGGGAGCTACCACTATACCTAGGTGTATGGGAGCTAACATTATACCTAGGTGCATGAAAACTACCATTATACCTAGGTGTATGGGAGCTACCATTATACCTAGGCGTATGGGAGCTACCATTATACCTAGGTGTTTGAGACCAACCATTATATCTAGGTGTATGAGAGCTACCATTATACCTAGGTGTATGGGACCTTCTATTATACCTACGTGTATGAGACCTACCATTATACCTAGGTGTATGGGAGCTACCATTATACCTAGGTGTATGGGAGCTACCATTATACCTAGGTGTATGGGAGCTACCATTATACCTAGGTGTATGGGAGCTACAATTTTACCTAGGTGTATGGGAGCTACCATTATACCTAGGTGTATGGGAGCTACCATTATACGATATAAATTTTATTGTAAAGGTTTTAGTGTGGTTACAATGTATATACCTACATAACAAATTTGAGCTCTCTAGTTCTTGTGGTTTTTGCATAAAACCGTGGACGGACGGACGAACATAGCGAAACTATAAGAGTTCCTTGTAGTTTACTACGGAACCCTAAAAAAGGACATGCTAATAGGCTCTAAAAGTCAGTCAAAAATGAAACATATAAAAAAAATATCGAAATATATAATTTACTTAGATAACTTAGCATAATATTGAATATACACAATATAAGTTAATTACTATCTTATCTAACCCTAACAGAGCACAATAACAAGACAATACTAAATAGCTATTATATAAAAATATAACTGCTATAGAAAAGTAGCACGCTATTTTTAACAGACACTTAAAGCTATATTACAAAATATCATAGCACGTTTCAGTTTCTTCGTAAAGTATAAAATCGCTTTCATAGTTAAGTATAGGTTATTTTTAAAGGAGCCAACCCTTCTTGAAGACTTAAACTAATGTATCTACAGTACTTATAATGAATCATCTTTGTTGGGACTTCTGCAAACATGCAACCAACGGACACAAAGAAACGAAAAGAACTCTCAGAGGTAACTAGGGCACATAGTAATATCTACTTAAGGTGTCTGTATCGCATTATTATTCGAAAATAAGAGTTAAAAATACCATGGCTGGTGTAACATCGAAAGAAATATAATTATGGTAATAATAACCCCTTATTTTCAAATAATTACGCGATATAGACCCGTTACGAGTATTTTGTCTGAGACGCAATAATTAAGTTTCTATAATCAGCTACAGCATAGCACCAAAAATTACAACATTATTCATCATCCTCCTAACGTTATCCCAGTTTCAATCTGGGGTCCGCTTTCTAGTCTAACCGGATTTGACTGAATATTAGCTTTTCCATACAGTGACTGCCTGTCTGACCACCGCAACACAAATGGATGGCGATATTACATGGTTAAGACTAGTGTCAGTTTATACATAGGTAACGACTGTCAAAGTACTTCATAACAGGCGGGTGCTACGGCTTAACGTGCTCTCCGAGGCAGAATATTTCTTTTTTTATTTGTGACGTATTTCATGCTAGATACAAAAAAAAGATAACTATTTTTCTTCCTAAATTAATATCAAAACGATCACATATGTAACTTATATAATATGTATTATTTTAATTTATGAAATAACATTAAAAGTGGCAGTCACAGTAGCAGTTATATTAGTTAAATAACTCGTTATTGCGTTTTACGAATTACTGACAGTACCGGCTTTTTCGTCCGCCATTTACATATGATTCCTTTCTTTATAGTGCTGATACATTTGAGCATTCACCTGTAATGAGCATTCTAACGAATGTTACAAAACAGAAAAACAAACGTGTGTGTTTTAGCGAGCATTCTTACGAACGTTCTGGCGAGCATTCTAGCGAATTGATAGTTTTGCTTGGACGCTTTTGCTTATTAGAGCGTTCGCTGGAGAGATCGTGAAAATGTTTGTAGCAAAGTTCGTTCGGCGAATGCTCGTTGCTGTTACAAGTGAATGCTCAGTTATAGCAGATGTTGAGGAATGTCCTGTCTTGTGATCAGATCTGCCAGGGTAGTTGTTGACTGGTTATCCTTGGAAAGCGAACGCGTAACCTTCGCCGAAGTTGTGTGGTTTGTTGGGGTCTACTTCGTTGTCTCGGTACTGGAAATTAAAAAAAGCTAAGTATAATAACTTCAAAAACTGAAACAAAAATTTTTTTTTGCCCCTACGGTCCTCTAGAAACTTAAATGCCAAAGGACAATGCCAGATCCTGCCCCACTCTTTCATTAATTTACAAGAAATGTAAATTAATGAAAATTATCCTATCAAAATAAGACCCTTGGTTACTTAATTGTTACTCTGTTACACTTGCGGATAAAAAGTAACTAATAAAAGGAATTTTAAAACCCAACGCCTATTTCCTGTTTTTATCTCGACCCCTTGCGTTACTTAGTACGCATACATGAGAACAAAACGAGTAAATTGATTAAAAAAAATGACATGTATAAATGTATTATGTACAGATTTTAATATATATTTGGTTTAAATATACACAGTTAATGAAAATAATGTTTTTATGAATGTATATTCTAATAATTATTTGGCAATATGAGCGTTAGTGATTACGTGTAACGAAACGTCCTCGCGCCAATGCTTATGTCAAGGTCAAGATCAGTCAAGATTGAAGATGACAATCATTGACATCAATTGACAACTTTGATTGACAATGACATTCGCTTTGTTGTTTGTGTTTGTTGCTCCGTAATCTCTCTCTGTGATTTAATATTATATTTTCATGACGATTTTGCTTTTGTATACGGACTCGATCTCGCCTACTCGCCGACTTTGTGCTATTTGCGACGGATTCTGATCATTGCTTGTGATTTGGGTAACGATATTGAGGTGCATAAATTGTCACTTGTGCGTCGTATTGTCACATGTAGTGTCTTCAATACAATCTGAACTGCAAACTCTTCTCGCTAGATAGAAATCATTGCAACAGGTATGTAGATACTACGTTATTTATTGATCATATACCTATTTGACCGTAGCGAAAAATCCTTATAATGATGATTGTACCACCTGCGGTTTTGCTTGGCTTGTAATTAATGCAACAAAATATTTATATAATAGTAAACCTACCTACCTAAAAGTATCTTAAATTACTAGTATAATAGGCTAAATATTCAAGTTTGTCTTTTAGGGATTGCGTGGATATAATTATGAACTTGTCTATCTCCACCATATACTCATATATGTTTCTTACCTTACAGCTTCCACCAGAAGCTGTTAACTGTCAAGAGTACTTTTTGCGGCTAGACCAGCACTGTAGAAATGGGAATCTGAATGCTGAATAAAAAATTCGACACGAAGAACACGACAATATTGATCAGCCCGCAGGTTTTCTTGATAATCTTGTAACGTTTGAAGATGAATAAATCAATCACTTTTATAACTTGTTTTATTTTCATACAATATTATTTAGCGGGTCTTAGTCGCGATAATTTATTTATTTCAAGGCATAAATACCTCTGTTATTCTCCTACGTTTATACCGGCTTGCAACGGTTGTGGTCGCGGAGGGACTGATGTCAGCTCAGCGCCGTCCTTGTGAAGCGCGGGTTTCGGCAGCTACCCTCACTTGTTTAGTATTTTTGATATTTTTAGTTCTATCCGCACTGTCGGTACCTCGACACACTACACTTATGACGTCTACACACTGATGAGTTGTGTTACTGCGGCGTTGTTTGCATTTACAATAAATACATTATCGCGACTAAGACCCGCTAAATAATATTGTATGATGTATACAAATCGCGAAAGTTTAAAATCGATTATTGTTTTATTTTGTTACGCTGAAAAGTCAGGATCATCATCATCCTCTTAGCGTTATCCCAGTTTCAATCTGGGGTCCGCTTTTTAGTCTAACCAGATTTGGCTGAATATTAGCTTTTCCACGGAGCGACTGCCTGTCTGACCTCCGCAACCCGAAGGGATAGCGATATTCCATGGTTTAGACTAGTGTCAGTTTATTTAGAAGGTACTGACGCCCTGTAACGATTGTCAAAGATCTTCATGACAACCGGGACCGACGGCTTAACGTGCTCTCCGAGGCATGGGACAAGCGATAATTAACCATTCAATACGCACATAACTTCGAAAAGTCATTGGTGCGCGCCGTGGATTCGAACCCGATACCCTCTGCATGGCAGTCTGTTGGTATATCCACTCGGCTATCGCCGCCTTACATGAACAGTCAGGATGTTATGACCTAAGTCAAAAGTATTACTAAGATTGATGTTATGTAATTCCTTCCTTTCATAGCCAAACATCCTAGGATAGCATTTTAACAAAATACAACACTTATTTAATCATTTCTACAATAATAACTGCAACTAACCTAAACTTCAGGTACCTAACCTAAAAGTCATATTTTTTAAGATTTAAAAGAAACCGCAAGTTCTAAAGGGATTTTAAAATGTTTGTAGATAACACTAATATAGCACCAGTAGAATGCTACATTTGGCATGCTTGTACACCAACTTTTATTGGTGGGTCAAAGCTCTATAGAGTTTCTGGCATTGTCCTTTCAGCTTCTTACGCTCTATGGTTTCGGCTGTCCGTTGTCTGTCAGTCGGTAACGCAATAATTTTATACATGCCGTTGTATATGATTTCTCGCCAAAACATCACTTTTATTTTAAGATAGGACCTAACTATTACTAAGTATTTTACTTTATATATTCACAAAATGGTACATTCCTTAGCTTTGCAAGACTATTACAGTATCTACGAACTGTAGCATAATTTTGGAAATATTGCGTCTTTTAATCCATTTATTAGCTTACAAAATGTGGGCATTGAAACAGAAAGTAGGGTTTATCCTTCAAGTAAATTAGCGAGCTAATTATGTATTGACAAGCTAGACTGACGATCTTGGTGGGATCGCGGGCAGCGGATGGATACTGGCTCAGGATCGGTCTATGTGGAGAGCTTTGGGGAGGTCTATGTCCAGCAGTGGATATCTTTCAGCTGATATGATGATGATGAATAATGTGGTTTACTATTGTTTATCAAAAACGTATGACAAAAGATCATTTTACAAACAATGTTTTAATCATTTGACAAACTTTCATTTCGCAAACATATTACTTTAAAAACAATAATTTGACATAATACAGGTTTCGCAAATGTTTTACTTAGGAAATAATTAAACTGTTAAAATTTTATTTTAAAAATAATCACATGACTAAATAATTCGTTTTCCAAATTGGTGATTGTACAAAAAGTTAGAAGATAAATTATTAGTTTTTTAAAAATAACTAATTTCTAACCAATACTTACGATAAATTTTGAAAATATTAAATTGCATGGTTGCAATTTTCATCTTGGACAGATTATTTATAGACAAGTAATAATTTTGTATTAATACAAATTCCATTGAAACATAAGTCTTTAAAAAAAATACACACTGCTTGAATTAAGCGAAATAAGTTGAATTCGTTGTGGTTGCAGTTCTAACCTAACCTAACCAGCCATTGTTTCAGTTGACCCTACACAAAGATTGTTGTATTAACGTAGATTTTGGTTAGTAATATATTTACCAAGCAATGCATTTTGCCAAATATTATTTATGCTTTACGTTGTTTTGCCAACTAACATGTTTAAAAAAATAATCATCTTGTATATTAATGTTTTAGCATAATAATTTTTATTTAGTAAATATATTGTCTAATGAGTAGTTTATTAAACAAAAGTTTGTAAAATAATAAATTCACATACATACATAGACTCACGCCTGTTAAATTTACTAAGTATAATTTTATGAAATGTTATTTTTCAAATGAAAATTTGTTATTTGTTTTTTGTCAAATGATCGGACACCGAATAATTTATTAGTAACAAACAAAATGTTGTACCTGTCCATCGTCTTCTCCCTGAGGTCTCCAGTTGTTGACGAAGTACTGGTTACCGGCCGCTCTCTGACCTCCCTCGGAACCCTATAACAAAAGACAGATATTAAATATAAATACAAAAGTATTATGACGCTTTATTAACACGTTCACTGCGGAACAGGCCGATTTCGAGAATCGAAGAAAACTATGTACCTCTCGCTGGTGCGGAACGATTATTTTAGGTGTTTTTAAGTTTTTGACAGAGACAAATATATATTTCGGCTTGTAGTCAAAATTGTAGGTATTCCCCGTGAAAACATCACGGCAGGCCTTTTTCGACCTACCACGCACTAGCGGTGAAATATATCCGCTCAGTGTGGCAGTGGGTTTATTTCAGCCCGCCAGCCCAACAGGTCGCTGGCGACCCGATACCGCACAGAGCGCACGCGCCGCTAGTTAGTGTTGTGCTATCTAGCTTATCTGACGTGTGTTCTGTCGATAAAATTGACCATGGCAAACAATAAAAGAAAAATTTAAATTTAGGAAGATATAGTGATTCGCCTTGCTATTATAACTGATAGTGACAGTAGTGATGAAATATTTCCAATTAAGAAAAATAAAAAGAATTTGGGAACAAAACATCATGGAAAACAAGTAAAAGCGGTAAGTTTTGCTTACTACCGACACGTATATTTAAAGTAGTACTTATAATATTGGAAATGTACGGTTACCTGCGAAAGTGCAGTGATACCTATGCGCTTTTTAACCCCCGACGCAAACAGAGCGGTGCTAAAACGATTTAGATCTAGTTTTTTTTGCTTGAAAGGTATTTTAAAAGCTTCGATAAAATATACAATAGATGCGCTATCGCAGCTCAAAAACGGCACAATCAAACTGTGCTTAATTAAAAAAATTTGCACAGCTTACCTACTCTCAGCCGCTTCACGACCGCGCTAGCAGTGTGACGTACCTATTTCAAATGTGCAAGATGCTGATGATGATGATAAAAATAGGTGTTTAATAGGTGAAGTATCATACTTTCAGCTTTTATAACATTTTATGGAATTAACTATGTAATATAAACATATTAATTAAGTATAAAGTCCCGTTTTTAAATAATTTTGTTTCGGTGTCGGGGTGCTACGAAACTACCATACCTATATATCGCTTATCCTTTTAGAGGAGTTCGGCATTGTCAACCTTTTTCTATTGCAATAGTTGGGGTGGTCAATCCGAGGGTGCTTGGTGGGTTCCTCTTTCCTTCCATTAGGTTACAATGGAGTTCCGCCAAGTAACGCCTGATTCAATCAACTGGATCAATATTTCTTTTATGTATTCGTTATTATTAGGAGAAGGTCTCATAAAAATAAATATGCCGCTACATACATAGTTCTCCGGGTCAGCTAGTAAATAAATAGGTATCTGTACCTCAGTTATTTGAGGAATCTGATGGGAGTGAATGAAGCAAGAGAGATATGTCAGGATCGTTGCAAATGGCGTTCCGTAGTCTCTGCCTACCTCCGGAAAACAGGCGTGAGTGATGAATGTATGTAAGTATATGTACCTGATTCTGTCCCCAGTTCTGTTTCTGCGGCTCTGGTTTCTGTTGGTTGTATTGCTGCTGCAATTGGTATTGCTGCTGTTGCTGCTGGTACGCGTTCTGGTAATAGTTGTCTGCAAAGTATATTATATTAATAATATAACATTCTACCACATTCACACAACACCATCTAGTCCCAAACTAAGCAGAACTTGTACTATGGGTACTTTATTTTTGTAAATACATACATATTAGACAGAGCAAGACAAACATCCATGCTCACGCGCACAAACGTTTTACTTGAGCGGGAATCGAACCCGTGACCTTCAGCGTAGCGGTCGGTTACAGCCCAGCTTCGCCAACCGGTCGTTAATTGATGTTAGGTGTGTCATTTGGAAGAAAAGAGATGGTTTGTAGGGGCTCTGGTATATAGGCCTGCCATTGTAGGCTCGTAGTAGATAAGTAATAAATAATAACCTCAATATTAACATGTATTGTGCTTCTCTTGTCATCCCAATACTGAACATAATCAATTCATTTTTATTTAGTCGTCGACGTAAGTCTTGTCTAAATGTCTACCCACACATCGACACTATTGTATTACATATAATTTATGACATAAATAATTATGTTTTGGAAATAAAGGCATTCTGAACACGCAAGGCCATCTTAAGCTAGGCTGGAGCCCTAGGGCACATGCCAATTTTGGGATCCTTGGGGACGCAAAAGAAAACAAAATCTAGTCTCGCAGCCATCAAGCCAAAGTGGATACCGATGGTTTACGAGACCACCACCACCACACCACCCGTAATGTCATCAGCAATAGCAATGCGTGTTTTCAATCGACAAGTCATTCCTTTGCAGGACGAAGAGCGTTGGGGAAAGTATCGAACCCTGTGGCACGCTAGTATATTAATCTCATTTCGGAGGTATAAATAAATCTCCTTTCGTAGCATCGTTGCGTCTACAACGAATGTAATAAATACGAACTATCGTCCAGGAAGCTATCCCATTTGTAATATAGTCCCTGGGGGCAGCCAGAAGATGTAATCTTCGTTGGTAGTAGCCTGTGCAACAACCAGTCAAAAGCTTTAGCCAGTTCATCACAATATTCCCCATTAATTATTTCACCAGATAGAAAATCTTAATATTTTTACATACCTCCAGTATTAGGTGCTACTGGCTCCGGGCTCTTTGGTAAATGGCTCCCTTCCAAAATCTAGAAACAAATTAGAACATATTTCAGTTGGTCTTATCTGCGAAGGAAGCCAATAATAGTAAGGCATCAAGTAAATTAACTAGGTATCTAGGCTTTTTTTAGGGTAGCCTCGTTTTGGTTCAGATCGGGCTCGAACCAGGTGAAGAAAGATTTTATCCAGGAAATAATTTGCCTTTGACGAAAACAGATCTATACTTTTTGGGGGAGAAAATGAAACCCACAGCGTGTACCACTGACAACAGTATAACAGTCATACACAGACATCATACGCGACTAATCGGTTTTCAACTTTCGCGATTTGTATACATCATACAAAATATTAGCGGGTCTTAAACTTTTTTTTTTAAAGACAACTCCCTCACTAGAACTAAATCCTGTGTCATCATCATCATCAGCCCTATATACTGTCCCACTGCTGGGCACGGACCTCTTCTCAGAATGAGAAGGGTAAGGCCATAGTCCACCAAGCTGGCCAACTGCGGGTTGGCAGACTTCACATGTCTTTTGAGAACATTATGGAGAACTCTCAGATATGCAGGTATCCTCACGATGTTTTACTTCACCGATTAGCAAGCGATAATTAACAATTTAATACGCACTTAACTCCGAAAAGTCATTGGTGCGTGCCGTGGATTCGAACCGGAGACCCTCTGCGTAGTAGTCCATCTGCTCATCGCTGCTGAATCCTGTGTCGCGGGGGACTTTTTATAAATCTCACAAAGTGTTGTCTCGTGTCCCCACACGAGACAACACTTTGTGAGATTTATATCGAACCCACGACACTCGGCGCTGTGTCAAGCAGCGAGGCGGCCACTTAAACCATTACGCCAGCCGCGCAGTAATCGCGTACTATTTACTTATTTAAGGTATAAATACTTATTTGTTTCCGACGTTTTGATCGTCTTGCACCGATCGTGGTCGCGGAGAGACTCACGACTCACGGTACGATTGAAACGTCGGGAACAAATAAGTATTTATACGCGACTAGTTTACAAAACACTTACATGGAAGCCATCTTTACCCGCCCTGTACTTTAGCTTGACGACCTGCCCGCTGGGGTCCTTGTACTGGTAGGCACCCATTCGGGAGCCGTCGGGTATCATATTATACGCAAGAACACTTACTTGGAAACCGTCTTTGCCCGCCCTGTACTTTAGCTTGACGACCTACTCGCTGGGGTCCTTGTACTGGTAGGCACCCACTCGGGAGCCGTCCGGTATCACATCATACACGACTAGTTTATAAGAACACTTACTTTTGACGACCTATTCGCTGAGGTCCTTGTACTAGTAGGCACCCACTCGGGAGCCGTCGGGTATGACTAGTTTACAAGAACACTTACTTGGAACCCATCTTTGCCCGCCCTGTACTTTAGCTTGACGAGCTGCCCGCTGGGGTCCTTGTACTGGTAGGCACCCACTCGGGAGCCGTCCGGTTCTATCTGCTCCCCCGCCGCGAGCCCGTTGTCGGACGCATACTCAAAGCGGAACGCCCCGTCTAGAAGAACATAACATAACATAACTTCACGCCTTTATCCCCGAAGGGGTAGGCAGATAGTACGGAAAGTCATTTGCAACGATCCTGACATTCCCTCTTGCTTCATTCACTCCTATCAAATGTCTGTTGCATGCTCTTCGGTTTAGGGTACTTCTAACTTGTCCTTTTTAGGATGTCTCCAATCTGGTCAGAGAACGTTTGCCTAGGTCTTCCCCTAAGTCTTGTGACTATCCCATTCACATTTGCCTTATTTATCTACAAACCTAACACAAATACACAATGTAAAAAGACCCTCAACGAAAATTAAAATCCCATATTGTACTAATTAAGGCAGTGATTGCCTAGTGAAGGTACCGACAGACTGCAATGCAGAGAGAACCGACATCCCACGTCATCTCCCTTCCAACTATCGCCTCTTCCAAAAGATACTATTTACGACACCCACGGCATTTAATAGGCTAGTCACTAGTGACACTTTGTATTTTTAATCTGTCATCACTCAGTTATGTAATAGCAAAGAGCTCAGATATTTACTTAGAGGCGCATTCCTTATGGGCGCTCTGTAGACAAACTTGCTGTGACACAAATTGCCGCTTGGCGGCGTGGCAGTCGGGCTGTGACAGCTGTGTCTATGAGTGCAAGAGAGACGAACGTTCCTCCTGTCTATCTTAACTACGAGAGCAAGAGAGACGGAGAACGGTGCCAATTACGAACTACACTGGCGACAGTCGCCACTTGGAATCGGCACACGAAATCCTTAAGAAATGCGCTTCTATGTAAATCTGTATTCAGTGGTAATAGTGAAGTTTCCAACAACTTAAATCAGATACTTTTAATTTTTTTATGGACTCACGCATGTATTCGCGAATGGGTAGGCAGAGGTGTAATATTACATCCGCATTTCGCCATGAATTTTTAGGTCCCACGTAATAGGGGGCGAGCCTATTACCGGGCACATCACCAGACTCCGTGCTGCTACTGAGAATTCGGAAAACCCCAGTAACACTTTTGCCCGACCCGGGACCTCCGATCAGCAGTCGCATACGCTATCCACTGGACCACGGAGGCAGTCTATACTTTTAATTAAATTTCAAAAACAATATCTTTGTGCGGATTTTGTATGCAATTTGGAATACTTTTTTTTGGTGTCAAATTGAATCATCATCATCATCATCAGCCTTTAACAGTCCACTGCAGGACTAGGCCTCTCCTTTGAAAGGAGGAATTGGCCTACTATACCACGCTGGCCAAACGGGTTGGTATAGGGTTTGTATCAAGATTTCCTTCTCTTACAGTGCTGTTCTCTGCATAATATGCTCCCTCTGTCGGCTCTTACGACACCCATGGGATGATATGGGGTGGTGAATTTCCGTATTCTTAATCCGTCACCACACGGATGACGTCAAATTGAATACTGATTAATTATCAATAAATTGACAATAGAAAATGTAATAAAGAGTTTTAAGATTAGTTGATGAATGAAACTGCAATTATTTTGACATGTTTTGCTGCAAAAGCACCTGCATAATTTGTTTTACTTGCAATTTACCAGTCTAGGGCATAAGATGAGATAAATAAAAGTTTACCAGATGTGAGTGACTGTTTGTGGTGCAATATGGAGGCCTGTTGCTCCTTGCTCAACGCATACGGCATTCTCCACGGCTCTGCCTTCGGGATTATACCGCCTGAGTTCGGCTCTGAAATCAAGAGACATAATAAGTTTTAAACCTTCGCGATTTGTATACATCATACAATATTATTTAACGGGTCTTACTTACGTTGGAGAATAACAGAGGTATTTTACATAAGTCAATTATCAGGAGTAAGACCCGCCAAATAATATTGTATGATCAGAAAACTTATATAGATCAAAAATGTCCCGAATATCTTAAGGGAAAGAAGAGGTTCGTGCCCAGTAATGGGATATTTTCAGGGCTGACGATGATGTCAATTTTACAAAGGCAAGTTTATTACACCATCAGGTGGGCACTAATACCTCTTCCTAAAGGCTGCTACAGACAGTGCTTTTTGCCGGGCGAAACGTGCCGCCGGCTTTTGTTGGGCGTCGGTGCCGCCCTCATCGGCCGCAGAAAGCCGCCGGGCATCATTCCAGTTGTATCGAACGACCACACACAAGTAGCAAGTTGCAATCCGCGCAGCCCGCCGGCATACCACCGGGTGCACGCGGCCGTGCTGCCGGCACTCTACGTAGGAGCCTCAAAACAGCAAAAAATGCTAGGTAGACCTACCTCTCCACTGTTCGTTGACAGGGGCCGGTCCCCTCCATGGTTGGGAGATAGTGGTACCTTGGGGAGTGACATCATTCCTTGCTGGGGAGAATAGTCCGCGCTGGTAGTTCTGACCCTGGAAAGAAGGTAAGGTAAACTTTATTTAATGATTCATCTTACCAGTCTCGAAGAAAAGAAAATGTTTAATTTATATCTCCATCTACACTAATTTGTATAATTTTAAAATTCTTCCGTAACTGACCGACTGAAAGACATAACTGTTGGGCGCATGAAGCTGAAATTTGGCAGAAAGTATCGACGAAAACTTCCACGGGTTCGGGAAGAAATAATTAAAAGAAAATTAGACTTGCGTCAACCATTAGATTAGAGGTACTGACTTGACACCCTATAACGACTGTCATAGATCTTCATGATAGCCGGAACCGACGGCTTAACGTGCTCTCCGAGGCACGGGGAAAGCGATAATTTACAATTTAACACGTTGACAGTCCCTGCATCACATATGATACAAATTGATCTTTCACCATACGTTCTTGCATCACATATGATGCAAGTAGGCGTACAGATTGTACGCCGTTTATTGGCGAGGACGTCTGAGTTAGAGAAATAAATATTATTAGGACGTCTAGTGTAGATATTAAGAAAAGTAAAACACCAATGATCCAACACATTTTTTTTACTCAAAGAAAATAATGCAATGACAAAAATGAAACAAAAATTCAATGAAATTCGTTTAAGCATAGGATACAAAATGGCTTATTACATTGTTTACACTCTGTGTGTACCTGAGGTGATTTCTTCTGAGCTTTTTTATGGTGCTGCCAGCATCTTCCAATTTTTTTTTTGGAGCATTTTCGTTGGAGCTGGTGAACCACTTCTTTGGACAGGATCGTTAGTTTCCCTTATAAATTATTCAATTACCTCAATGGAATCTTCGTTTCCCAAAAGTTCTTGATCTTCCACAGGTAACTAGATATCAATGGAACCACTGTCTGCAGCATCTTCTAATTCCAACAAAACTTCGTCTTCCCCATCACTTTCTTCTAAAATACGCAGCAAATTGGCATCACTTAACGGTCGGAAACTCATTTTTGTTAACTATTTTGTGCAGCAATAGCTCCGCGATGCTCGATTAATCATGACTGATGTTTATAATTATTTTTCTGCAACTACCGCAAGAAAACTAAGATCATTAGTTATATGATTACCCACATTTTTTTAATCGACGTCCCTGCATCATATGTGATACACTAAAATTAAGGAAGAGACGTCCCTGTATCACATGTGATACATGCTGAAAATAACTGAAATATTAAAGTGACGGAGATTTCTAGTATATATTTATAAAATGTGAAGTGTTTCCAACTATCTTCATTAAAAAAACCGCGGGACGCCACGTGACGGTTGTTGAATTTGGCCTGGACAGTCAACGTGTTAATACGCACATAACTCCGAAAAGTCATTGGAGCGCGCCGTGGATTCGAACCCGATACCCTCTGCATGGCAGTCTATCGATATCTCCACTAGCACAAAGATAATAGAGATATAGCATAGGCGTATATAGGAGGGGGGCCGGGTGGGCCGTGAAGTGCGACCCAAATTGGCGCTTGGCGGCGTGGCAGTCGTTCCCCCAGTGTAAGAGCAAGGAGACGGACGCTGCCCCAGTGTATCTTAACTACGAGAGCAAGAGAGACGGACGTTCCCTCAGTGTATCTTAACGACGAGAGCAAGAGAGACGGACGTTCCCTCAGTGTATCTTAAGAACGAGAGCAAGAGAGACGTACGTTCCCTAAGTGTATCTTAACTACGAGAGCAAGAGAGACGGACGTTCCCTCAGTGTATCTTAACTACGAGAGCAAGAGAGACGTACGTTCCCTAAGTGTATCTTAACAACGAGAGCAAGAGAGACGGACGTTCCCTCAGTGTATCTTAACTAAAAGAGCAAGAGAGACGGACGTAGCTTAACTACGAGAGCAAGAGAGATGGACGTTCCCGCAGTGTATCTTAACTACAAGAGTAAGAGAGACGGACGTTCCCCCAGTGTAGTTTAACTACGAGAGCAAGAGAGACGGACGTTGCCCCAGTGTATCTTGACTACGAGAGCAAGAGAGACGGACGTTCCTTCTGTGTATCTTAACTACGAAAGCAAGAGAAACGGACGTTCCCTCAGTGTATCTTAACTACGAGAGCAAGAGAGACGGACGTACCCACAATGTATCTTAACTACGAGAGCAAGAGAGACGGAAGTTCCCCCAGTGTATCTTAACTACGAGAGCAAGAGAGACGGACGTTCCCTCAGTGTATCTTAACTACGAGAGCAAGAGAGACGGACGTTCCCTCAGTGTATCTTAACTACGAAGTCAAGAAAGACGAACGTTCCCTCAGTGTATCTTAACTACGAGAGCAAGAGAGACGGTTGTTTCCCCAGTGTATCTTTACTACGAGAGGAAGAGAGGTGGTCGTTCCACCAATGTATTTTAACTACGAGAGCAAGAGAGACGGAAGTTCCCTCAGTGTATCTTAACTACGAGAGCAAGAGAGACGGAGAAACGGCGATAACTGCGCTTCTATATAAATCTGAGTTCTTTGGTGATACCACGGTGATAGTCACTCACCGCAATAAGCGGTCTTCTGGGTTGAGGTTGAGACGCAACTGTTTCTCCGTTTGAAGCAAGATGGGCGACGATTTTGCTAGTGTGTTTCAAGTTCTGGGAGAAAATGTATGGTTTAGTATTATTGTTATTTATGTATATTAGTGTCTATGTAAATTGTCTGTCGGGATATATACTATGTACGGTTGTTTCGAGTGTCTGATATTTCGGCACTGTTGCAGTCGCCATGGTCGTGGATGAATTGAAATTTCATTAACTCAGTTCGGTACGGTAGTACCCGCTTTATTAAGGGCTACTGCTCCGTACCCGTGGCTCATAGCGTGATGTTATATAGCCTACAGCCTTCCTCGATAAATGGGCTATACAACACAAAAATAATAATTCAAACCGGACCAGTAGTTCCTGAGATAAGCGCGTGGAACCAAATAACAAACACTTCAGCTTTATACTTTTACTAGCTGACCCGGCGAACTTCGTACCGCCATTTTTTTTGTTTATTAAAAAAAAAATTGTGCATCTAAACTATTCTCAAGTCCCCTTAAACACACACATAAAATTTCATCGAAATCGGATCAGTCGTTTAGGAGGAGTTCAGTGACACACGCACAGATATAGATATATCCCAACAGAAAATTTACAATTAATGTTATGTTTAGTTAGTGTAATTGGATAATATGTAGTTATTAATATATATACTACGCAAATATATAATCATCTATCCAAAATATAATCGCAAGAACTATTCGCTATACAGTTGTGCAAAAAATAAATATTGTCATAAATGTCTTAACGACGATTTAAAAGTGACACTAAATCTACTACAAAAGTAAAATCATCTAACCAAATCAAAAGGTCTACAATCACTACTTAAAATAAAGGTACACTATCAGCTGCTCATTAAAACTTCTGACTGAAACAAAATAATATCTAGGTACGATTCAAAATAAAACTACGAAAATCATCTAAGTTAAAAAACACAATAACTACATTACTACTTTGCTCTATCAACTGGTTATTAATACTACTGAACACAAATGAAATCAACCCATCAAAATAAAACTATGAAAAAATCATCTACCAAAAAAAAGGTTCACAATAGCTACATAAGAATTTAAAATAAATCCACACTATCAACTGCTTATTAAAAGACTACTGAATACAAATGAAATCAGCCATTCAAAATAAAACTACGAAAACTCATCTTACCGAGAAAAAGTCCACAATAACTACATAAGTAAGACAGATTATTAATATCAACGATTTAAAATAAAACTACGAAAAAATCATCTACCCAAAAAACAACAAATAATTACATGAAGTAAAACTTTAGCTTTTAGGTTCTTGAGGCAAGTGGTAGCACCACTATTCCTGATGGTGGTGACTATTTGGCGTTTGGTTGATGAGCAGGTGGTGCAAACTTTCTTCGCGCGGACAAACCCGTGGCATCTGCAGTCTTTCGGTGAAGGAGTGGTGATGTTCCCATACCTAATACCACCAATCTGTCAAATGAACTGGTGGGTTGGTTGAATGTTTTGAGTTATGTTGATTTTTAAAGGTACTGATACACTTGAGCATTCAGTGGTAGTGAGCATTCTTGCGAATGTTACAAAACGAAAAATAAACGATTGTGTTTTAGCGAGCATTCTTAAGCCGCGTATCGACTTCGCGCTCCAAAAGGACGAACATTGGCGCGCGTTCCAGCCGCGCGAAATTGCTACCATTTTGGAACGCGCGCTAATGTGTTTGTTGGAACGCTCGAACATGGAGCGCCCCGTTCCATCTAGAGTCGGTTTTTATCGCGCTTCAAAGGAAACTCAATTGTGGCGCGCGCGCCAGTTGAGACGGACGTGATATTATTTTGTGTGTTTGTTACGTTCCGAGCGATGGATAATCAAAGTTGCCGCTCAGAGAAGACGCTTGGAGGGAAATAAGTTGTGAAATAACACTTTCATCCACCAACGCCAACCAACACCTACTTTACGTTTATGTTTTTTCTTCTGTATAATACTGTGAATATACACAACAACAGCTGCTGCTCGTGCACGACTGGCCTGCATGTTGAACGACCGAACACTGGAACAGTTGCCACGCGCGCCATGGCGCGCGGATTTGATATCATTTAAATATTTGGACCGCGTTCCGTGAACGTTCATGGCACGTTCATGGCGCGCGCGCCAGGAGCGCATAATGGATACGCAGCTTTACGAACGTTCTGGTGATTTGATAGTAAATTTGCTTCGACCTCTTTGCTGAGTCGAACGCCATCAACTTATATGCTGTTATGTATAGGTATTATGCAATAACTGATATAATAATAATAATTTAACTTCACGGTTGGCATAGTTAACATAGTTCACATATGGTTTAAGTGGCCACCTCGATGTTTGACACTGCGCCGAGTGTTGTGGGTTCGATCCCCACACGAGACAACACTTTGTGTACCATAAATCGTTGTTTCGAGTCTGGGTGTTCATTGTGTCCGTTAGTTGTATGTTTGTAAAGTTCTTCGTACCGCAGGATTTTATTCCTAGTACGTGAGTTGTCTTTTTTTAAGAAGAGAAGACAAGATAATTATCTGCTAAAACGGATAGGCATTATAACTATCCTTTTAGTTATATATATTCTTACAATTTGCGGCTTGGTTGTCCACTGTGTTTCAGGCTTGAAGAGAGCTGTTGCGGCCTGTCAGACATACAGCTTATTTATTATCATCATCATCAGCCTTTAACAGTCCACTGCTGGACTAGGCCTCTCCTTTGAAAGGAGGAATTGGCCTACTATACCACGCTGGCCAAACGGGTTGGTATAGGGTTTGTGTCAAGTTTTCCTTCTCTTACAGTGCTGTTCTCTGCATATAACAGCATGCTATAAGCAACGGAAGCGGAGCAGTAGCCTTAAATAACGCGGGTGTAACCGCGGGCTCATCTAGTACTTTATACGCGTTATTTAAGACTACTGTTCCGCTTCCGTTGCTTATAGCGTGATGTTATATAGCTCATAGCCTTCCTCGATAAATGGGCTATCTAACACTGACATAATTTTTCAAATCGGACCAGTAGTTCCTGAGCTTAATGCGTTCAAGTAAACAAACAAACTCTTCAGCTTTATAAATTAATATTAGATTAGATTTTATTTTATTTTATTTTATTTTGTTTTATTAGGAAAACTTACAGCTAACGTATACAATAAGAACAAAAATACATACAAGAAGGCCATTTAAAAGTTTCCACAGATAGAAAGCATTAAAAATATAGTTTTATAGAAAGTAACTGTCGGTAGACAGTTCAATATATACTAATAAATTACATACATAAACATGCATTAAGGCACAAAGGGTAAAAAAGGATAAACTATATTAAATTAAATAGCACAATAGTTCTGTTATGAAAAGATAACATTATGAAAAGAAAACATTATTTAATATTTTTCTCAGCTTCGAAACACCGGTATCAAATAAGTCGACATCTATCTGCCGCGAGATCTCGTTAAAAGACCTGCAGGCACGTATAAGAAATGAATTCTGCCTGTATGTAGTCCCAGCAGAGGGAATATGCAAAAGAGTAGGCCTTCGCAATCGAGTCGAATGGGTTACTAAACCTAACTTACTCAATAGCTCGGGACAGTCGACTGCTCCCTGAGCAACTTTTGTGAGGTATGTTATGTCAGCAATGCGCCTGCGCTCTTCCAATGGTAAAATATGGAACTTTTTACACCGTGTAATATAATCGGGTAAATATGTGTTAGTTTTAAATTGTAGGAATCTCAGAAAACGTTTTTGGATCATTTCAATTCTATTTATATAAACCTTGTAACTCGGATTCCACACCTGCGAAGCATACTCTAAATGGCTGCGAACAAACGTACAATATAAAATTTTGAAAGTCTTTACATTTTTAAAATCAAATGAAAACCTTAATATGAAACCAAGTGCCCTAGTCGCTTTAGTAACAATGTTTTCAATATGTAAATCAAAGAGCAGCTTGTGGTCAAATATGACTCCCAAGTCTTTAATTGTGCTTGTCCTATGTATCATTATATTATTCAATTTGTAATTGAAAACGATAGGATTCGGCTTTCGAGTAAAAGTACTGACAAAGCACTTGGATACATTTAAATCAAGATGATTTTTTATGCAATAATCATTAAGATTATCAAGATCTCTTTGAAGGTCATTACAGTGCTGCATATCTGAGACAGGACATAGAATTTTCATGTCGTCCGCGTATAGGATGATTTTAGATCGAGTGAAACAAGAGCCTATATCGTTGATAAAGATGGTGAACAGTAAAGGACCGAGGAGTGAACCTTGCGGAATTCCTGAAGGAATATTTACAGCTAATGAGCTATAGCCATTCAAAACAACTGTCTGGCAACGGTTCTCTATATATGAGGTAAACCATCTAAATAGATTGCCTCTGATACCCATCTGTAACAGCTTCTGCAAAAGGACGTTATGGTCTAATCTGTCGAACGCCTTGCTGTAGTCCGTGTAGACTACATCTACTTGAGATGGTTCAGACATAAAGTGTGTCAAGAAGTCAGTGCATACGAGAAGATTTGATACAGTAGATCTATTTTTTAAAAACCCATGTTGATAGTCGTTAAGTGCATGGCGGATACCGTGATAGACCTGAGAATACACAACCTTTTCTAAGACCTTGGCTAGTAGGCACAGTTTGGAGATTGGTCTATAATTTTCAACCTGGTCTTTAGGGCCCTTTTTATGTACAGGAGTAACAAACGCCTTCTTCCAAATATGAGGCACTTTACCCTCGCCAAGAGAACGTCTAAATATAATTGTTACGGGTATTGTAAGGCTTTGAACACAGCTGACTATAAGTATAGCCGGTATGTTATCCGGACCAGCCGATTTATTTAGGTCTATGGATTTCAAAAGCCTGAATACTTCCGGTTCAGAGACTTCAATCGTGCTAACATCAGCCACAGATTGATTTTGGTTATCAGAATTTCTATCGGCCTCAGCGTATCTGATATTGTCACCTTGACGAAAATTACTGAAAAAGAAATCGTTAAACATACTGCAGATTTCATTCCCTAGCCCTGACGAGCTCGGACCATATTTTATTATGGCTGGATATTCACTACAAGTTTGCTTACTTTTTATATAGGACCAGAAGGCTTTAGGAGATTTAGAAATAGTATTTTCAATAAATGCAATATACATATTAAACATATCCTTTTCCAACAGTTTTGCACGATCACGCAGTATAACAAAAGATTCCAAATCAGACAGATTTCCATACCTTTTATATTTTGCATGATACTTAAATTTTTCTTTCAAAATTTTAATAAGGGGAGTTTTATACCATGGGGGATACCTATTTTTTGTCCTTGTAACTTTGGTGGGTGTATATCTATCTCGCAGGTTATTCAACCTTGAGTAAACCAATGCCAAAGCGTCATCTACTGTACCCTGACACAAATCTTCAACCCAATTAAAACTATCTAAATCTTTCGATATAGACTTGAAATCAGACAAGTGATACATATTTAGTTCTCGATTGAGCTTGTAGTGAATTATACTCAGCAAAATTTGCATAAATAGAAATAGCAACATGGTGTGGGTCTTCAGGGACCAATGGGTCTAAACATTTTTCAATCAATAAGCGATTATTACAAAAAACTAAATCTAATATACGGTTATTTAAATTATTATGGCCATTATACTGTAGTAAATTACAACTATTTAAAATATCAAAGAATTCTGATTGTGTTGGTCCCTGTATATTACATGGTTTCAAGGAAAATCCATCATCAGACGGACCCCATATCAAGTTCGGTAAATTAAAATCGCCTAATATAATAAACGAGTCTGACATGTTGTCCATGACAACATCATTTAATCTATTATAAAAGGAAGCCAATTGAGCGCATAGAGAAAATCCCTGGTTTTGTTTACAAATATATGTAGTACACAAGTTTAGTTTGTAGGAAATTTTTGGCTTTGAACGCTTTAGTATCAGTGTCACCCACATATCCTCTGCACTGGAGCACCAGTCTTGCCGCATCTCAACAACAAACTCACGTCGAACTGCAATAAGCACTCCACCTCCTAATGTCTGGTTAGTGCTAGCGTAATCCCTGTCGCGTCTCCAAACAACATAGTTATCACCGAATAACTCCGTACTGCTAAAATCATCCTTAAGCCACGTCTCGGTCAAACATATTACGTCGTAGTTATTAAGTGACACGTTTCTTATAAAAGCAGACGTCTTTGTTCGCAAGCCGCGAACATTTTGGTAATATATTTTAATAGGCATTTTTATCAATATAAGAAGTTAAGCAAGTAATAAAAATTAGCAGCCAATACATAAGATTATCAAATAAACTCACAGAATGTGCGTCATCCGAGTTCCAATGCATACAAAACGATATGATTCCAAAATATATAGTAGTAAAAGGCGGCAAATGTACTAATGAAAGGCTATCAGCACTATTATCTAAACACAATACGGCATTTAACGAACAAAGAAAGTCATAAATGTGACAAACAACGTTAAAAACATCTATTTTAAAATAAGGTAACCAATAAAATAATATTATGAAACTCAATTTGCAATAAGCAGCTTTAAACTTAGGAACGTAAGGCATAATAAGGCAGTAATTAGCGCAGGTAGCATGACCGACCCCGAGCGATGCGAGAACAAAAGCGTCATAGGTACTCACTGTTATTGAATAGTAACCGGTCGACATACCAGTGTTTCTCAAGCTTGCTGCGTAATAGAAATGTGATTTAAAGTAAATATAACGGTGGCGGCGAATTAATGATAGTTTTAAGATATCTTTTTCAAGTCCGATTCCACCTTGATGGTATACGTAGGGGAAGTAATATTTTTCTTCACTAATATCTTGCAGTTCTTTACCCAAATGTATGAAAAATTTTTTTCTTTCGCCAGTATCTTCGCCTTATTCAGTAACTGTTTATTCTCAAGCGTTAAATGATCGTTGATAAATATCTTGCTATCACTTTTGTAACCCAAGTCGATCGCTGACAATGCCCTACAAGATCTAGCAGCGGTCACGAAATCATCTCTTAAGTATCTACTGTGTAGTGATACAATGATGTTCTTCATATCCTTGTTATTGCGCTGCGGAACACGAACAATGTAATTTATGTGCTCCTTTGATACGTTGCAGTTGACTTTAGTACCAATTTTAGATACTATATCAAAGAGATTTTCGCTGGCAGTTACAGGAACACCCTTAATCTCAATGTTATTCATTCGGCACCTCTGGTCATTATCACGTATAGCTGTTTCAAGATATTAAGTATTCATCATCATCAGCCCCGTATGTACTGTCCCACTGCTGGGCACGGGTCTCTTCTCACTGTGAGAAGGGTAAGGCCATAGTCCACCACGCTGGCCAAGTGCGGGTTGGCAGACTTCACATGTCTTTCGAGAACATTATGGAGAACTCTCAGACATGCAGGTTTCCTCACGATGTTTTCCTTCACCGTTTAGCAAGCGATAATAATTAACAATTTAGATGAAGTATCTTTATATATTAAGTAGTACGTACAAAATATATCTAGCAAGGCGTTTGTAACCGTGCTTAAATATCGGTTAATCTAAGCAAAGTTACGGCATACGGCATATATTCTTTATTGTACACCATAAAACATTTTTAAAACATAACGACTTCAAAATATTATAAACTGTACAAAGGCGGCCTTATCGCTGAGATCAATCTCTTCCAGCAACCTTTAGGTAGACAGGAACGATTAAGCATTTTATTTAATTATCCCGAAAGACAGATTAAATTCGGTGTAAATGACCATGAAAGTTTAAATTCGTATAAAATATATTTATTTCGACTTGTCGCCTCCTTAAGTTATCCCTCTTGCAATCCAGGGTCCGCTTACTAGTCTAACTGGATTTGGCTGAATATTAGCTTTCCCACAGAGCGACTGCCTGTCTGACCTCCGCAACACAAAGGGATAGCGATATTCCATGGTTTAGACTAGTGACAGTTTATTTCAGAGGTATTAACTCCCTTTAACTGCCAAAGATCTTTATAACAGCCGGGCCGACTACTTAATTAATTGAATCAATGTCGAAAATAATTTGGGTAACCGATAATTAATAATTCAATATGCACATAACTCCAAAAAATCAATAGTGCGTTTCCTTGTGGTGACGGATTAAGAATACGGATTGTCACCACCCCATATCATCCCATGGGTGTCGTAAGAGCCGACAGAGGAAACATATTATGCAGAGAACAGCACTGTAAGAGAAGGAAAACTTGATACAAACCCTATACCAACCCGTTTGGCCAGCGTGGTATAGTAGGCCAATTCCTTATTTCAAAGGAGAGGCCTAGTCCAGCAGTGGACTGTTAAAGGCTGATGATGAATAGTGCGCGCCGTGGATTCGATCCCGAGACTTTATTTTAAATTGTCTTTCGGGATATATACCTTTGTTTGGAGTAACCGATATTTCGGCACTGTTGCAAGCATGCAAGCGCCATGTTCACGGATGTACTCATATATCCCGAAAGACAATTTAAAATAAATTTAAATGACCACGAAAGTTTAAAGATCCCGAGACGCTCTGCGTAGCAGTCCGTCGGTCTCTCCACTCGGCTATCGCTCTTCGTTATTGCGTTACAACATTACACAAGAACCATTATCACACTTCAGTGCTCCACAAATATGTATTTGTAAGCTTTACACTTCAACAGGCATTGAGTTTTATAGCCCAAGCATTAGTCAACGGTATTTAGATCGCTTAATTAGTAATTTTGTTGTGAAATTAAGTTTGACACGAAGATATGCGCGGGTATGATGTAGTATAGAGCAGCGAAGTGCTAGTGGAGAGACCGACCACCGACAGACTGCTACGCAGTGTCTCGGGTACGAATCCACGGCGCGTACGAATGACTTTTCGAAGTTATGTGCGTTTAAACGCATTGGTAAATAAGATAGTTTGGGACTATAGTCTGTTCGAGATATGAAAATATAAAATGTAAACAAACCATAAAATGGTTTTTTTAATGTCGCCTTTGCAAAAAAGTAGATTTTAGTTAAATATTCGTAGCGAAAGACTCAATTCGTTTTTAAAAATACGCCTGTCCCTTACATTTATAAATTGTACAGCATATTTATTATTTTTTCTGTATTATTCATTATTATAATAATTGATGTTTTTTTATTTATTAATTATGCTAATAAACTATTTTACATGATAAAGAACGTAAAAAGCCAACGATCCTAAAATGTCAATGTATTTGTTATCTATATACATAGACTCACGCCTGTTTCCCCGAAGGGGTAGGCAGAGGCATATTAAAACGTAAAGAACGTAAAAAAAGTATTTGTTATCCTGTCAACTTAAGTATTACACCCAAAATAACCATTTCGCATGACAGTGTTAGTTTTAAATTGTAGGAATCTCAGAAAACGTTTTTGGATCATTTCAATTCTATTTATATAAACCTTGTAACTCGGATTCCACACCTGCGAAGCATACTCTAAATGGCTGCGAACAAACGTACAATATAAAATTTTGAAAGTCTTTACATTTTTAAAATCAAATGAAAACCTTAATATGAAACCAAGTGCCCTAGTCGCTTTAGTAACAATGTTTTCAATATGTAAATCAAAGAGCAGCTTGTGGTCAAATATGACTCCCAAGTCTTTAATTGTGCTTGTCCTATGTATCATTATATTATTCAATTTGTAATTGAAAACGATAGGATTCGGCTTTCGAGTAAAAGTACTGACAAAGCACTTGGATACATTTAAATCAAGATGATTTTTTATGCAATAATCATTAAGATTATCAAGATCTCTTTGAAGGTCATTACAGTGCTGCATATCTGAGACAGGACATAGAATTTTCATGTCGTCCGCGTATAGGATGATTTTAGATCGAGTGAAACAAGAGCCTATATCGTTGATAAAGATGGTGAACAGTAAAGGACCGAGGAGTGAACCTTGCGGAATTCCTGAAGGAATATTTACAGCTAATGAGCTATAGCCATTCAAAACAACTGTCTGGCAACGGTTCTCTATATATGAGGTAAACCATCTAAATAGATTGCCTCTGATACCCATCTGTAACAGCTTCTGCAAAAGGACGTTATGGTCTAATCTGTCGAACGCCTTGCTGTAGTCCGTGTAGACTACATCTACTTGAGATGGTTCAGACATAAAGTGTGTCAAGAAGTCAGTGCATACGAGAAGATTTGATACAGTAGATCTATTTTTTAAAAACCCATGTTGATAGTCGTTAAGTGCATGGCGGATACCGTGATAGACCTGAGAATACACAACCTTTTCTAAGACCTTGGCTAGTAGGCACAGTTTGGAGATTGGTCTATAATTTTCAACCTGGTCTTTAGGGCCCTTTTTATGTACAGGAGTAACAAACGCCTTCTTCCAAATATGAGGCACTTTACCCTCGCCAAGAGAACGTCTAAATATAATTGTTACGGGTATTGTAAGGCTTTGAACACAGCTGACTATAAGTATAGCCGGTATGTTATCCGGACCAGCCGATTTATTTAGGTCTATGGATTTCAAAAGCCTGAATACTTCCGGTTCAGAGACTTCAATCGTGCTAACATCAGCCACAGATTGATTTTGGTTATCAGAATTTCTATCGGCCTCAGCGTATCTGATATTGTCACCTTGACGAAAATTACTGAAAAAGAAATCGTTAAACATACTGCAGATTTCATTCCCTAGCCCTGACGAGCTCGGACCATATTTTATTATGGCTGGATATTCACTACAAGTTTGCTTACTTTTTATATAGGACCAGAAGGCTTTAGGAGATTTAGAAATAGTATTTTCAATAAATGCAATATACATATTAAACATATCCTTTTCCAACAGTTTTGCACGATCACGCAGTATAACAAAAGATTCCAAATCAGACAGATTTCCATACCTTTTATATTTTGCATGATACTTAAATTTTTCTTTCAAAATTTTAATAAGGGGAGTTTTATACCATGGGGGATACCTATTTTTTGTCCTTGTAACTTTGGTGGGTGTATATCTATCTCGCAGGTTATTCAACCTTGAGTAAACCAATGCCAAAGCGTCATCTACTGTACCCTGACACAAATCTTCAACCCAATTAAAACTATCTAAATCTTTCGATATAGACTTGAAATCAGACAAGTGATACATATTTAGTTCTCGATTGAGCTTGTAGTGAATTATACTCAGCAAAATTTGCATAAATAGAAATAGCAACATGGTGTGGGTCTTCAGGGACCAATGGGTCTAAACATTTTTCAATCAATAAGCGATTATTACAAAAAACTAAATCTAATATACGGTTATTTAAATTATTATGGCCATTATACTGTAGTAAATTACAACTATTTAAAATATCAAAGAATTCTGATTGTGTTGGTCCCTGTATATTACATGGTTTCAAGGAAAATCCATCATCAGACGGACCCCATATCAAGTTCGGTAAATTAAAATCGCCTAATATAATAAACGAGTCTGACATGTTGTCCATGACAACATCATTTAATCTATTATAAAAGGAAGCCAATTGAGCGCATAGAGAAAATCCCTGGTTTTGTTTACAAATATATGTAGTACACAAGTTTAGTTTGTAGGAAATTTTTGGCTTTGAACGCTTTAGTATCAGTGTCACCCACATATCCTCTGCACTGGAGCACCAGTCTTGCCGCATCTCAACAACAAACTCACGTCGAACTGCAATAAGCACTCCACCTCCTAATGTCTGGTTAGTGCTAGCGTAATCCCTGTCGCGTCTCCAAACAACATAGTTATCACCGAATAACTCCGTACTGCTAAAATCATCCTTAAGCCACGTCTCGGTCAAACATATTACGTCGTAGTTATTAAGTGACACGTTTCTTATAAAAGCAGACGTCTTTGTTCGCAAGCCGCGAACATTTTGGTAATATATTTTAATAGGCATTTTTATCAATATAAGAAGTTAAGCAAGTAATAAAAATTAGCAGCCAATACATAAGATTATCAAATAAACTCACAGAATGTGCGTCATCCGAGTTCCAATGCATACAAAACGATATGATTCCAAAATATATAGTAGTAAAAGGCGGCAAATGTACTAATGAAAGGCTATCAGCACTATTATCTAAACACAATACGGCATTTAACGAACAAAGAAAGTCATAAATGTGACAAACAACGTTAAAAACATCTATTTTAAAATAAGGTAACCAATAAAATAATATTATGAAACTCAATTTGCAATAAGCAGCTTTAAACTTAGGAACGTAAGGCATAATAAGGCAGTAATTAGCGCAGGTAGCATGACCGACCCCGAGCGATGCGAGAACAAAAGCGTCATAGGTACTCACTGTTATTGAATAGTAACCGGTCGACATACCAGTGTTTCTCAAGCTTGCTGCGTAATAGAAATGTGATTTAAAGTAAATATAACGGTGGCGGCGAATTAATGATAGTTTTAAGATATCTTTTTCAAGTCCGATTCCACCTTGATGGTATACGTAGGGGAAGTAATATTTTTCTTCACTAATATCTTGCAGTTCTTTACCCAAATGTATGAAAAATTTTTTTCTTTCGCCAGTATCTTCGCCTTATTCAGTAACTGTTTATTCTCAAGCGTTAAATGATCGTTGATAAATATCTTGCTATCACTTTTGTAACCCAAGTCGATCGCTGACAATGCCCTACAAGATCTAGCAGCGGTCACGAAATCATCTCTTAAGTATCTACTGTGTAGTGATACAATGATGTTCTTCATATCCTTGTTATTGCGCTGCGGAACACGAACAATGTAATTTATGTGCTCCTTTGATACGTTGCAGTTGACTTTAGTACCAATTTTAGATACTATATCAAAGAGATTTTCGCTGGCAGTTACAGGAACACCCTTAATCTCAATGTTATTCATTCGGCACCTCTGGTCATTATCACGTATAGCTGTTTCAAGATATTAAGTATTCATCATCATCAGCCCCGTATGTACTGTCCCACTGCTGGGCACGGGTCTCTTCTCACTGTGAGAAGGGTAAGGCCATAGTCCACCACGCTGGCCAAGTGCGGGTTGGCAGACTTCACATGTCTTTCGAGAACATTATGGAGAACTCTCAGACATGCAGGTTTCCTCACGATGTTTTCCTTCACCGTTTAGCAAGCGATAATAATTAACAATTTAGATGAAGTATCTTTATATATTAAGTAGTACGTACAAAATATATCTAGCAAGGCGTTTGTAACCGTGCTTAAATATCGGTTAATCTAAGCAAAGTTACGGCATACGGCATATATTCTTTATTGTACACCATAAAACATTTTTAAAACATAACGACTTCAAAATATTATAAACTGTACAAAGGCGGCCTTATCGCTGAGATCAATCTCTTCCAGCAACCTTTAGGTAGACAGGAACGATTAAGCATTTTATTTAATTATCCCGAAAGACAGATTAAATTCGGTGTAAATGACCATGAAAGTTTAAATTCGTATAAAATATATTTATTTCGACTTGTCGCCTCCTTAAGTTATCCCTCTTGCAATCCAGGGTCCGCTTACTAGTCTAACTGGATTTGGCTGAATATTAGCTTTCCCACAGAGCGACTGCCTGTCTGACCTCCGCAACACAAAGGGATAGCGATATTCCATGGTTTAGACTAGTGACAGTTTATTTCAGAGGTATTAACTCCCTTTAACTGCCAAAGATCTTTATAACAGCCGGGCCGACTACTTAATTAATTGAATCAATGTCGAAAATAATTTGGGTAACCGATAATTAATAATTCAATATGCACATAACTCCAAAAAATCAATAGTGCGTTTCCTTGTGGTGACGGATTAAGAATACGGATTGTCACCACCCCATATCATCCCATGGGTGTCGTAAGAGCCGACAGAGGAAACATATTATGCAGAGAACAGCACTGTAAGAGAAGGAAAACTTGATACAAACCCTATACCAACCCGTTTGGCCAGCGTGGTATAGTAGGCCAATTCCTTATTTCAAAGGAGAGGCCTAGTCCAGCAGTGGACTGTTAAAGGCTGATGATGAATAGTGCGCGCCGTGGATTCGATCCCGAGACTTTATTTTAAATTGTCTTTCGGGATATATACCTTTGTTTGGAGTAACCGATATTTCGGCACTGTTGCAAGCATGCAAGCGCCATGTTCACGGATGTACTCATATATCCCGAAAGACAATTTAAAATAAATTTAAATGACCACGAAAGTTTAAAGATCCCGAGACGCTCTGCGTAGCAGTCCGTCGGTCTCTCCACTCGGCTATCGCTCTTCGTTATTGCGTTACAACATTACACAAGAACCATTATCACACTTCAGTGCTCCACAAATATGTATTTGTAAGCTTTACACTTCAACAGGCATTGAGTTTTATAGCCCAAGCATTAGTCAACGGTATTTAGATCGCTTAATTAGTAATTTTGTTGTGAAATTAAGTTTGACACGAAGATATGCGCGGGTATGATGTAGTATAGAGCAGCGAAGTGCTAGTGGAGAGACCGACCACCGACAGACTGCTACGCAGTGTCTCGGGTACGAATCCACGGCGCGTACGAATGACTTTTCGAAGTTATGTGCGTTTAAACGCATTGGTAAATAAGATAGTTTGGGACTATAGTCTGTTCGAGATATGAAAATATAAAATGTAAACAAACCATAAAATGGTTTTTTTAATGTCGCCTTTGCAAAAAAGTAGATTTTAGTTAAATATTCGTAGCGAAAGACTCAATTCGTTTTTAAAAATACGCCTGTCCCTTACATTTATAAATTGTACAGCATATTTATTATTTTTTCTGTATTATTCATTATTATAATAATTGATGTTTTTTTATTTATTAATTATGCTAATAAACTATTTTACATGATAAAGAACGTAAAAAGCCAACGATCCTAAAATGTCAATGTATTTGTTATCTATATACATAGACTCACGCCTGTTTCCCCGAAGGGGTAGGCAGAGGCATATTAAAACGTAAAGAACGTAAAAAAAGTATTTGTTATCCTGTCAACTTAAGTATTACACCCAAAATAACCATTTCGCATGACAGTGTTAGTTTTAAATTGTAGGAATCTCAGAAAACGTTTTTGGATCATTTCAATTCTATTTATATAAACCTTGTAACTCGGATTCCACACCTGCGAAGCATACTCTAAATGGCTGCGAACAAACGTACAATATAAAATTTTGAAAGTCTTTACATTTTTAAAATCAAATGAAAACCTTAATATGAAACCAAGTGCCCTAGTCGCTTTAGTAACAATGTTTTCAATATGTAAATCAAAGAGCAGCTTGTGGTCAAATATGACTCCCAAGTCTTTAATTGTGCTTGTCCTATGTATCATTATATTATTCAATTTGTAATTGAAAACGATAGGATTCGGCTTTCGAGTAAAAGTACTGACAAAGCACTTGGATACATTTAAATCAAGATGATTTTTTATGCAATAATCATTAAGATTATCAAGATCTCTTTGAAGGTCATTACAGTGCTGCATATCTGAGACAGGACATAGAATTTTCATGTCGTCCGCGTATAGGATGATTTTAGATCGAGTGAAACAAGAGCCTATATCGTTGATAAAGATGGTGAACAGTAAAGGACCGAGGAGTGAACCTTGCGGAATTCCTGAAGGAATATTTACAGCTAATGAGCTATAGCCATTCAAAACAACTGTCTGGCAACGGTTCTCTATATATGAGGTAAACCATCTAAATAGATTGCCTCTGATACCCATCTGTAACAGCTTCTGCAAAAGGACGTTATGGTCTAATCTGTCGAACGCCTTGCTGTAGTCCGTGTAGACTACATCTACTTGAGATGGTTCAGACATAAAGTGTGTCAAGAAGTCAGTGCATACGAGAAGATTTGATACAGTAGATCTATTTTTTAAAAACCCATGTTGATAGTCGTTAAGTGCATGGCGGATACCGTGATAGACCTGAGAATACACAACCTTTTCTAAGACCTTGGCTAGTAGGCACAGTTTGGAGATTGGTCTATAATTTTCAACCTGGTCTTTAGGGCCCTTTTTATGTACAGGAGTAACAAACGCCTTCTTCCAAATATGAGGCACTTTACCCTCGCCAAGAGAACGTCTAAATATAATTGTTACGGGTATTGTAAGGCTTTGAACACAGCTGACTATAAGTATAGCCGGTATGTTATCCGGACCAGCCGATTTATTTAGGTCTATGGATTTCAAAAGCCTGAATACTTCCGGTTCAGAGACTTCAATCGTGCTAACATCAGCCACAGATTGATTTTGGTTATCAGAATTTCTATCGGCCTCAGCGTATCTGATATTGTCACCTTGACGAAAATTACTGAAAAAGAAATCGTTAAACATACTGCAGATTTCATTCCCTAGCCCTGACGAGCTCGGACCATATTTTATTATGGCTGGATATTCACTACAAGTTTGCTTACTTTTTATATAGGACCAGAAGGCTTTAGGAGATTTAGAAATAGTATTTTCAATAAATGCAATATACATATTAAACATATCCTTTTCCAACAGTTTTGCACGATCACGCAGTATAACAAAAGATTCCAAATCAGACAGATTTCCATACCTTTTATATTTTGCATGATACTTAAATTTTTCTTTCAAAATTTTAATAAGGGGAGTTTTATACCATGGGGGATACCTATTTTTTGTCCTTGTAACTTTGGTGGGTGTATATCTATCTCGCAGGTTATTCAACCTTGAGTAAACCAATGCCAAAGCGTCATCTACTGTACCCTGACACAAATCTTCAACCCAATTGAAACTATCTAAATCTTTCGATATAGACTTGAAATCAGACAAGTGATACATATTTAGTTCTCGATTGAGCTTGTAGTGAATTATACTCAGCAAAATTTGCATAAATAGAAATAGCAACATGGTGTGGGTCTTCAGGGACCAATGGGTCTAAACATTTTTCAATCAATAAGCGATTATTACAAAAAACTAAATCTAATATACGGTTATTTAAATTATTATGGCCATTATACTGTAGTAAATTACAACTATTTAAAATATCAAAGAATTCTGATTGTGTTGGTCCCTGTATATTACATGGTTTCAAGGAAAATCCATCATCAGACGGACCCCATATCAAGTTCGGTAAATTAAAATCGCCTAATATAATAAACGAGTCTGACATGTTGTCCATGACAACATCATTTAATCTATTATAAAAGGAAGCCAATTGAGCGCATAGAGAAAATCCCTGGTTTTGTTTACAAATATATGTAGTACACAAGTTTAGTTTGTAGGAAATTTTTGGCTTTGAACGCTTTAGTATCAGTGTCACCCACATATCCTCTGCACTGGAGCACCAGTCTTGCCGCATCTCAACAACAAACTCACGTCGAACTGCAATAAGCACTCCACCTCCTAATGTCTGGTTAGTGCTAGCGTAATCCCTGTCGCGTCTCCAAACAACATAGTTATCACCGAATAACTCCGTACTGCTAAAATCATCCTTAAGCCACGTCTCGGTCAAACATATTACGTCGTAGTTATTAAGTGACACGTTTCTTATAAAAGCAGACGTCTTTGTTCGCAAGCCGCGAACATTTTGGTAATATATTTTAATAGGCATTTTTATCAATATAAGAAGTTAAGCAAGTAATAAAAATTAGCAGCCAATACATAAGATTATCAAATAAACTCACAGAATGTGCGTCATCCGAGTTCCAATGCATACAAAACGATATGATTCCAAAATATATAGTAGTAAAAGGCGGCAAATGTACTAATGAAAGGCTATCAGCACTATTATCTAAACACAATACGGCATTTAACGAACAAAGAAAGTCATAAATGTGACAAACAACGTTAAAAACATCTATTTTAAAATAAGGTAACCAATAAAATAATATTATGAAACTCAATTTGCAATAAGCAGCTTTAAACTTAGGAACGTAAGGCATAATAAGGCAGTAATTAGCGCAGGTAGCATGACCGACCCCGAGCGATGCGAGAACAAAAGCGTCATAGGTACTCACTGTTATTGAATAGTAACCGGTCGACATACCAGTGTTTCTCAAGCTTGCTGCGTAATAGAAATGTGATTTAAAGTAAATATAACGGTGGCGGCGAATTAATGATAGTTTTAAGATATCTTTTTCAAGTCCGATTCCACCTTGATGGTATACGTAGGGGAAGTAATATTTTTCTTCACTAATATCTTGCAGTTCTTTACCCAAATGTATGAAAAATTTTTTTCTTTCGCCAGTATCTTCGCCTTATTCAGTAACTGTTTATTCTCAAGCGTTAAATGATCGTTGATAAATATCTTGCTATCACTTTTGTAACCCAAGTCGATCGCTGACAATGCCCTACAAGATCTAGCAGCGGTCACGAAATCATCTCTTAAGTATCTACTGTGTAGTGATACAATGATGTTCTTCATATCCTTGTTATTGCGCTGCGGAACACGAACAATGTAATTTATGTGCTCCTTTGATACGTTGCAGTTGACTTTAGTACCAATTTTAGATACTATATCAAAGAGATTTTCGCTGGCAGTTACAGGAACACCCTTAATCTCAATGTTATTCATTCGGCACCTCTGGTCATTATCACGTATAGCTGTTTCAAGATATTAAGTATTCATCATCATCAGCCCCGTATGTACTGTCCCACTGCTGGGCACGGGTCTCTTCTCACTGTGAGAAGGGTAAGGCCATAGTCCACCACGCTGGCCAAGTGCGGGTTGGCAGACTTCACATGTCTTTCGAGAACATTATGGAGAACTCTCAGACATGCAGGTTTCCTCACGATGTTTTCCTTCACCGTTTAGCAAGCGATAATAATTAACAATTTAGATGAAGTATCTTTATATATTAAGTAGTACGTACAAAATATATCTAGCAAGGCGTTTGTAACCGTGCTTAAATATCGGTTAATCTAAGCAAAGTTACGGCATACGGCATATATTCTTTATTGTACACCATAAAACATTTTTAAAACATAACGACTTCAAAATATTATAAACTGTACAAAGGCGGCCTTATCGCTGAGATCAATCTCTTCCAGCAACCTTTAGGTAGACAGGAACGATTAAGCATTTTATTTAATTATCCCGAAAGACAGATTAAATTCGGTGTAAATGACCATGAAAGTTTAAATTCGTATAAAATATATTTATTTCGACTTGTCGCCTCCTTAAGTTATCCCTCTTGCAATCCAGGGTCCGCTTACTAGTCTAACTGGATTTGGCTGAATATTAGCTTTCCCACAGAGCGACTGCCTGTCTGACCTCCGCAACACAAAGGGATAGCGATATTCCATGGTTTAGACTAGTGACAGTTTATTTCAGAGGTATTAACTCCCTTTAACTGCCAAAGATCTTTATAACAGCCGGGCCGACTACTTAATTAATTGAATCAATGTCGAAAATAATTTGGGTAACCGATAATTAATAATTCAATATGCACATAACTCCAAAAAATCAATAGTGCGTTTCCTTGTGGTGACGGATTAAGAATACGGATTGTCACCACCCCATATCATCCCATGGGTGTCGTAAGAGCCGACAGAGGAAACATATTATGCAGAGAACAGCACTGTAAGAGAAGGAAAACTTGATACAAACCCTATACCAACCCGTTTGGCCAGCGTGGTATAGTAGGCCAATTCCTTATTTCAAAGGAGAGGCCTAGTCCAGCAGTGGACTGTTAAAGGCTGATGATGAATAGTGCGCGCCGTGGATTCGATCCCGAGACTTTATTTTAAATTGTCTTTCGGGATATATACCTTTGTTTGGAGTAACCGATATTTCGGCACTGTTGCAAGCATGCAAGCGCCATGTTCACGGATGTACTCATATATCCCGAAAGACAATTTAAAATAAATTTAAATGACCACGAAAGTTTAAAGATCCCGAGACGCTCTGCGTAGCAGTCCGTCGGTCTCTCCACTCGGCTATCGCTCTTCGTTATTGCGTTACAACATTACACAAGAACCATTATCACACTTCAGTGCTCCACAAATATGTATTTGTAAGCTTTACACTTCAACAGGCATTGAGTTTTATAGCCCAAGCATTAGTCAACGGTATTTAGATCGCTTAATTAGTAATTTTGTTGTGAAATTAAGTTTGACACGAAGATATGCGCGGGTATGATGTAGTATAGAGCAGCGAAGTGCTAGTGGAGAGACCGACCACCGACAGACTGCTACGCAGTGTCTCGGGTACGAATCCACGGCGCGTACGAATGACTTTTCGAAGTTATGTGCGTTTAAACGCATTGGTAAATAAGATAGTTTGGGACTATAGTCTGTTCGAGATATGAAAATATAAAATGTAAACAAACCATAAAATGGTTTTTTTAATGTCGCCTTTGCAAAAAAGTAGATTTTAGTTAAATATTCGTAGCGAAAGACTCAATTCGTTTTTAAAAATACGCCTGTCCCTTACATTTATAAATTGTACAGCATATTTATTATTTTTTCTGTATTATTCATTATTATAATAATTGATGTTTTTTTATTTATTAATTATGCTAATAAACTATTTTACATGATAAAGAACGTAAAAAGCCAACGATCCTAAAATGTCAATGTATTTGTTATCTATATACATAGACTCACGCCTGTTTCCCCGAAGGGGTAGGCAGAGGCATATTAAAACGTAAAGAACGTAAAAAAAGTATTTGTTATCCTGTCAACTTAAGTATTACACCCAAAATAACCATTTCGCATGACAGGAGGCCATTTTTAACTAAGTCGGGTTATCCCGATGAGTTATCGTGCTATCTTATTAGTTTGAAAATCATTGGTTTCTTTGTTTACCTTTTATTTTTTCGTAATGTGAATATAGTATTGGTGATGTGTGAATGTGGTAGATTATCATTATTATTTCTATCTAGAACAATCTTTTTTACAGGCTTTTATTTAGATACTTTCAAATGTCCCGGTGGGCGTAATGAAATCTTGCGAGAAAAGTTCGACCCACTTCTCGGTTTTTTATTGACCTGCAATTTGCAATTTCGCATGCATGTGTATGTCGTGTCATCATCCTCCTAGCGTTATCCCAGTTTCAATCTGGGGTCCGCTTACTAGTCAAACCGAAGATGGCTGAATATTAGCTTTTCCACAGAGCAGGTGTAATGCCTTAAAGTCTAATGACTTTACTAATTAACGAGTTAAGTAGTAGACAATTAACATAAACTTCTACTAACGAGCGGTAAAATGAATATTTTGATCAAGTCCTTTAATCCTTAGTTTACCAGGCAAGGGTTACTAGTTACTACGTAAACCTACATTGTGAGTGACTTGACATGCACTTGGCCGCTTTTTTTAAACATCTTTTACAAGCGTTTGACATAAGAGATCAAAGTAAGTACTTGAATCAAACCAGCCCTAATTCGATGGAGTTGTGTCGTTTTCGTGTCGTACTTTCTTTGGCCAATATTGCATTGTCACACGACATACACATGTACGACATACATAAGCAGCGATAGCCTAGTGGAGATACCAACAGACTGCCATGCAGAGGGTATCGGGTTCGAATCCACGGCGTACACCAATGAGTTTTCGGAGTTATGTGCGCATTGAATTGTTAACTATCGTTTGTCTCGTGCCTCGGAGAGCACGTTAAGCCTTCGGTCCTGGGTGTCATGAAGTTCTTTGACAGCCGTTATCGTCAGTACCTCTAAATAAACTGACACTAGTCTAAACCATGGAATATCGCTATCCCTTTGTGTTGCGGAGGTCAGACAGACAGTCGCTCTGTGGAAAAGCTAATATTCAGTCAAATCCGGTTAGACTAGTAAGGTTACAACTGGGATAACGATGGAAGATGATCGTCGAAGACTCTACAATCAAAGGCTTTACCGCATTATCGAAGTATGCGCTTTCAGAAAATGTGATACGAGAGAAGTGTGGTCTAAAAGAAGATGTAGTGACAAAGATTGAAAACAGAATGTTGCGTTGGTTTGGACATTTGGAACGGATGGATGAAAAAAGAAATACAAAAGAAATGTATCGTGCGAGAATGAATAAAAATGTCGGTAGGGGACGCCCTAGGCGGACGTACGCCGACCAGATAGGTGACGTACTGAAAAAGGGCCAAATTAAAAGTACCCATAATCGACGCGCGTGCATGATGAGGTTAATGAATGAAAATGAAAATGAAAGAGGTATGTTTGAACCGTAACATGTGGGGTTCCATGGTCTCAGCCTACCCCTATGGGAGACAGGCGTGACGATATAGATAGATAGAGAAAATGTATAGCCTTAATCTTATTTACTTCGAATCAGAGCAGTACGTCCTTGACTTCCATACTTCTCTGTCACCCTCATCTGATTATCTACTCCTTTCACTTTCATATCCATCCATCATTTCTTAATTGTTGTCCCTCTTTCATTCATCATCATCAGCTGCATACTGTCCCACTGCTGGGCACGGGCCTCTTCTCACTATGAGAAGGGTAAGGCCATAGTCCAACCCATGGCCGTAGCTAGAGGGAGGGGGCATTATGGGGCAATGCCCTACCTTGAAATCACAATGCCCTACCTTAAAAATACCAAAATTTTGAAGAACGTGCTTCGAAGCAGATCAATTTCATAATTTTTTTTACTTCCGCCCTGTAACCAATGCTGCCCTACCTTAAATTCGACTCTAGCTACATCCCTGGTCCAACCACGCTGGCCAAGTGCGGGTTGGCAGACTTCACATGTCTTTCGAGAACATTATGGAGAACTCTCAGACATGCAGGTTTCCTCACGATGTTTTCCTTCACCGTTAATAATTTAACGTCCGACCTCTTTCATTATCATAACATGTTAACTATATACAAATCACCTCTTCGCATAACATGTTCATATCAAGCCGAAAGATTTCCTTTCTCATGTATGGACGGCAATTTCAGACTATAACATCATCATATCAGCCCAGGGCTGTAGGTAAGGTCGAATTTGAGGTGGAGCAGCATTGGTTACAGGTAGGGCGGAAGTAAAAAAATATATTTTTATATAGTAACTAGAGGATGCCCGCGGTTACACCCGCATTATTTAAGGCTACTGCTCCGCTCCCGTCGCTGATAGCGCGATGTTATATAGCCTATAGCCTTCCTCGGTAAATGGGCTATCTAACACTGAAAGAATTTTTCAAATCGGACCCGTAGTTCCTGAGATTAGCGCGTTCAACCAAACAAACAATCAAACAAACAAACAAACTCTTCAGCTTTATATATTAGTAAATATAAGATAGGCGGCATACTAGCAGGCGGATCGCCTGATGGTAAGCAATTACCGCCGCCCATGGACACAAGCATCACCACAGGAGTCACAAGTGCGATGTCGCCCCTGGGGCTTGGGAAAAGGGATAGGATAAGGAGTGGGATGAGGGAGAAGGAATAGGGGATAGGGCCTCCGGTACTCTCACTCACGGAACGAAACGCTACTGTTTTGATACTGTTACTTTACGTCGATCTTCTGTGGGAGGGTAGTACTTCCCCGGTCGAGCCGAACCCATTCATGCTGAAATCAGCAGGGTTCTACTACCGTTTCAAGGTAGGGCATTGCACACAATGACCCCCCACCATCCTAGCTACGGCCGTGTGTCAGCCTAGAGACGACCTGCGGCAACGTGTAAAATAACAAAATTAAACTGACCAACTTTTCAAGTGATCTATTGACACCATGCAACCCACGCTTTTTTTACACTGCAATATAGTTTAAATTTATTTTACTCAAGCTTTTGCCCGCGCGTTTAATTCGGGGTTACACAAATCTCTTTTACTGTCATCATCAGCATCATCATCATCAGCCCTTAACAGTCCACTGCTGGACTAGGCCTCTCCTGTGAAAGGAGGAATTGGCTTACTATACTACGCTGGCCAAACGGGTTGGTATAGGGTTTGTATCAAGTTTTCCTTCTCTTACAGTGTTGTTCTCTGCATAATATGCTCCCTCTGTCGGCTCTTACGACACCCATGGGATGATATGGGGTGGTGACATTCCGTATTCTTAATCCGTCACCACACGGACACGGTCTTTTATTGTACGGATACTTTAATATGACTAGGTATATGTATGATGTGCCAGTACTGACAGATAATATACGATAGCACATGCGCAGCACTTAATTACTAGAGCGCATGCGGTCTTACTTCCAATAGTTAGATTTGTGCCATACAAAATTACAAACATCTACCTTCCCTACAAACCCTTCCAGTTTAATTTTTGGAACTAATGGTAGCCTATGTAGGGATCGAACCCGGAACCTGCCTATTAGCAGACGTTGGACTATGGAGGCAATAAAATAATTAATACAGTAAATGATTAATAATAGTAGTGTATATATCCTGCATTGTACTATACTGTTGTGGGGTAAAAGAAGATGTAGTGACAAGCATCGAGAAAGGTATGCTAAGGTGGTTTGGGCACGTGGAGAGGATGGATGACGAAAGACTGACCAAGCAGATATATAAGGCAAGTGTGGGAGGGACAGGACGAAGGGGAAGACTTAGGCGGACGTTCTCTGACCAGATTGGAGACATTCTAAAAACAGGACAGGTTAGAAGTACCCTGAACAGAAGAGCATGCATGAGGAATCTGATGGGAGTGAATGAAACAAGAGAGATATGTCAGGATCGTTGCAAATGGCGTTCCGTAGTCTCTGCCTATCCCTCCGGGAAACAGGCGTGAGTGTATGTATGTATGTAGGTACTATACTCTTCTGGTCTCTCTCGATACTCGTCTGGTCTTAGAATACGAAACGATAATGAAATGACAGGAAAAAGGCAATGACTCTAGAGTTTGTTTACGCTTGTATTCTCAAGAATGGATTTAGCTAGGAAAAGCTGGCATCATCAAGAAAAGGGTTTTGACTTGTAAGTGTTGTCATAACATAAACATAACTGCACGTTTTATCCCTGAAGAGGTGAGTAGAGATGTATTAACACTTCGCCAGTTATGTTTCAGTCTTAAATGTAATACTTAGAATGCGAGCTTATTGCCATCTGCCGGGCACATTATTAGGCGAGCGACAATTAACATATTTAATGCACACATAACTTGGAAGAGTCAAAGGTGCGTGCCCGGGGTACCTGGGGATCGAACCCGAGACCATCGTCTCGGCAGTCCGTTACGTACACCACTAGACTGTCGCCACTTATATATAATAGAAATTACTAGAGAATGCACGCGGTTACACCCGCATTATTTAAGGCTACTGCTCCACCCATGTCGTTCATAGCGTGATGTTATATAGCCTATAACCTTCCTCGATAAATGGGCTATCTAACACTGAAAGAGTTTTTGAAATCAGATATTATGTAATCTAATATCTACTATGTAAATGTGCGCGTGGGATTGGGAGGTGTCGGGTTCGATTCCCGGGTCGGGCAAAGTGTTACTGGGTTTTTCCGAATTCTCAGTACTTAGCAGCACGGAGTCTGGTGATGTGCCCGGTACGGCAATAGTGTCGGCCCTTATTACGTGGGACCTAACACTTCATGGCGTGTAATATTAAATATACAGTAAACGTAACTGCTTTCTGTTCATCTGTCCCTTTAAATGTTAAACAGCCATAGACTAAACAACCAAAATGCAGAAATAAATATGTGTTTGACTAACTTGTCTGAATGTTTGTGGGGCGTAGTATCCGTCGTTTTGGGCGCGAACCACCGCCGCCAGGAGGAAACACCAGAAACATATCAACTGCAAATAAAATAAATAAAATTAATACATCTTTCGTATATTATATAAACGGTGTGTTACTGGCTGACTGACAGACAATGCACAGTTAAACTATTAGGTATATTGGACTGTCTCGTTGGTCTCGCGGCATAAATGTGCGCGTGGGATTGGTTGGTCCCGGGTTCGATTCCCGGGTTGGGCAAAGTGTTATTGGGTTTTTCCGTTAGGAAATTCTCAGTAGCAGCACGGAGTCTGGTAATGTGCCCGGTACGGCAATAGGCTCGCCCCCTATTACTTGGGACATAAAATTCATGGCGAAATGTGGGTGTAATATTACACCTCTGCTATCTCTTCGGGGATACAGGCGTGAGTCTATAAATAAATTAAAAAAAATATTGGGCGCAAGAAGCTGAAATAAGCCGAATCGAATCCACAACACGCGGCGCAGTTCAAACAGTGAGACGAACGAGTCAACCACTATGCCACACATACAGTCAAGCACTTATAATCACTATAATTATTAGACAGGATTTTTTTAAATCTATTAAACTACTATTTACTACTTCTTTATTTTGAAATAATGTTACAAAAGCATTTCATATATAATATAGAAAATAAGATAACAAATATTTTAGATATTATATGAATATTGTATTGGTTATTTTTTTATTATTTATCACAATACTTTTGTAATTCAAATCTATATTAAGTATAAAGTTAAATTCATTAATCAAAACATAAATTGAATAAAAAATTTTAAGAAACAATAATTTTATTAACACTTTCGTATATTTAATTCAAATGTTATAACTTAATTTCTTCATTAAAATATTATATCCTAAATCGTATTCACCAAAAAAATATTGCGAAACATACAGCATGTTTCAAAATAAGCTGTCAAAAAAATTGAAAAAAAAAATTACTCACCCTCATTGTCAATCAGGCTAGTTCACAGTATGACGGACAAACAAACAGTGGTATTATATTACGAAACGTGTACATATATACGGGGTAGCTGTTGTTGCCGGCAACTGATAGAGCGGCACTAAACCGGTTAGGTCTGAGAGATTGAACAACAGTATGTAGGTAAGTTGCAGAAGTGTAATGTTGAATGGTGAAGCTATATAGACTATACAGGGTGTAGCGACGAAGCTGACGACCCGGTGGCGTAGCGGGAGTGTAAGCGACTGCTAGGCTGAAGGTCGCGGGTTCGATTCCCGCTCAAGTCAAACATTTGTGTGCGTGAACTTGATTGTTTGTCTTGCTCTGGGTGTTTCTATGTTTAATATACAAGTACCTATTTACAACAAGTATGTATGTATGTTTATCCATTATCTAGTACCCATAGTACAAGCTTCTGCTTAGTTTGGACCTAGGTGGTGTTGTGTGAATGTGGTAGAATATTATATAAAGTACATATATTTTTCTTTTCATGTGTGAGTGGCGAACTCTGTTGTCGGAGGCTATACACCGCCTGAAGACCTCTGACATGACGTAAGGATTCTTGTACTGACACTACAACCGGCACCGACGGCGCCACGTCAAAGAGCTACAGATATTTACATAGAGGTGCATTTCCTATGAAGACAAACTTTCTGTGACTTAAATTGCCTCTTGGGCTTGTGGCAGTCGCGCTGTGACAGCTGTCTCTACGAGAGCAAGAGAGACGAACGTTCCTCCTGTGTATCTTAACTACGAGAGCAAGAGAGACGGAGAACGACGCCAGCGCCACCAACGGCGCCAACTACGAACTATACCTACTGGAGACAGTCCCCACTTGAAATCGGCTCACGAAATCCTTAAGAACTGCGCTTCTATGTAAATTTATATTCATTGGCACAGGCCAATCATACAACTTTATTTCATACTTGGCAGACATGCTGGTATTGGGTTTCGTTTCAAGTTTTCCGTCTCTTGACAAAAATATTATTTGGTGTAATTTCGTAAGCCACCTCTTACACCACATCACCTCTGACTCCCACGGAATGCAATGGGCAGTGACTTTTATTCTTAATCCTTTTTTTACTTGATCTGAGGTCGTCACGAGCCTAGCTTTCTGCAGCATCCTGTATATAACAGTGATAGTTACTTAATAAACAAAGGTATAAAAAAATCTAAAGGAATTCTTTGACAATTGTGTTTTATTATTCTTTTATAACAAACAAGACATTAATAAAGAAGTGATGCATCGTAATTGTTTATTACTTTATTCCAAAGGGGTAGGTGAATGCGTATTTCTAGAAATAATTATAGTAACTACTTAGGGATATTGATTTATAGGGAGTACCAGTGAATAAACTGACACTAGTCTAAACCATGGAAAATTCGCGATTTGTATTTTTTTTATAGACTCACGTCTGTATCCCCGAAGGGGTAAGCAGAGGTGTGATATAACACCCACATTTCGCCATGAATTTTTAGGTCCCACGTAATAGGGGGCGAGTCTATTGCCGTTACCGGGCACATCACCAGACTGCGTTCCTGAGAATTCGGAAAAACCCAGTAACACTTGCCCGACCTGGGAATTGAAACCGGGACCTCCGATCAGCAGTCACATACGCTATCCACTGGGCCACAGAGGCACTCCGCGATTTGTATACATCATACAATATTATTTAGCGGGTCTTACTCGCGATAATATACTTATTTAAAAGTATGAGTACCTCTGTTATTCTCCAACGTTTCTACCGGTTTGCCACGGTCGTGGTTCCTCCTCTACCATTGAACGTAACTTTATTCAAAACTAGGTAGATGAGCCCGCGGTTACACCCGCGTTATTTAAGGCTACTGCTCCGTTCCCGTGGCTCATAGCGTGATGTTATATAGCCTATAGCCTATTTCGATAAATGGGCTATCTAACACTGAAAGAATTTTTCAAATCGGACCAGTCGTTCCTGAGATTAGCGCGTTCAAGCAAACAAACAAACTCTTCAGCTTTATATATTAGTATAGCTGTTTCCCGCGGTTTCACCCGCATCCTGAGAGAGCTACTTCGCGTACCCGGTTAATTTATAGCCTAAGTTACTCTTTGGTACATCAGCTATCCGACAGTGAAAGTTCCGTCAAATCAGTCCAGCTGTTCCAGAGATTAGCGATAACAAACAGACAGATATACAGACAGACAGATAAACAGACAAAAATGGAAAAAGATGTCATACGTACCGTGTATACATCCAGATGCATTTAGTATAAAGCGGTTATTTTAATATTACAAACCATTATACTAAATCTATGTTACAAACAGACACTCCAATTTTATTTATGTGTAGGTATTATGAGTCCGTGTGGTGACGGATCAAGAATACGGAATGTCACCACCCCATATTATCCCATGGGTGTCGTAAGAGCCGACAGAGGGAGCATATTATGCAGAGAACACCACTGTAAGAGAAGGAAAACTTGATACAAACCCTATACCAACCCGTTTGGCCAGCGTGGTATAGTAGGCCAATTCCTCCTTTCAAAGGAGAGGCCTAGTCCAGCAGTTGATATGATACTTAGATTATGTTATCGTACTGTCATTGGTGTGTATAAAACATACAATATTATACGCGTGGTTACAATACATATCTATGCCAAATTTCAGCTCTCTAATGCACAAAGGTTTTGCTTATAGTTTACTTACTTCCTTTCTTTCTTCCTTGTAGTATACTACAAGGAAGAAAGAAAGTTAAGTGCACGGTTGGCGTAGTGGTTTAAGCGGCCGCCTCGCCGCTTGACACTGCGCTGAGTGTTGTGGGTTCGATCCCCACACGAGACAACACGTGATTCATAAATTGTTGTTTCGAGTCTGGGTCACAGAATAGATAGTTCTTACATCTGGGTGTTCATTGTGTCCGTTAGTTATATGTTGGTAAGTCACCCGCGACACAGGATTCAGTCCTAATGCGGGAGTTGTCTTTTTTAAAAGAAAAACTAAAAGAAAACTACGGATCCCTTAAAAGAAACTATTTGTTAATTCAGAGTAACACTTCTGTAATATTCCTGTAAAATGGTGCATTACAACTCGCTTAAGTAATGATGGTCGAATATTTTATTAATTGTTCGCTGATCGACTCCACGATAAAGTATGAAACAAAGCCCAAATTTTCATCATCATCTAGCTTGATTTTGTCCACCGCTGGACAGGCAAATTGCCATGGAATATAGCCTGTTATGGTGCTGGTGCACCAGCCAAATGGCATTCGATTAACGATATCGCTGAGTGCAAGAATGTAACATGGAACTGACATAAGGCCATAGAGTATAGATATTTATATAGAGGCGCATTTCTTATGGGCGCTCTGTAGACAAACTTTCTGTGACCCAAATCAATGAATACAGATTTACATATAGAAGCGAAATGGCGAGTTGGCGAACTGTCGTCAGTGTAGTACGTAGGTGGCACCGTTGGCGGCGCTGGCGTCGTTCTCCGTCTCTCTTGCTCTGATACCTACTCAGGAGGAACGTTCGTCTCTCTTGCACTCATAGAGACAACTGTCACAGCGCGACTGCCACGCCGCCAAGCGGCAATTTGGGTCACAGAAAGTTTGACTACAGAGCGCCCATAAGAAATGCGCCTCTATGTAAATATCTATGCTCTATGCCCAAATTGCCGCTTGGCGGCGTGGCAGTCGCGCTGGATTTGGAATCGGCAAACGAAATCCTCATGAAATGCGCTTCTATTATGTAAATCTGTATTCATTGCTAGAGGGTGCACGCAACTACGCCCACACATTTTTTTTAAAGTAATCTGGTTCTGCCCCATTCCATGGACTTTCAAGAAATCCTTTCTTAGTGTACCCTTATGGCCCCCAAGGAAAATACATATGCCAAATTTCAGCTTCCTCCAGTTAATAATGTGTCCAGTAGATATGGCAAAAGGCTTGCCCCTATTACATTAGGACCGTAACATAACTGGCGAAGTGTGGGTGTGCAATACAGCTCTGCCTACCCCAGGGGATAAATGCGTGAAGTTATGTTATGTTAATAACTCGGGTTGGATCCCCGAAGTCCTAGTCGACCAGATCGGACAGGATCTGTCCCCTCCAGCAGTTCGAAGGCGGCATCGCGTCGCCGAGATCCGTCAACGGGGCCGCGGGCCGCCAGTGTATGGGGAGCTCTGGTTACCGTTTAGGATTAGGTTGGTCCTGGAAGCTGGAGGTAGGGGCCGGTGAGGGCTTGTAGCCTTCCCTGGCAATGAGTTAAGTTGAACAGGGCACCATGAGAGAAGACTGGACAGCATCTGTACCCTGTCTTCCTCCCGTCTTTGGTTGGCAGTCGAGGTGGTTTTTAATGATAACACCACATACTCCGGCTCTCATTTCCCCAAGAGCCGGAGATCCGAAGGGACTTTACGACTCGTAAAAAAATAATGGTACCCCGGGCATATACCTCTGACTTTTCGAAGTTATGTGTGCATTAAAAATATTAATTATCATTACACACTTCTGCTTACCCTTTCGGGGTTAAAGGCGTGAAGTTATGTTACCTATGTTTATAATTCGTCCTTGGCGAAACTTGGACCACTTTGTCATTTGTCATTAAGAATCAAACCAAATGTAAGTGGTGTGAATTGTTGGTTAACATAACATAGCTACACGCCTTTATCCCCAAAGGGGTAGGCAGAGGTGTATTACACACCCACACTTTGACAGTTATGTTTAGGTCCCAATGTAATACATTATTAAGCTAGCGACAATTAACATTTTTAATACCCACACTGAAAAGTCAGAAGTGTGTGCCCGGGGTACCTGGGTATCGACCCGAGAACATCGTCTCGGCAGTCCGTTACGTACACCACTGGTCTATCGCCGCTGTTTAGTTGAATGTGCACCTATTATCGTGTCTGCTGTAGCTACTTATATAAGTGGCGTGACGATATTACATAACATAATGACCGCAAGGCGAAACGACCGCGATGCGCATAACCTACATATCGTAAACAATATACACTGCCTCCCTGCTCCAGTGGATAGCGTATGCGACTGCTGATCGGGAGGTTCGATTCCCGGGTCGCGCCAGCGGGCCAGTGTTACTGAGTTTACGGAATTTTCAGTAGCAGCACGGAGTCTGGTGATGTGCCCGGTAACGGCATAAGGCTCGCTCCCTATTACATCATCAGCCTTTAACAGTCCACTGCTGGACTAGGCCTCTCCTTTGAAAGGAAGAATTGGCCTACTATACCACGCTGGCCAAACGTGTTGGTATAGGGTTTGTATCAAGTTTTCCTTCTCTTACAGTGCTGTTCTCTGCATAATATGCTCCCTCTGTCGGCTCTTACGACACCCATGGCATGATATGGGGTGGTGACAATCCGTATTCTTAATCCGTCACCACACGGACTGAATCACGAATGTGTGTATGTGCCTACGTTATTGGTGCATAAATTTTTCGGTACCGAAATGGTTTCTGTTAAGGACTAGTAATATAAGGGTATAATGGTACCGTAAAAAAAGGCAGGTAAATACCTTTATTTAACGGTATCTTAACCATAATTATCAACCGTTTTGGCTTCACCTCTAAATCAAAGCTGTATGGTAATTTTATACCGGTACCATACCTTTATACCTTTACCACTTTCAATCGTCTTTTCAAAATTATATGTACCTATTAAAAATGTTATTAATCGCTCGCTTAATAATGTGTGGTAGATGGCAATAGGCTCACCCCCTATTACATTGGGACCAAAACATAACTGGCGAAGTGTGGGTGTGCATTTGTGTAATACACCTCTGCCTACCCCTTCGGGGATAACGGCGTGAAGTTATGTTGAGTTATTTTTTGTTGATAACTCGATGATACGGGAGAATAAGCTCAACTACATATCAGGATAACACAAATTGCATAAAGTAATCTAGTACCAATTAGGGAATGCAATCTCGATCTCGCGAGATCTCGGCTTTTTTAGCGAGATTAATCTCGGTCGAAAAATGGGCGAGATCTCGCGAGATTTACGAGATTGCACTCGAGCCTAAAAACGTCTTATTCGAAGCGCGAACTGACACGGACGGATCGCAATTTGTCGGTATCGGCATTAATAAAAAATGAAATGAATTTATACGAGTCCGGGGGGTCAAAAGGCAAAATTTTGCAGTTCGTGGATGTCTGCCTGAGAACTGCGGTTTCAATTCGCGTTGAATACGAAAGGACCTTCTCAGCGGCTGGTTATCTGGCCAACAGAAAAGGAAGCTGTTAGCAGACGATTCTTTGGACATTTTGTGCTTCTTAAGGAGCTCCTTTGAAAATAATTCGTATCTAATAATGGCTTGTGATTTGAACTGAAGCAATTGTCCCTATGATTGGTATATTTTGTTAATTAGGTTCTGTAATTTCTCATAGTCTGCCTTATTGGTATATTTTGTAAATTAATCTGTAATATCTAAAAAGTCTACAGAGTAGAATAGTTTTATTTACCTAATTGATAATAATACCTAAGTTTAGCAACATAGATGATAAGTAAATTTTTTTGACCTCTCGTTGTTTTGTTTATTATAAAAGAAATTATTTATTACTAAAATATTTTTGTTTGATATTAGAAGCGAAGACTTGTTGTTGCTTTAATTTCTTATTTGACAGATCCGTCCGTAAAAGTTTACTTCATAAAAGTTTATTAAAAAAATATAGACAGATAGGTACGTCAAACAATTCTTGAAGCATAAAAGTCTATTGAAAAGTTCGTGAAAAGTAATTTTTATCTTATAATACTTAAAATGGTTATTATTTATGTCCTAATTTATTCAAATATTACGATTATTTACAAAAAATCATACAAAACTGTCAATCTCGCGAGATCTCGAAATTGGCGAGATCTCGCGAGATTGGCTTCATAATCTCGCGAGATCTCGCTTGAGCCCAAATCTCGCGAGATTTGCATTCCCTAGTACCAATATATAAAGCTGAAGAGTTTGTTTGTTTACTTGATTGAACGCGCTAATCTCAGGACTTAATGGTCTGATTTAAAAAAATCATTCAGTGTTAGATAGCCCATTTATCGGGGAACGCTATAAGCTATATAACATTACGCTATGAGCCACGGGAGCGGAGCAGTAGCCTTAAATAACGCGGGTGTAACCGCGGGCTCATCTAGTTTTTAGATACGGGAAACGGCAATTACTGAATTATTTATAAGTGTTCAGTTTCACTATCTATGGTCTATATGCTCAGTTGGACGTAATGTTTCGGTTTCTCGCGAACATTGCGTATTGTATACTGTACCTAATTAGATTACGATTTAGTAATTACTGTTATTAGATAGAGGTGTATACACACCCACATTTCGCCAGTTATGTTAAGGTCCCAATGTAATAGGGGGCGAGCCTAAACATTTTTTAATACACACATAACTTCGAAAAGTCAGAGGTGTGTGCCCGGGGTACCTGGGGATCGAACTCGAGACCATTGACTCGGCCGGCAGTCCGTTACGTACACCACTAGGCTATCGCCGCTATTACACCTCTGCCTTCTCCTTCGAGGATAAAAGGCGTGAAGTTATGTAGATAGATAGATATAGGTATGTACCTACATTATGCACGATTAAGGATGATGCCAGCGTGTGCAAAGAAAATCGTCATTTAAAGGTAATTAGCATATACCTATTACAAGACTGCCTCTGTGGTCCAGTGGATAGCGTATGCGACTGCTGATCGGAGGTCCGAGGTTGAATTTCCGGGTCGGACAAAATTGTTACTGGGTTTTTTAAAATTCTCAGTAGCAGCACGGAGTCTGGTGATGTGCCCGGTGGTGGTGTGATGTTTCTTTTCTTTTTTTTTTCTTTTTTTTTTTTGGTGTCGGGTTGGAAAATCCTCATGGAGTCCCTCCGCCCTAGGGGAAGGGCGAAGGGGACTGTCAGACTCTTACTGACTAAAAACCAACCCGTGTTCCTCACGTACCCGTATGTCGGAGGGTCGGGTATCGCTGAAGCATTCCTCGCTACCCCCCGACGGGTATTGACCCGCCAGATGGTCAGGCAGGCCCCGAACAAAACCCCCTTGGCGGCGGATGAAGGTGTTCGGCTCCGCCGCCAAAACACTCAGCGGCCACAGAGGATAGGGAGGACGGCAACGCAACACCGCATCTCCTCTTCCTCTGCGGCCCCACCGCGACGCAACAATGGTGCGCCCCCATTAGGTCGCGGGAGATAGGGCGCGCGGCAACGCAACACCGACACGCCTCTCCTCCCGCGACCGCACCCGACTGCGAGGGACAAAAGAACTGTCCCTCGCACCCGCCCCTTTGGACGCATCCTGCGCAGGCCTCCGTCAAGCCCACGCTGAGCGTCCCCTCCTGGATCCCTCTTAGCTTCACCGCAGGTGACCAATCCACGGTTACTAAGCCCCCCCACCACGACAAGGTGGAGATCCCACGGGGGGGTCACATATAGGTTTATGCTGCCAGCCTTTAACACGTTCACTGCGTTACGGGGTTTGTTCAACCTCGTACACTGCTGTAGTTCAGTGCGGACGGAAAAATTAGGGCTTACTCGCTGGTGCGGGAGCTGTATTTTTGTAATTAATTACTGTATGATAGAGATAAATATATAATAATAATAATAATAATAATATTCTACCACATACACACATCACCATCTAGTCCCAAACTAAGCAGAGCTTGTACTATGGGTACTAGATAATCGATAAACATACATATATACTTTATTTTTTGTAAATACATACATATTATACATAGAAACACCCAGACCAAGACAAACATCCATGTTCATGCACACAAATGTTTGACTTGAGCGAGAATCGAACCCGCGACCATCGGCGTAGCAGTCGTTTACACTCCCGCTGCGCTAACCGGTCGTCATATATTTTTCATGTACGCCGATTAAAGAATCAGTTGATATTTTAAAAACATACGGGGTCTTATAAACCCCGTTATGACCAGAGAGCAAAAAATACCTTCCAGTGCGATACGGGGTTCAAAAAACCCCGTATACATTTTTGTGTTCCCGTACGGGGTCGTGAGCTCATTAGCATTAATGCTGTTATTTGCACAAGACGTAGTGTTTAATTATCGATAGTGAAGCCATCGCGACGTATGTTGAAACTGTCAAATATTAAAATGTTCGTGCCTAGATAATATTTTCATAATAATAATAATAAACAAACTTAATACAACTTTATTCGGTTTCAATATACACACATCAACAAAGTCTAGGGATATCTTAATCCTAAATTATTTACGAGTTTATAGTTTAGAACCTTGTTAGTTTCCACAAAAAGTTTATATACAGATTAAAACCTCTTTTATTCTATTTTCAAAATTTGAACATGGAAAGAAAAAAAACAAAATAATAAACAAAATATGGCGGCAAATTTGCTAGTAATTCGTTACATTAAAGAAAGTTAAAACTGTTTTTTTATAATTATTAATGAAAAGGGTTTTTAATTGTTTTTCTTTTTTAATTTAACGTGACGTACGAACTTTAAAAGTCATGTCACGTCGTCATTTGAGTCGAGATGAAATGTTACGAGCCGTGGGCATGTTAGAAAATGGTGCAATTCAACGCGTCGTTGCTGAGGCCCTACATACCAGTCAAAATGTGATATCAAGGTTGTGGTCACGTTATCGCAGTACTGGAGATGTGGCCGAACAGCACACAGGTAGATATCGTGTTACTACACAGAGACAGGATCGATTTCTCCAAATGACCGCCAGAAGACAACCCAATATCACAGCGCTGCAACTAGTGCAAAGGCTCCAGGAGGACCACCAGCTGCTGGTAAGCGACCAAACCGTGCGAAGAATGTTACATGAAGTTGATCTTCATGCTCGAAGACCATTGCGTGTTCCAGCATTGCGACGTGGCAATCGCGGTCGGCGGCTTTCGTGGGCTCGGGAGCATTTACCATGGAGTGACGAACAATGGTCTTTGGTGCTGTTCACCGATGAGTCCCGGTTTGGGTTTCACCCGGATTCACGAAGAACACGCGTTTGGAGAGCTCCAGGGAGAGTTAGCCGTCTACGGCACCCTCAGGAGGTCCACCCATACCAAGGCGGGACAATCATGGTGTGGGCAGGAATTCGTCTAGGCGGACGAACCCAACTCGTTTGGATCCAAGGCAGCATGACTGCACAAAAATACCACGAGGAGGTAGTAGAGCCCGTTATTGTCCCACACAGAACTCAAATAGGCCATGAATTTCTACTCATGCACGATAATGCTCCTTGCCATACGGCGCGGCTGGTATCGACCGCTCTCCGAGAGCACGATTTTCAAGTTTTGGATTGGCCTGCACAGTCGCCCGACTTAAATCCTATCGAGCATGCCTGGGACATGTTACAACGAAAAGCTTTGAGAGATTTTCCACCAAATTTGACGACTGAACAACAACTTTACGAACACTTGCAAAGGACATGGGACCTCATACCGCAGCAAGACATTGACAATTTAATTTTAAGTATTAACAATCGATGTCGATGTGTAATCAATGTAAGAGGTGGCAACACTGATTATTAATGATTAGATTTTACAAGATTTTTTCCATTTTTATTAAAATTAATAGTTTTTTAAGAAGAAATGTTTGTTGTTATCATACTAATTTTCCATGATGATTAAAAAAAATATTTTTTTTATTTAAAACAAAAAAAAACACGAAATGTTTTTTATTTTTATTAAAGACCTTAAAATAATCTATGATTCTTCTATTTACTGTATCAGAAAATTCTTCATAGATTTTTAGATATTTGATGAAATATAAAATATCCCTAGACTTTGTTGATGTGTGTATTAATGTACATACCTATATGTTTGAATTTAGTGTCATAATGTTCTCTAGTAAGCTAAACTGTGTAACTCCCACAGTAAAAATATTTTTGATTCACATATGTAGCTGTAAAATGTGTAACCTAAGTTCCTAAATAAAGTTCCTCAGCTAAAATATTTTTTTATTCAAGAAATTTATCGTTTCTTTTATTTACCATCACTATAACTTTATCGATATAATTGAGTTCTGTGCGTTACGGGGCAATACAGTCCCGTATTTTATTATTTCATGTGCGGTACGGGGTTTCCCAGACCCCGACCAATTTGTTTTCGTTTTATTTTCGTCAATTTTTGCCAAATCTACTGGCGAAAAGACTGTAACATAGCTCATTTCATAATCTATCAGACTATAAAATAAAATAAAAGTAAACGTATAGTTTTAGTCAGTTAAAGACTAAGAAAGCAATAAGGGTGTACGGGGCACTTTTATACCCGTAACGCACAATGTAGTAGCACTTTACGGGGCGCATTAAATCTCGTAACGCACTCGAGTTTCGAGACGGGTTTTGAGCTCCCGCAGTGAACGTGTTAAGCGCTGCAACCACCTTAACATAGGTTAGTACAGTTTTGAATTTCCTAACGACTTTCTTGTTATTATTTCATTAATTAATGTATATTGTATAACGCTTAAATTTTACAGGGATAATGGTGAACTAACCAACTAGAAATTGATATCACATTTAGTTTATATATATCTGTGACCGGAAAATAACAAAAACCGCAAATTTATACATTTCGTAGGAAATTCATACACTTTCGTAGGATTCTAAACGAGAGATGAATTGTATTATTTTACGCCCATATTTTCGTAAATTGATAAACTTACCGAATTCATTCCTAAAATAATAACTAAGCAATAACCAAACGCCATGTACGCTCTGATTGGTTGAATAAGTCACGTTTTTTCCATATCCTTCCTCGCCACCTCCATTTTTTGCCGATTTTACGAATAAACCGGCACTTTAGCGATGTTAATGAGGCTAAGTTGACACTTAGCCTAAGTTGACGGAGCACTGTTTCGCATCACTCATTCAATTTTTGTGTTCAGGGTCACTAGAAAACCATCACATAACTGATTAAAAATCTAGTCACGAATCATTATTTGTCACAATTATGATGACTATATATATATATATATATATATATATATATATATATATATATATACCTAGTTTGGAAAAGGTATTTTATAAAAGTATAATTGTGTGGGTAACGGTGTACCTAGTATATATATATATATATATATATATATATATATATATATATATATATATATATATATATATATATATATATATAACGGTGTACCTAGTATATATATATATACTAGGTACACCGTTACCCACACAATTATACTTTTATAAAATACCTTTTCCAAACTAGGTTGTATATAAGATGAGTTGTTGATAAGATAATTCTGTTTGTATACTGGTGTACAATAAAGTGTTAATCTATCTATCTATCAAAAGCGTTTTCAATATTCCCATAAAATAGAAAAGGTCTGGCTGCGGTAACGTTTCAAACGTAACCCCAGCATTAACTGTTTTTGGAATAACTAAAATAATATGTGCACCAAATATAATAATACGTGCGCAGCAATTATACATGCTAGCCAACTAATCACCTACCTACATCATTTAAATGATGATGATACGAACATTTTGCTTCATTTTGTTACACTACTACACTAATAAAATCCTTGCGTTACTGACTGACTGACAGACACGCTATAGCCGAAACTATCGGGCGCAGGAAGCTGAAATTTGGCATGTATGTTCCTTGGGGACAGTAGGGGTGCACTAAGACGGGATTTCCCGAAATTCCCGCGGGATCGGCCAAAAGGGGTAAATTAAAAAAAATGCAGGCGTAGCTGCTGGCGTCCTCTAGTATACTATACACATGGTACGTAAATTGTAATCGTGCTAAAGATAGGCTAGAACCTTGAACATACCTATGTCTATTGTCGGTTCGCCAATTCTCTAACAAACTTGTAATATTTACATGAAACAGATCAGATCCTATTTCGGTGCATGTAGTGATGATATAGTAAGATTTATTTCTCAGAAACGCATTCTAGTTATCATCTTAATATATAAAATCCTTGCGTTACTGACTGACTGACAGACACGCTACAGCCGAAACTATTGGGCGCAGGAAGATGAAATTTGGCATGTATGTTCCTTGGGGACCGTAGGCGTGCACTAAGAAGGGATTTCCCGAAATTCCCGCGGGATCGGCCAAAAGGGGTAAATTAAAAAGAAATTACATATATAATGGATCGAAATAAAAATTAAGCGATAGCTTAGTGGAGAGCCCGACTGACTGCTACGCCAGACTGCTACGCAGTCATCTTGGGTTCGAATCCGCGGCACGCACCAATGACTTTTCTCACGAAGCTAAGTGTGTATTAAATTGTTAATTATCGCTTGCTTAACGGTGAAGGAAAACATCGCGAGGAAACATGCATGTCTGAGGGTTCTCCATAATGTTCTCGAAAGACGTGTGAAGTCTGCCAACCCGCACTTGGCCAGCGTGGTGGACTATGGCCTTACCCTTCTCATAGTGAGAAGAGGCCCGTGCCCAGCAGTGGGACAGTGCTGATGATGACAAACAGGGCTGATGATGATGATTTAATGGATATTAGGTATTATATTAGACATTTAAAATATATATCACGCCCAAACAGGGTCCTCGTTGGTCTCGCGGCATAAATGTGCGCTTTGGATTGGAAGGTCTCGGGTTCGATTCCCGGGTCGGGCAAAGTGCTATTGGGTTTTTCCGTTAGGAAATTCTCAGTAGCAGCACTGAGTCTGGTAATGTGCCCGGTACGGCAATAGGCTCGCCCTCTATTACGTGGGACCTAAAAATTTCGTGCGAAATGTGGGTGTAATATTACACTTCTGCCTACCCTTTCGGGAATACAGGCGTGAGTCTATAAAAATAGGGACCATAATTAACGAAATTGTAAACCTATAACATCTGTACTAACATTGTAGAGTGGCAATCACGCACCCATTGCCCATAGCGTGCTGTTATATAGCCTATAAGCCTTCCTCGATAAATGGGTTATATCTAAAAATACTACACAAAAATAACTATCGACTCAGTAGTTCTTGAGATTAGTGCGTTCAAGCAAACAAACAAACGACTTCAAGTTGCAGGTTTATAAGTATAGTTTTAGTTTTAGATAATACTAGAGGACGCCAGCAGCTACGCCTGCATTTTTTTTAATTTTCCCGTTTTGGCCGATCCCGTGGAAATTTCGGGCAATCCCTTCTTAGTGCACCCCTACGGTCCCCAAGGAACATACATGCCAAATTTCAGCTTCCTGCGCCCAAAAGTTTCGGCTGTAGCGTGTCTGTCAGTCAGTCAGTAACGCAAGGATTTTATATATTAAGATAAGGTCAGTAAGAATAAGAATGTATTTATCAAAATGTTAAGGTTATGTAGATTCTACAGCCTCCGTGGTCCAGTGCATCGTATGCATCTGCTGTTCGGAGTTCCCGCGTTCGATTCCCGGGTCGGGCAAAAGTGTTACTGAGTTTTCAAAATTCAACGTAATGTGCTCGGTAACAGCAGTAGGCTCGCCGCCTATTACGTGGGATCTAAAAATTCAAGGTGAAATGTGGGTGTAATATTACATCTCTACCTACCCCTTCGGGGATACAGGCGTGAGTTCGCACCGTAGTTTAGAAAACCCTCTGCATCGCAGTCTGTTGGTATCTCCACTCGGCTATCGCTGCCTTGTGGCTGGCTAGGTATTTACAAAAAAACGTATATAACATTTATTCACGCCTTTATCCCTGAAGGGGTAGGCAGGGGTGTATTTCACACCCACACTTCGCCAGCTATGTTTCGGTCCAAATGTAATATGGGCGAGCCTATTGCCATCTACAAGGCAAAATATTCAGCGAGCGATACTTAAAATTCTTAATGCATTTCGCATTTCGCACACACATAACTTCGAAAAATCCGAGGTGTGTGCCCGGGGTACCTGGGTATCGAACCTGAAACTATCGTCTCGGTAGTCCGTTACGTACACCACTGTATGTATATCCTTATCCATTGTCTAGAACGTATATTGAAATTAAACTACAGTCTACGGATTTTATCGCGATATATACCGCACATCGACTGCGACGTCCAGTAACAATGCATGCAATATTGATGTTTATGTATTAAAGCACGTGAGGTAAGGGAACGATCCATTAGGATCCTCTCAGATAGTAAGGCGGTCCTCTCAGCCCTCAAAAGCCATACTATCACCTCGGCACTTGCGCTTGAATGCCACCAGAAACTAACAGAGGTAGGTAAACAAAACAAATTAACACTGACATGGATCAAGGGCCACAGTGGCTCAAGAGGGAATGACGCAGCCGACGTACTTGCCAGAAGAGGGGCCACTTTAGAGGTGGTGGGACCCGAGCCCATTTTTTTTTTTTTTTTTATGGAATAAGGGGCAAACGAGCAGACGGATCGCCTGATGTTAAGCGATTACCGCCGCCCACCGACACCCGCAACACCAGAGGAGTCACAAGTGCGTTGCCGGCCTTTTAAAAAGGAATACGCTCTTTTTTTGAAGGTTTGAAGGTCGTATTGGTTCGGAAAAACCGCAGGTGACAGATCATTCCACAGTTTAGAGGTGCGAGGCAGAAAGTTTCTAGAGAAACGCACCGTTGTGGATTGCCAACCATCTAAATGATGGGGATGGAAATGCTGTCGCGTAGAAAGATGGCGGAAAGATGCGGCAGGGATTAATCCGAACAATTCCTCGGAGCACTCCCCATAGTAGAAGCGATAAAAGATGCATAGCGAGGCTACATAGAGATGTACGTAGCTGCGTAGGGACGCAGCGCCAAGAGGTCTAACCGATTGCAAATATCTTGGCAGTCGACAATTCGAGCGGCTCTCCGTTGGATGCGGTCTAGAGGGAGAAGCTGGTACTGGGGTGCCCCTGCCCAAAGATGAGAACAGTATTCCATATGCGGCCGGACCTGCGCCTTATAAAGGAGCAAGCGGTGGGCCGGAGTCAAATACCGTCTCGATCTATTTAGCACGCCAAGCTTCTTCGAGGCTAACTTAGCCTTACCCTCTAAGTGACCGCGGAACTGGACTTCGCTCGATATGTCGACACCAAGTATTCCAATACTGGAGGAGGCAGTCAAGGGGGTGCTCTCAAAACGAGGACATACGACCATCGGCAGTTTTTTTGCGGTGAAAACGCAGACTTGTGTCTTTGTGGGGTTAAATTAGACCAAATTAAGTCTTCCCCAATCTGAGACCATCTCCAAGGAGGTCTCAATTTCAGACACAAGTTTATGTCGGCTCTCGATGACTTTTTCCCGAGAAATGTTGGCGTGGCCGGTATATAAAACATCACCTGTGCTGTCATCTGCATAACAATGAATGCCGCTATCTAGCAACATATCATTGATATGCAGGAGGAACAGAGTAGGCGATAGCACGCAGCCTTGAGGAACACCAGCATTTACAGACAAGGCGTCAGAGCATTCACCGTTAACTACGACCTTTATGCTTCTGTCTGTAAGAAAGCTGGTGACCCATTCGTATAATTTCTCGGGCAGCCCATAGGAATTATTCCCCTCCCTTCTGGTTTTTATCGCAACCTGGTAAGAAATAGGACCAGGACCCAACACAACCAGTCCTGGATTGGTATTGAAACATGTAGGCAGGCCAAGGAGGCTCTTCCCGCAGTAGACGGTAGGATAGCCAAACAAATCCTCCGGCTGTCCAAACAACAACTGCGGACAGTCACGGCCGCCTACACAGGACACGGATTCATCAATTAATAAACACCTATTTATTTTATTTATTTATTTATTTATTTATTTTGCACAAACAAGGTGTACAAGGTTGGACATAATGCCATAAGGCATTCTCTACCTGTCAACCTTAAGGTGGAGCAGAGATAAATGTGGTAGGTGCATTTTAATATCAGACTTAATCAATATTTTTAAATTTAACCTAGTGATAATTATAATATAGATACCTTATAGGGTTAGAATACAAACATACCTACTATATTATAGTACTACATAATATACATACTTACATATAATGAATAAATATATAAACCAAAATAAATATTATATTTAAATATATCTACACATAAACATACATAACATAATATATATATATAAACACTTAAAGTAATGGATGAGAATTATGTGCTGATTCCGTCAATCTTTTGAAAAGGAGTTCACGTACTTTCATTTTGAATGCGTAACGGTTAGTGGACAATCTGATTTCAGGAGGGAGTGTATTCCATAAAAAAACAGACTGTACGACAAAAGAAGACTTGACGAACCCAGTAGAGTGACTGGGGCAAGAGAGAAGAAGATTATGAGAAGAACGAAGATCTTTCTCATGTGTTGAAGATAGAAATTGGAAATATGAGGTGAGATAAGTCGGCGGAGAAGGAGACTTGAGAATAGAGAAGAGAGTAGTAAGAGCACGCAAACACCGGCGTTGACGAATTGGTAGCCATTTAAGTTCGGAACGATAAGAAGAGACATGGTCATACTTACGAAGATTAAAGATGAATCGAATGCAGTTATTGAGAAGTCGGTCGTACTTATTGAGATGTTCTGCATTCAGGTCGTAATAGCACATATCACCATAGTCGATCGTGGGAAATATTAGAGCCTGCACAAGCATTGTTTTGGTCTTAGAAGGGAGGAAATTTTTTAAACGGTATAGTGCTCTAAGCGTTCCAGTTACCCTCTGACTAACCTGAGTCACTTGCGCTTGCCAATCCAGAGTCGAATCAATGTACAGGCCAAGGTTCTTTACGACTGAAGAGTATGGTATAACCAAGCCATTGAACATGATAGGTGGTAATGTTTTCAGGTCTATTCTGGACATTAAGCGTCGACTACCTACAATAATGGCTTGGCACTTCGCTGGGTTAACGGCTAAACCAAATTTACTACACCAGTCCATCATCGACTCAAGGTCCCTATTCATTTCAGAAATGGCCACAGTTACATTATCCACTCTCGCCTGGGAGTACAACTGCAAGTCATCAGCATAAAGATGATACGAACACCGAAGATTAGGAGTTAAGAAGTTAATAAAAATAGAAAAGAGTAAAGGAGAGAGAATGCCACCCTGAGGAACACCAGAGCTTATGTCTCGCCAACTAGATGTAATTTCATCACAACGAACAGACTGCTGGCGTTCCTGAAGATAAGTTGAGAACCATTCCAGTGCATCAGGCGAGATCATGATATGGGAGAGGATCGATAGAAGGATATCGTGACTGACGGTGTTAAAGGCGTTCGAGAAGTCGACCAAGGTCAGCACAGTGACCCTAGTGTCCTCCATGCCAGCCCTAACATCGCCAGTCACTTTCAGGAGAGCGGAAGTCGTGCTGTGACCGGGTCTGAAGCCGGATTGTAATGGACTAAGTAGGTTATTCTGATAGACGAATTCAGACAGCTGTTTATGTACGCAGGCTTCAAGCACTTTTGATAGGAAGGGCAGGATAGAAATTGGACGGAAATGGTTAGGGAGCGAAGGGTTCGTAATCTTAGGAAGTGGGATAACGTAAGCTTTACGCCAAAGGGAGGGGAAAGAGCCACTGTCGATAGAAAAATTTACAATGTGGGATATAGGATTGATCAGATGATCAAGGATCGGGATGATCATGCGGCGGCTGATAGAATCAAACCCCACAGCGTTGGATTTAATAGAAAGGATAATCTTTTTGACCTCACCCACTGCAACTGGAGAAAAATAAAAAGCATTAATATTAGGACGGGGAAGCCCAGCAATATAATCAATAGTATGACGCCTGGTTTGATGATCTAGTTGAAAATTAGATGTGAAATGATTATTTAAATCATCTAAACCAATCGTGACTTGAGGAGTTATGTGTTGCTGTTTGCCAATACCTAGGGTCCCGAGGAACTTCCAGATACTGGCAGAAGAAGAAGAATTAATATTGTCGAAAATATGGCGGCGTTTAGCATTGCGTATCATCTGATTACACCGATTCCTTGCAGTTTTGTATAGACTCCAGTTCTCATCTGATCGCTCCTTTTTGAATTTCCGGAACGCTCGATCTCGGCGCCTCATGGCCATTTGAACGCCCCTGGTAAGCCAAGGAGCGGGAGGACGTCTTAACTATTACTATTATCTATTTACTATAGGTATCACCGACAGCCCGCTGTGCAGGGCCTGTATGGCAGCAGACGAGACGGCAGCCCACCTGCTCCTCGACTGCCCTGACGTCACACAGTACAGGCAGCAGTACCTGACCAGATACAGTACCCTGAGGGAAGCCGTGGGCCACATCAAGAGTCTGCTGGCCTTCCTCGAAGAACTGGGGTGCTCGAATGACGACACCATTCCCACCCGCACGCAAAATGTAATGTAACGCCAAGACGTGGAGTTGCGGAAACAGCCCGTGCAATCAAGTATCAAGTATGTATTAAAGGCTCCTAATACCGAGGTAATCAAAATCGGCTCCTAATTCTCGTCTCTGCCACGGCGTCGACGCGAGTGGTTGTTTCATATAAACACGGATCCTGTTAGGTAAGTGAGCTCATTTTTTTACGTAAATTTTTGTTGTGATTTTAACATAAGGTGTTGAAGATAAGCAATTTGTCAGTATTTTGTGTTATTTTACTTGCCATAATTATCAAGATAATTTATGTTTTTAATTGATTTAGTATCTAAAAAAAACAATATACCACGGAGCTAGGGTACGTTTTTTAAGCGTAGTTCCTAATTCGGAGGTACCATCGGTAATAGGAGAAACACTACATCGTATTCACTTGCTTATTACTTTTAATACAATATTTTTTTAATGAAGCGTTTGTTCATTTAAAAGTAATAATATTCTTTCGAAGTAAAAACCTAATTCAGTTGTATGTTTTATTGGATAGAAATCTTATTAAATTTTGTCAAACATGATCCAGAAAACATTTTCTTTGAAAGGCCTAAATAAGAAGTAGCGCTTTAGTCTAGTAAAATGTAATTATTTTGTACGGATTTTGACTGATATTAACACTTTTCAACCACAGAAATTTTGGTACCAGTAAGAATTGAATAAGTTATTTATTCGGCCGAATTTTTATGGGTCGGAATTAGGATTACAAATTACAGGAATTTCTCCTAATTCCGAGGTAGGATTTTTGTATACCTCGGTGTTAGGCTCTATGAGCTCCTAATACCAAGGATATGCCTCTGTATAAGGATCTTCATAGAGCCTATATGGCAACCACAAATAGTATTATAGGGTTCCTTAAACCAAAACTTTCGCGGCATATCGGAATCCTTGATACACGCGCCGGCCGCCTCGCTACAATTTAGCGTTTGCGCTTAGCCGACTTTTGGATTATCTTGATACCTACCTACTAAGATATATTCAAATTTTATATGAATGAATATTTGTGTTATTAACAATTTAGAATAAGTAAACTATCTACTCTCGGCCTGCCTCTTTGACGACGACACTCTGGTTTCCACCTTGTGGCAATACTTGTCCACTTTTCGGGATTCATTCGGCAGACATGCCCCGCCCAGTCCCACTTCAGTTTAGCAGCTTTGATGCCCACGTCTATGATGCCCGTCTTGGAGCGTATTACGGTGTTGCGAATTCGATCACTAAGTTTTAAACCTAATACGCTCCTTTCAATAGCGCGTTGACAAACCCCGAGCTTGAACTTTTGTGACTCGGTCAGGGACCATGTTTGAGCTCCGTAAGTTAGGACGGGCAAGATACACATGTCGATGAGTCTGCGTTTATGTGTCATTGAAAGATTGCTCTTTAATAACGCTTTTAGGGACCAGAAGGTCTTCCAGGCATTTTCGACCCGGCGGTCGATTTCTTTTTCTTGCCTGTTCTCGAACGAGACTATCTGGCCCAAGGAAATGTACTCATCGACATAATGTATTACTTGCCCGTCTACCTCGACCTTATGCTATCGACCTATGACCTCAAAAACAAAAGTTATGTCTAACAGCTGCAAAAGCTGTTAGACATAACTTTTGTTTTTGACCGATTCATCATCAGTCCAACCTCAAGGCTTGCTATGCTTAGCTCTTGAAGCATATTCTGTATTTCTTGGGCAGATGATGCGAAAATTACAATATCGTCTGCGAAACGAAGATTTGTGAGCCTTTTGTCACCAAGCATAATACCCTTAGATGTCCATGAATCTTTTAATGTTCGAAATACTTCCTCTAGATGAGAAAAGATAGCGCGATGATTTGGACAATTTTATTAAAGACTGGCAAGATATGGTAAAGGACAGGGACCAGTGGAAGAATGTGGGGGAGACCTTTGCCCAACATTGGGACAGCAATGGTTAAATAAAAAAAAAATAAAAAAAAGAAACTATCTACTTGAAATTTAATAAAACTTTTTAAAACATTTATTATTTATAAACTCCTTTGTGACTAGAGTAGGAGCATATTTTCAAAGAATAGCATTACTGTTTTACTATTATTATTTAACTTACAAAATTGCTGTACTCCTTTTTATTCTACCTCGGAATTAGGAACCGACTACTAGGTTTCAAGCCTGAAAATACCTCGGAATTAGGGAAAATTGACTTTGCTATAAAACTATTTTTTTCATGAATATATCTTTTGAAAAGACACATAATAATATAAGTTATACAAAATTTAATGTCCATTTTAGCTGAAATAATATTTTTACATAGGCTAAAATATTTACAAATGCTTATTTTTCCTGCTGCGAAATACGTCGGTATTAGGAGCCTTTACCTTATATAGGTACCCGTGTGGTACCCGTACCCGTGTGGTGACGGATTAAGAATACGGAATGTCACCACCCCATATCATCCCATGGGTGTCGTAAGAGCCGACAGAGGGACCATACTATGCAGAGAACAGCACTGTAAGAGAAGGAAAACTTGAAACAAACCCTATACCAACACGTTAGGCCAGCGTGGTGTAGTAGGCCAATTCCTCCTTTTAAAGGAGAGGCCTAGTCCAGCAGTGGACAGTAAGGGGCTGAAGATGACCTTATATAGGTATTATGCCATAGCTGTGCTTGTAGGATAATGTGTTTTGTGTATTGTGAATTGTATACCTAGCTGTTTGTGTTGTATTTTTTGTATTGTGCGTTGTATTTGGTGTGTCAATAATTGTTTTACTTACTTACTATATATTGGTTTCACTTACTTATTACATTTAACCCGAAAGATCTAGAAACTCCATTTTTAATTTATTACTAGCCGACGTTGCGAGATTCATGATCACGACCACGGCAGACTGAGGTGATATTACACCCATGTACGGTGATAGTACCCATAGTACAAGCTCTGCTTAGTTTGGGACTAGATGGTGATGTGTGTATGTGGTGGAATATTATTATTATAATGTAAACAACGCAGTGACGTGAAGTTAGTGTCGACTGACGCAACCGATAGCGCAGTACTCAATAAGCTTGATGAATTGATGATAATATATCGATATCGATATATTAATGTATCGATGATTGAGTTTAGATATATCGACATTTTGATCCAACATATAGATATTTTACATACATACATACATACATACATAGACTCACGCCTGTTTCCCCGAAGGGGTAGGCAGAGGCATATTAAACGCCCACTTTTCGCCAGTGTTTTGATCCCACGTAATAGGTGGCGAGCCTATTGCCGGTTATAGATATTTTAATTTTGATATATTGATATTTTACAAACATCCATACATACATAGACTCACGACTGTTTCACGGAAGGGTAGGCAGAGACTACGGAACGCCATTTGCAACGATCCTGACATAATATACTTATCTCTTTTACTTCATTTACTCCCATCAAATTCCTCATGCATGCTCTTCTGTTTAGGGTACTTTTGACTATTTTCACAGAATAAAGAATAGTACTAACGTACAGAAAATTCACTTGTCAAACCAATTTATTGAATTTGCGACTCTTGCTACTAAGCAACAAAGTGCAATTCAACTCGCATAAGCACTCAGTGCCTAATGCGATATTAAACTAACCTAACCGTTCCCTTTCTTTTCTAACACATAACGCTGTCACTGTCTGGCGCGGAGTGGCGCGCTAGGGTTGTTGTCAACAACCCTAGCGCTGCTAAATATTATAGTTGCAGCGGCAAGTCAACAACTTGTTGACTTGCCGCTGCAACTATAATATTTATTCATCGTCTATCTACCTACTTGACCACGTACCTAATCTATACTTCTATACTAATATAATAAAGCGGAAGAGTTTGTTTGTTTGTTTGTTTGTTTATTTGTTTGTTTGTTTGTTTGAACGCGCTAATCTCAGGAACTACCGGTCGGATCTGAAAAATTCTTTTTGTATACGATAGCCCAGTTTTTCCGGAAGGCTATAGGCTATATAACATCACGCTTCGACCCTTTGGGGCCAGGCAAAAGGCTAAAAAGGCTAAATGATAATGTCGGCTAATCTCAGGAACTAGCAGTCGGATTAGAAAAATTGTTATTGCTTATGATAGCCCAAGTATTCCAAAAGGCTATAGGCTATATAAAATTACGGCACAACTTTTAGGGGCCAGACAAAAATAATAAAATGGTCAAACGAGAAGGGGGAGGGTTGGGTCAAAGGCAAAAAAGGCTAAACGAATAGGATACAATCTATATGGGTATCGTTTTCAAGATTTTCGGGACGCTGATTAATAATATGAAATTTATTTAGTGATCCAAGATGGCGGACGGGAAATCAAAGATGGCGGATAAGAAAATTTAAAAAATCAATATGGGTATCGCCTTCGATATTTTAGGGGGTGGGGAATCGAAATACAACATCTATTTCGTGATCAAAGATGGCGGATGAGAAATCAAAGATGGCGGATGGAAAAAAATTATAAAATCAATATTGGTATCGTCTGCGATGTTAAAAGGGATGGGTAATCTAAATACAACATCTGTTTCGTGATTCAAGATGGTGGATGGGAAATCAAAGATGGCGGATGGGATTTTTTTTAAAAATTAATATGGGTATCGTCTCTGATGATTTAAGGGATGGAGAATGCAAATACAACAACTATTTCGTGATCAAAGATGGCGGATAGGAAATCAAAGATGGCGGACGGGATCTTTTTAAAAGTCGATATGGGTATCGTCTACGATATTTAAAGGGATGGGTAATCCAAATACAACATCTGTTTCGTGATTCAAGAGGGTGGATGGGAAATCAAAGATGGCGGATGGGAGAAATTTAAAAAATCAATATGGGTATCGTCTCTGATGATTTAAGGGATGGTGAATCCAAATACAACATCTATTTCGTGATCAAAGATGGCGGATAGGAAATCATAGATGGCGGACGAGATTTTTTTTAAGTCGATATGGGTATCGTCTCCGAAATTTTAAGGAATGGGGAATTCAATATTATATAAAAATCTATGTTTGTTCTTGCATCATTTATAGACCCTGGAATGATAAGAGATTAAGCGCTAAGTCAATGGTTACTTTGGAAAAGGGGCTTGGAAAAAAGGGAATTAAATAAAAACTCTTAAAAAGGCGATACGGAGTTCGCTGGGTCAGCTAGTAATAAATATTTATCATATAAGTATCCTATCCCACTATTTGAGCTCGTAGAAGAAATACCACAAAAATTCTGGTTGTTTACAATTTTACTATACTGATTCTTAGTTATTTCCTAAACGCATGGACCGATTTACATGATTCAAACAGATAAAATGGTTTTTGAACTAGATCTTTAATTTGACACCATAATCGTTAAGATATCTCAACAAACAAAAAATCAAATTTTCAAGTTGCTCTCGTAATATAAATAAAATCAAATCAAATTTTCAAGTCGCTTTCGACACTCAGTTAATTGAGCAATACTTTGCATTAGACTTGTGATGATACATTTTTGTTGTTAAAGGCGTTTAGGTATACATATAATTTGAACAGTGTATGAACACGGCGCGTGAGAATACGGAGCGGTCGCACTCGTTGCGTTGCGTGACGTCTAATGTGAGCGGCGCGCGGCAACCCACTAAATCCAACCACGTCGACGTGGTCGGCCGAGGTACTTGTAAGTTTGTACCTAAAATGCGAAGTGCGCCAGGCCTGCTATTTTCTAGATATTTTAATTTCGATACATCGATATTTTGATCCGAAATATCGATAAATCGATACAAAATAACCAGTATCGAACATTGTAGATACATCAATCAATATTTTTTATGTTACTTACTTAAGTCGGTACAAGCCAAAGCCGTATAAAATTATTTTCCTTAAAACTAGCAAAAATTAAACTACTGTCTGTAAAAAACTGTAATGTTAATTTAATTGTTTGACAATCATTGTTCGACTGCACGGTTGGCGTAGTGGTTTAAGCGGCCGCCTCGCAGCTTGACACTGCGCCGAGTGCTGTGGGTTCGATTCCCACACGAGATATCCATAAATTGTTGTTTCGAGTCTGGCTGTTCACTGTGTCTGTTGGTTGTAGGTTTGTAAAGACCTCCACGACACAGGATTAGTTCATGGAGCGGGAGCAGTCTTAAGAAAGTTTTGATTATCATTTAGGACGCTAGTAGAACGGCGCCGGGTAATTAAGGGGCTACGCTCTTATTCAAACGCCTGAATAAACTAGTTGGCTGCAAAAAGACGACCGGTTGGCGCAGCGGGAGTGTAAGCGACTGCCACGCCGAAGGTCGCGGGTTCGATTCCCGCTCAAGTCAAACATTTGTGTGCATGAACATGAATGTTTGTCTTGGTCTGGCTGTTTCTATGTATAATATGTATGTATTTACAAAAAAAAATAGTATATATGTATGTTTATCCATTATCTAGTACTCATAGTACAAGCTCTGCTTAGTTTGGGACTAGACGTTGTTGTGTGAATGTGGTAGAATATTATTATTATTATAATGAAAATATATAAAAACTAGCTGAGCTCGCGCTTAAATCATCATCATCGGCCCTGTACATAAACTGTCCCACTGCTGGGCACGGGCCTCTCCTCACCATGAGAAGGGTAAGGCCATAGTCCACCACGCTGGCCAAGTGCGGGTTGGCAGACTTCACATGTCTCTCGAGAACATTATTGAGAACTCTCAGACATGTAGGTTTTCTCACGATATTTTCCTTTACCGTTTAGAAAGCGATATTTAACAATTACGCACATAACTTCGAAAAGTCATTGGTGCGCGCCGTGGATTCGAACCTGACACCTGACATCGAACCTGACTGTAGCAGTCCGTCGGTCTCTCCACTAGGCCCGCGTTATTTAAGGCTACTGCTCCACACCCATAGCGTGATATTATTTAGCCTATAGCCTACCTCGCTGAATGGGCTATCTAACACAAGAAGAATTATTTGAATCGGACCAGTAGTTCCTGAGATTAGCGCGTCCAAGCAAACAAGCTCTTCAGCTTTTTGTAAGTACTCGTATTGTAGATGACCAATTTCTATTATTGACTTAGTCTAAACTAAATACGTCGTTATTTAAAAAATCCCAATTCTTTTTTAATATATCGTTTAATCGAATTTTGTGCATGAAAGGAGCCTCCACGAGTGACGTAACAAGTGAACCAGAGTCCCCAACGTCCGTCGCATCCTGGACCCTAGCACTCGGTAACGCAGAGTCTAGGTGACCAATCCTTTCACCACGATGGTACAGAACATATCCATTCAAACAGCTCTTTTAAGATTCAAAGACCTACACAGTAGCAACCGACACCAGCCACTAAAACCTGCTTTACAGTATGTAAAGCAGGTTTTAGTGGCTGGCGCCATTTGATATCAGTTCTGTACTAACGACTCGAGAAGAAGAAGAAGAAGTCTGTAGATATCGAAGCCGATATTGTGTGTGTAGGAGCCTTAATATGGGACGAACCTATTGCCGTTAGGTACCGGGTACATTGCCAGACTCCGTGCTGCTATTGAGAATTCGGAAAAACCTAGTAACACTTTTGCCCGACCCTGGAATCGAACCCGAAACCTCCTGATAAGCAGACGCATACGCTATCCACTGGACCACGGAGGCAATCAAAAGACAAAGCAGACAATAAAAAAATTACTTATAACGTTAGATCGATATTTTTCTTGTAGTTATCGAAGTCGATATTGATATTTTGTAAAATATCGATATTTTATTTCACTTCCGACATCCCTAGTGCTCAGTAGTGAAGTTGCGCATGTAAGTAGTAGTTATCTACGCGCGCATGCGCACAAGCGTGCATACGAATTATGGTGAGTGTTATATCGTACAAGTTCAGTTATCATCTTCCATTTGTCCTTTAATTAGTTCGTTACGCCACTGGATCATCAAATAACAGACGAAATAAATTGAAATAATATAAAAATAAGCAATGACTCTGAGTTTGTTTCGGCCTTTCTTCTCAAGAAGTAATTTAACTAGGAAAAGCCGGCATCATCTAGAATAGGGTTTTGACTTGTATTAGTGTGGTAAATAATCAAAATGAAGAAATAGATATGAAAAATTCAAGCTTGTTAAATACAACCACAGTTATTTCATCATCGGCCCTGTATATAAACTGTCCCACTGCTGGGCACGGGCCTCTTGTTACTATGAGAAGGGTAAGGCCATAGTCCACCACGCTGGCCAAGTGCGGGTTGGCAGACGTCACACGTCTTTCGAGAACATTATGGAGAACTCTCAGACATGCAGGTTTCCTCACGATATTTTCCTTCACCGTTTAGCTAGCGATAATTAACAATTCAATACACTATACATTTATTTACACCGGTGTAGTACACACCTGCCTACCACATATAACAGTGTAACCTTAAGTATATTACGAGAGCTTACCACGGTATTTCATCTATCTATCCACAGATATGTTAGCAAATACAAAATTGAAAAGCGAATACAAAATACAAACTCGTCTCAGTGCGCTACGAAGCATCGTACAGTTCACGCGTCACGATCACGTCAACTTTTAAATTCTCAAAATGCCGTCTTGTGTTCTTTAAACACTGTAAAAGTTGTTCCTAAAAACAAAAACAGGAAAATGGAATATCTTTTCACAAGTAACTATTGATAATTTGACTGTTTCCTAATTTAATTTCGATAAAATTCGTATTTGTGCAAGAAATATGTAAGTGTTGCCAGTTTTTGTCGACGCCGTTCTGCCTGAATTAGGGAAAATGCACTTGTCAATTGATTATGTGATAATGATTGTCATGTTAATGAAAAATACATTACCGTATTATAAAAGTATACTGTAGATATATCTTCTTTCTCATAAATATAGTAATAGAATTTCAATTTCCATTAGTATATACCTTACATAATATTGTTTTGAGTTCGATCCCCAAACGATCCAAATATTCGTGTAGGGTGTACACGAATATTTGGATCGTTTGGGGATACTTGTCAAGCTTATAAACTTTGACCTTTGCACCGTTCTTATGGCGTAAAGAATAAGTATCAAAATCGTACAGCAAATGTTTAGCTTGACTTGGCGCCGTGTGTACATACATACTTATGGCGTAGGGAATAAGTATCAAAATCGTACAGCAACTGTTTAGCTTGACTTGGCGCCCTGAGTACATACATACTAATGGCGTAGGGAATAAGTATCAAAATCGTACAGCAGTCAGCAACTGTTTAGCTTGACTTGGTGCCATGTGTACATACATACTTATGGCGTAGGGAATAAGTATCAAAATCGTACAACAACTGTTTAGCTTGACTTGGCGCCGTGTGTACATACATACTTATGGCGTAGGGAATAAGTATCAAAATCGTACAGCAACTGTTTAGCTTGACTTGGCGCCGTGTGTACATACATACTTATGGCGTAGGGAATAAGTATCAAAATCGTACAGCAACTGTTTAGCTTGACTTGGTGCCGTGTGTACATACATACTATTTATTTCTCAACTAATCGACGCCAGCGGCTTCGCACGCACATATTTTCGTATTTCTCGTTTTGCCTGATCCCGTGGGAATTTCGAGAAATCCCGTCTTAGGGCACCCCTACGGTTCCCAAGAAACATACATGCTAAATTTCAGCTTCATGCGCCGAGTAGTTTCGGCTGTAGCTTGTCTGTCAGTCAGTCAGTAACGCAAGGATTTTATACATACATACATACATACATACATACATATCGTCACGCCCCCCATCCCCGAAGGGGCAGGCAGAGGTGTATTTCTACACCCACTTTTCGCCAGATATACTTTAGTCCCACGTAATAAGGGGCGAGCCTATTGCCGTACCGGGTACATTTCCAGACTCCGTGCTGCTACTGAGAATTTCGTGACAGAAAAACCCAATAACACTGCCCGACCTAGGAATCGAACCCAGGACCTCCCGATCCCACGCGCACATTTATGCCGCGAGACCAACGAGGCAGTCGTATAGGGTTTGATGTCGAGTTTTCCGTCTCTAAGCAAAGATGGTATTTGCATCGTGTTATCCCTTAGTCGCCTCTTACGACACCCACGGGAAGATAGGGGGTGGTGACACTTGTATTCTATGCCGTCAACCACACGGCACGGCAAGGATTTTATATATACAGATTTACGAAGTAGTTAAAACTTAACTCGGTACCTACATTTAAGAAATGTATTTATAAAAGCATTAATTAAATCCATGGTAAATTCTTCAAAACCGCAAATGAATATAAGAATATTACATAACTATATGCAAAATACTGGGAGATTATTCATAATCTGGCAACTTTTCACACACATAGACGCGCGTGTCCGTACAGTGCCAGTCGCCAAAGGTCACGCACACATAGCTGTCAACGAGCCACGCTTAGTTGGACGAATGCGCTCTATCTGTATTACTTCTCTTAACTGTGTATCCATCTACAAAACCTTATCTATCGAGACGTGCGAGAGGGACGTGGATATACGTGTGTGCGGGACGTAGATATAAGTGCGAGGGGGACGTGGATATATGTGTGAGCGAGGCAACGATAGCTGATATATTTGTAGCATCCGTTCAAATGAGTGATGTCACATTTGACATTGAGACTGATACTGGACGATGACCCCGCTTGTACGAGGCGCGGGGAATCCCCGAATAGATAAGTTTCCTGCTAATTAAATAAATTATATAAGTTTCTTTATCTAGTAAAACATGGCAAAATAATGGTAGCTTTATTTATCAATTAATTTTGAATCTTTTATTTTACTTTTTTTATTGTCAATTTATTGATAATAAGTATTCTACTTGACAGCAAAAAACTATGAGGTCAAAGCAATGAATACAGATTTACATAATAGAAGCGCATTTCTTAGGGATTTCGTGTGCTGATTCCAACTGGCGTGTTGACGGTTGTCAGTGTAGTAAGTAGTTGGCGCCGTTGGCGGCGCTGGCGTCGTTCTCCGTATCTCTTGCTCTCGTAGTTAAGATACACAGGAGAAACTTTCGTCTCTCTTGCACTCGTAGCCGTACTCGACTACTAGCCGACTAGTCAGCTGTCACAGCGCGACTGCCACGCCGCCAAGCGGCAATATGGGTCACACTGGTCACAGAAAGTTTGTCTACAGAGCGCCCATAAGAAATGTGCCTCTATTTAAATATCTATGCTCTATGGTCAATGTGACCTCATAGATCTTTGCTGTCAAAATTTCATACAAAAGCCGTAGGAAAGTTAGTTTTTGACATTTCATTAAAAGTGTTTGATTTGACTAGTTGGAAACAACCCTATTAGATAAACAGAGTTGATGTTATGTTAGTACATACATAGACTCACGCCTGTTTCGCCGAAGGGGTAGGCAGAGGCATATTAAACGCCCACTTTTCGCCAGTATTTTGATCCCACGTAATAGGTGGCGAGCCTATTGCCGCTTATTGGGATATTTTGTTTGCCGTCGCCTCGTCCGTTGATCGGCAGGTGCACCACTTGCAGGTGAGGTTGGCGCCCGACCCTAAGTTCTTGGTGGGAACCCTATGCACCCACATACATATTACTAAATATATACATTATATGTTTTTAAATAAATATTATAGGTCGCTTCTATCTAGCTATCATGAATAATCATCTTGCTACCTATAAGATTTATTTTACAAAATATACTAAATAAATTATCTTAATATATCAAATCCTTGCGTTACTGACTGACTGACAGACACGCTACAGCTGAAACTATTGGGCGCAGGAAGCTGAAATTTGGCATGTGTTCCTTGGGGACCGTAGGGGTGCACTAAGAAGGGATTTCCCGAAATTCCCACGGGATCGGCCAAAACTGGTAAATTTAAAAAAAATGCAGGCGTAGCTGCTGGCGTCCTCTAGTATTCTATAAAAAAACATCTTTATTTCATCATTTTTTTATTGAACTTACGCATCGACCGTCGTGTTATGCTATGACAAAATTAATTTGGTGAAAATAAAAATTCTAAAATATTTTTTTGGAATCATGTATTAAAAAAATCAGCGTGTACTGACAGCTGCCGCGTATTTACAGACTATACAAGGCCAAAACGCAGCCATAGGGAACTGGTCGCGTACATATTGTAATGCTATATTTAAATTTGTGATTACAATATATACACGAATTTGGCGTACTGCTCGTGTATAGTTCGTAACGTGAATACATGCGTCCTAGTCCCGGACATTAGTTACACCTGCCTGACAAGACAAGAGATATAATTTAGTGAAATAATGGATGCATATATGAAATAATATTTGAACTTTATTAGTGGAGGATTAAATTGTACCTATGTAATTCAAGTAACTAAATAGGTTATGATAGGTTCTCTTTTGAACCTTAACCCAAACATAGGAGCCCTGCGAAGCAGGGCTCCGTCAACTTAGTTTATTAAAAACTATTTAATTGGACATAATGTCTACTTACCTACATATTATATTTGTGATATAATATAATATAATGAATGCCTTACAAAATCCAGAATAATCTTCAGATCTATACACGAATACACGATTAGTCCGTATGCGTATTGGCACTGTATATTGTGGTATAAGCAAGTCAGTTAGATCACTACGAAGTATACTCGAGTATTTGCGAACTAATCGTGTATAGATTGGAAGAACTCAGCAAAAAAGTTATTTCCAATCTATACGCGATTAGTTTCACACCTCTGCGTTCTGGCCTTGTATATAATGTAAATACGCACCGCTGCCGCCGCTCAGTGCTCACCATAGATATATATTATTTATATTTCTATGGTGCTCACACACAAGCACACGTACCTACCGTGCAGTCCCATTCTGCACCAGTAAACAAATTATTCTGCTTTATTACCTAAGTAACATTGAATGAAAATAGGGTCTTATATCATCGCGCACAAATGCATATCAATATCCTGTATGAGGATTTAGCCAACTATTAGTAGGTACCACACTGGTCAGACGGGTTGGTATAGGCTTTAAAGACTCCCCCCCGTGGGATCTCCACCTTGTCGTGGCTCAGTAACTGTGGGTTTCAGGTACACCCACGGTGAAGCTAAGCGGGATCCCGGGAGGGGACACTCTATGTGGGCTTGGGTGAGGCCTGCGTAGGATGCGTCCAAAGTGCGGGTGCGGTGGACAGTTCTGTCTGTCCCTCGCAGTCGGGTGCGGTCGCGGGAGGAGAGGCGTGTCGGTGTTGCGTTGCCGCGCGCCTTATCTCCCGCGACCAAATGGGGGCGCACCATCGTTGCGTCGCGTTGTGGCCGCAGAGGAAGAGGAGATGCGGTGTAGCGTTGCCGTCCTCTCTATCCTCTGCGGCCGCTGGGTGTTTTGACGGCGGAGCCCAACACCTTCATCCGCCGCCAAGGGGGTTTTCTTCGGGGCCCGCCTGACCATCTGGCAGGCTAATACCCGTCGGGGGGTTGCGACGAATGCTTCGGCGATACCCGACCCTCCGACACACGGGTACATGAGAAAGTAAAAAAAAAGCACGAGAAAGAACGGGCAATAAAACTCGTGGCCACTCTTTTTTATCGCCAGTGTTATGGTACATATGTATTTTATTTTTGTAAGGAGCTGTAACTGTTTCACGTTGTACTTAATTACTTACTTGTAAATAATAAATAGCAACAGACATATTTGACAAACGGTTCAATACAAGGAGCTAAATAGCTTTAAGTAAGTGTAGCTAAATTTACGGTTACGGTAACTATACAGTTGGCGTAGTGGTTTAAGCGGCCGCCTCTCCGCTTGATACTGCGCCGAGTGTCGTTGGTTCGATTCCCAATCGAGACAACACTCTGTGTGATCCATAAATTGTTTTTTCGAGTCTAGGTGTTCATTGTGTCCGTTGGTTGTATGTATGTAGAGTCCCCCGCGACACAGGATTTATTCCTAAGTGCGGGAGTTGCCTTTTAAAAGCAAAAAAAAAATGGACGTCAGAAGTGGTTTGGTATAAGTTCGCTATGACAAAATGATACTTGTGAATTTTGTCATTCCGAACCAATTTTGAACTGAACTTATTTAAGTGGAGAATTATAAGTTATTATTAACCAATAAGGCTCTACTACAATAAATATATATTCGGAGCCACAAACTAAACACTGCTTTTTTTTACAGATAATCTGTCCCACTACTGGTGCTTTCTAAAATATCGCCAACAGTCTGAGGTAAATCTATTCAAGCAAAGATTAAAACCATGTACAAGAAAGGTAAAGGCAAACAAGAGAGTATTCACGGACAACTATATGAGACGAGGCTCATCAGCTTAATCCTCTTCAGATTACTCCACGATGACACCGTTCAAGAGTTCCACCTCGGCTCAAACATGGCCGACGTTGTAGCGTTCGCTGACGTCTGTCTCAGAGCCAAATTTTTATCCAAGCTAAACACAAAGAGAACGATGAAGGTTATTTAGATTATGATCTTATTAAAAACTTTCATGAAGGTATTGTAAAAGTTAAAGAAAACTTTTACGCAACCAAAAAACCAAATGAGCTTTTTGAGGGAAACTTTGCAGATGTAGACTGCTTATTCGTTTTGTATACGAATGGAAAGTTTTATGATGATTCCAATAGTTCCAAGGCTGTAGACGTAACAGCAGATAATCATACACCTCCTTTGGAACAGACACGAAAGCCATACCAAAGTAGTTTTGCTGAAAAGGTAAGTTATTTGATAGGTACTGGTGATGGTAGTTCACACGGAATCCAAGCTGATTATAATGAAAAACATCTTGAGTAAGTCAGTGATAAAATTTTAGCAGAAGAGCTCACAGCGTTGGCTGAACATTTTTCAGAATTCCTCAATGATAAATCTATGAACATATTATTAGATAAGTACATGGAACTATATCACGTAATACTAGCGCAAAAAGTCGTTCACATATCTGAAGTTAAATCCGAAGAAATAATAAAGAAAGAAAAAGTGAAAAAGGATGCACAAAAATCTAAACAAGTTTCTAAAATTAAACAAAATCAAAATAAACACGAACAAACTTCTGAAAGTAAATCACAGAGAAATAAACAATCTGAAAACATTTCTCATAATAAGAACAATGCAGCACGTAATACTAAACATCTTTCTGAAGATGTACATAATAAAGCAGAACAATCAACTAAACCAATGAAGTCGGAGCAAACTTTGAATACTAAATCCAAAAATAACAAACCTAAAGAAACACAGATACACACAGACACATCAGAGAATAAGGCTCAACAAATCGCTGATTCCAAAACTAAAGCACATAAAACAACACAAGAACAAAATGAAAAAAAGCCTGAACCAGAAGTGAGAAAATATCGAGATCTAAAATTCCGACGTGATTTCGTTTTTACTGATGACAAAAGTCTTGTCATACTGAGAGACAAAATTATCGAAACAATAATTAATAATCAAGTCAAGAACAAAAATAAGGAAAAATCTAAATCAAAGGATGATGCGTCCACATCTTCTACTAACGATACGATTGAACAGAAAATATCAGTATTCTTATCTGAACCGTCAGCATATACGCTGAGTCCTGTGATTGGAACATGTATTATTTATCAAAGCGACAGCTTGAAATTTATTATAGGTAGGCCTAGTACTGATGTTGAGAAACTGGAACAAATCAACAGGTCACAAGCTAGGCTGTCGTCGATGGTTGAGGAAGCAGAAATAAAAGCAGCACAGAACATTTTATTATCACTTGACTTAAAAGTACCAGCTACATTCGGCAACATTGATATGACATTACAAGGCAATTCGGCTAAAGTAGAAAAGAGACTTAACACTTTGATGGAATTAATAGACACCAAATTATGCCAAAAATCGAAAACAGTTGATTTGTATAATATTGTGACAATAGACAAGAGTGTAGGAGAAGGTTTCTTAGCTCTTACAGGCGGTATCGGTAGTGCCGTTGGTAATTTACTTGTTTATGATAAGACCAGTAATCTTCTTAAGTTCACTGAAGATTGTAAGTTGTTGCAGAGTAATGCGCGAGCTCTGTATGATAAGTTAATAAGTAATGAGAATATTGCAAGCAAATTTAACTCATACAGGTTTGACACAAAGGCTTTAACACACTTTCCAAAACTGGAACTCGATTATACCGACGAAGCGAAGAATATTTTAAATAAAGTCATAGTGTATGAGAATCAAAGCCATCATAATGGTTTGGAGAGCATACTAACACATGAAATAAAACGACATAAAAGTACAAATGACAAAGATTTTTTTTCTCTTGAACCTGACAAAATCGTTATACATTACCATAACGAAATACAAAAATGGTGGCTATCTAAGATAGGCAAGTTTTACACAAAAGCGACAAAGGTGTATGAAAAAGCAATAAATAACATTTTTGTGGAACCACAAATCAGTGCAATGCAGATAACTTTATATATGAACAATATTAATTATTTTCGATATGATTTTAATGAAAAAGCAATGGCATCAATTGCTTCCCTAGAAAAATATTCCAGATCTATTATAGTCACAGATAGTTTCAAGCTAACTACTGTGAAGGTTATCAAATACTTGAAAAGCAATGATAAGCACGATTACGCGGTCCTTGATTTAGAGTGTTTACTATATTTGCCTACAGCTGATTTGACTGCACTAAAGTCGGAACTGAGAGATACAAATAAAATGCTTATTCTTGTGTGCGATCATCAAAAAAATTACCGAAGTATACACCAAGTACTAGACACGCTTGCCGAAGTCACAGTAGATAAAGAAACCATTGTTATAGTTAATAAATCATTTCTAAAATTGGCGCACGAGTATTTCGAACATGTTGATGTTGTACTTAACGATGAACTTCAAAGTTTAACTGATTTCACGCTTGAATCTATGACAGATATAATCGAAAAGAGTACAGTAATATTTCAAGGTGAAAAAGTAAAATTAAATTTACTTGTGGACGCTAAATCAGCAGAGTATGTGAAGGGAGCTGTGTTGAACAAAATAATTCACAATGAGACCGTCGTAGTTGGTGCATCGGTGAGTAACTCAAATTATGAAGAAATGCGACATCTATACGTTGAAAGAAAAGTTCATCTCGCTCCAAATGACAACAGTAATGTACCGTATGATTATATCGCGGATTATTCACAAACAAATAAGAAACCAAAAGGACGTTTTTTAAGACGGTTCGAAGATATCAACGAAGACGTTGTGCTAATAACAGCTGCTCCAGGGATGGGCAAGTCAACATTACTTACTCACTTATCCATATATACTAAAATATTCAATGAAGGACTCTGGATAGTAAGAACAAATTTACTAGATCATTCAAAAACCTTTCATGATTGGCAGGAAGCAGACATCAACGTCGTGGAAACATTAAAGTTATTGTGTCAAGTCATTTTGAAAAATAACAATCTTCAAATTTGTTTAAAAGAGAACTTCGAAGAAGTATATCTAGACGTTTCCACGGGCGATGAAATGGCCGATTTTGAGTTGAACATGTTCCTCTATTTCTATAACGAACGACAGTTACTATTCTTGTTTGATGGTTTCGACGAAATATGTCCCCATTACAAAGAAAAAGTTATTAAATTATTTAGTGTGGTCATGAATTACCCAAAGAAACATAAAATGTGGGTGACCAGCAGACCCTACAGTGAAATTCTGCCAGACTTACATAGAGTCTTAGGTAAATCATACGAGTTAGAATATATAAATGACACACAACAGGAAAAATATCTGGAATCATACTGGGAAGAACACTTAATAATTAAAAAGCTTAATGAGGTTCAGTTAAGGAAAGTGACATCCTTTATAGATTTTATGAATGGACGCAATAGTCCTAAAATCGCCAGAATATATCATATTTTCTATGAATACGTACGAAGGTATTACCCGCACATTAATAAACACGCAAAATTAGCCCATCTGATACCTATGGTACTAAATCCAAACCTGACAGAGCTGAATGCCGAACTTGTACAGCGTCGCGCTGATATAGTGATGGGTACACCACTACTTTTGTATTTATATGCCAATTATTTCGTTAATGTTATATGCGGCGAGGAAGCATCTGTAAACTGGCAAATAAACTTAGAAGATAGTTATCTAACCGTATTCGAAATGTTCGCAGAAACAAATTTAAAAATACTATTCCAAGATAAAAACGAAATGGATATTTACAGACCAACTATATTAACAAAATATTTAAAAAACTACGCAGAGTGTCTTACTTTGCACAAGAGATTAGCCGCTTACACACTATTTTTTCATAGAATACAACTAGATGAATTGAAAGACCTACATCCGTTCAAAGAAGAAGGTGAATATGAAGCTGTGATTAATGAGATCAAGTGCGGCACCGAGAAGATCGGTCTCATCTCGCACGTCAGCGCTGACAACATCGCAGTGTTCGTGTATAAAACTCTCGAAGAATATTTCGCCAATGAATTCTTGTGTGACATATTTAAAAACAAGGACATTGATTTTGCTCGTAAAAATTTTCTATACAGCATAGCACATGTGACTTTTGGTATATTTCCATGGATGACTAGAAAAATGCATGTCGATACTGAATTAAATAGAATCATACGAGATATAAAATACCGAAGACCCCATAATGTAGATATTTATGGGTATCTCTTCGCTACAGGCTGGCCTAAAGAACAACTTATTAGATTGAGAAGTTCCACAGCTGATGACTATGAACCAGGCTGCTTCTCTGACCACGATGCAGATATTATAAATGTTTTACGCCGGTTAGATGAACAGGAAAGAAATCTGAAAGTAAAAGAGTTTCAAGTGAATGTTATTGCTAAAATGAAGCCTCATTTGAAACAGTATTTCACAGTTTTCCCTGGCGACGTTGACCAGAAATCGTAAGCAGGGCTTCAATTTCGGGCATTTATATATTTAGGTCCTAAAAAATTCCAAACATTTTATTCGGTAATTTGAGTGTTTAGTCTACAGCCTAGACTAGTCTAGACTAGAATCTAGACTGTCTAGAAGAGTTTCTTGGCTTATTACATTCAATTAGAGGTTCACAACAAAATGCATGTCATGGCTGCCGAGCTTCGTCAAGCGTGAGCGAGAAGGAGTCTAGTCCAAGCTAGACCGAGTTACGAGTCGTTTCTCGACGAAAACAATTCCCATGCATTATCTACTGTGCCTGTAGGCAAGTGACATTTGTTTAGCGATATCGCTAATCGCTCAGTGCAAAACTGGGAACTGACATAGGCTTTCTACATGTCACGTGGTCAAAGAAGAAGGAATTGCGTATGTTGCTATGAATCAGAATCAGAAGGGAAAGCCAACAAATGGCATTAGCTTCTGATTTCAACCCTCTTGATTCTCAACCCTGTGTTTTGGGTAGTAATTTTTACTTAGGTACCTATCTAGTATTTTGTAATGTTATTATTATATTTTATGTGCTTGCGTGACACCACATGTAATATAAAATGTTATTAAAATGTGATGAAAAATAATTGTTTCATGTTGAGTCACCCCTAAAGTGTAAGTTTCGTCGTACTTAAAGTCTGAGACTGTCAAACTATTGCCGACATTTTTCTCATTTTGAAACAGTCCAAAAACCTAATTATAGTCCGTGCCACGAGAACATAGACTTTTTGTAAACAAAGGATTTCTACTAAGTGTAAAATTAATATGTCAATGGATCGGGTCTATATCGATATCATGCGCTGTCAACTGGATCTTTTAAAGCATATTTACACACGCTCGAATTTGGTCCGGCGCACCAAATACGCCTACTAAATCCGATCTCGCTACAGACGACTGAATCGGACAATTTGAAAGAAGAAAGAAAGAAAGAAAAGCTGTTTATTTCCCACAGATACACACACAACAAAAAAAACAGGGTCAAAACGTTTAAACATAAAGTAAAAAATCAAAAATAATCGTGCGATCTGTGGAGAATTTGGTACGCACTCAGCATAATGCTCCACTGTGGTCCACAGGGCCCACAATAGAGCGCTGTTTTTCAGTGCGACCATTTGGTGTCGCACGGACGTAAAATTATGCCTATCGTACATCCGTCGCGTCGATCCAACGACTCAGTGTGGCCGGCGCGCGCGGCGCATACGACGTACGCGCTGCGTCTCGCAATGAACTCAGTTACGTAAAATCATTTGTTTACATAAAATAAATAACATAGATAATATATATTGTTACATCTAGCAAACATAAAGCATATTTTATAGGTATATAAATAACTAACAGACAATAATGTTAAAAGAAACATGCTATGCGGTCTCAGAATTTCATACAAGATCATGGAAAGTGTGTGACAATAATAAATAATACATAGTGGATACAAAAAATACAAACAGTGAATGCCGCCTCGACTCGCCCGGAAGTCGATATAACTACATCGCCCGTAGATCACAACCATTACGTAAGCAGGCCGGGCGCACTTCGCATTTTAGGTACAAACTTACAAGTACCTCGGCCGACCATCTCGACGTGGTTGGATTTAGTAGGTTGCCGCGCGCCGCTCACATTAGACGTCACGCAACGAGTGCGACCGCTCCGTATTCTCACGCGCCGTGTTCATACACTGTTCAAATTATATACTTAAACGCCTTTAACAACAAAAACGTATCATCACAAGTCTAATGCAAAGTATTGCTTAATTAACTGTGTCGAAAGCGACTTGAAAATTTGATTTTATTTATATTACGAGAGCAACTTGAAAATTTGATTTTTTGTTTGTTGAGATATCTCAACGATTATGGTGTCAAATTAAAGATCTAGTTCAAAAACCTTTTTATCTGTTTGAATCATGTAAATCGGTCCACGCGTTTAGGAAATAACTAAGAATTTGTATAGTAAAAATGTAAACGACCAGAATTTTTGTGCTTTTGTTCTACTAGCTTAAATAGTGGGATAGGATATTTATAGGATAATTATTTATTATAAGGTACGTGGTCAAGTAGGTTGATAGACGATGAATAAATATATTATAGTAGCAGCGCCAAGTCGACAACCCTAGCGCGCCACTCCGCGCCAGACAGCGACAGCGTTATGTGTTAGAAAAGAACGGAAACTGTTAGGTTAATATCGCATTAGGCACTGAGTGCTTATGCGAGCTGAATTGAACTTTATTGCTTAGTACCAAGAGTCGCAATTTCAATAAATTGGTTTGAAAAGTGAAGCTTCTGTACGTTAGTACTATTAATTATTCTGTGACGTAAGTAATACTACGTACTGCTTTTATATTGTAATTATATAATTGTGTAATTATGCTTGCTTTTGTTTTAGTAATAGGTATCTTTTGACATGTGACTTAAAACATCCTTTTGTTTTAAGGGATCTAAATGGAGGCGGCAGATCATTCCAACATCGGGTCGAGACAAAACGGAAGCAGCCACGGAATCCTGTTGTCTTAAATTTTGGTATTGTGAGCGGGTTGGAGGTGGAGCGGGTGGAATAAGAATAATGGTCCTGTCTCCAGCACAGCTTATCATATAGATACAACGGTTTGTGTGAGTTAACAATTCCAAATAATAACGTAGCTAAATGAAGCTGCCGTCTCGCTTCCATTTTTAGGGTTCCGTAGTCCACTAGGAACCCCTATAGTTTCGTCATGTCCGTCCGTCTGTCCGTCCGCAGCCTAGCTCAAAGACGCCTGGTGCTAGAAAGCTGATATTTGACATGAATATAGACATACGATATTGCAACAAAACTGTAGAATAAAATTTAAGAAAATAATTTTTTTAAGGGTATCTCCCCTACATATATAGTGAGGTTGAATTTTTTTTTGGTTGAGTACCCCATTGTGTAGGGTATCATTGGATAGGTTTTAAAAAAATATTATTAGTTTGCTCAAATCATTTTTCGATCAAGTGATTGGTTTTTCAAATATCAAGCTTTGAAGTGAAAAAAATTGTTAGACTCAAGTGTCCCCCCCCCTCTGCCGGCTAAACTATTAATTTGGAAGAGGTGAAAAAAATCACAAATGTAGTACATATAACGAATTTAAAAGGAAAACTATCACAGCTAAGTAGACATCACTAGTTTACGAGTAATCGTCGGTTAACTTATAAATACCTATTTCTGTGAGTTTACATTGGAGCGCTGGCTTAATCTTAAAGATGCCCGATTTTAGTCCCATGTGAAACAGAAGTTATTATCAATAATGGCCATTGTGGGCAACTACGGAACCCTACATTGCGCGTAGCCTGACACGCACTTGGTTTTTTTTAAATATTGGCTTCGTTTATGTACGGTGTGACATGGCTACGACGTGGGATATCGAAGCAGAACCTGGCACAGGCATTCTGAACCCGTTGTATCAGTCGGGAAGTTCTCGACAGTAAACATGGGCCATATACAACGTCCATATAATTGAATTTAGGCTGGTTTTAGTCTTACGCTGACGGCACGCGCACCGTCAGCACTGATGACCGAGATATATGAACTTCTAGGGAGCGTTTTTGAATGACGCGTAGCTATCAGCGCGCACGGTGGTCAGCGCTGATAGCTACGCAGACGTACGCGTCGCGCGTCGGCCCCGCGTAGCTGTCAGCGCTGACGATCGCTCGAGCGCCTCTGCTTTCAGTGAGCGTTTTAGTGTCGAGCGGAGCGAATGACATCGCGCGTACAGTCATGGCGAATCGCGAAGTGGATACAGGTCGAGTTATCGATGAGTCGTTCAATCGGTGGTATAGGCACGATTCGTAGGCTGCAATGGACCAGTTTATCCTGTATCTTTGCCAGTAATTCGTCAGAAGTTCTATTTGACATTCGAAAGTAATTAAAGAATTTACTTTTGTCAGCCCTCAAAGTGCCATACAACCTGCAACGGCTCTCTGCTCAATCAATGGATGAACATGGAGTCTTCGTCGTCGCCAATTTTTTATTTTTTTTTTTGAATAGATAGTACAAAGCAGCAATAATTAATACACTTCGCATTTTGATCGTCGACTGTACAGTAAGGCGGTCAGTACGATATTAAAACGAGCCACGCTGAGCCTCAGCGCTGACAAACTACGCGCTGAGCTATGAGCGCTGACGGTCAGCGTGAGACTAAAATCAGCCTTAGCCAGTACGAGGCTGTCTACCGACCTTTTTCGTAATACAACACTGAGATAATTTCTGAACCTATAAAGTAATTTTAATCGATAAAAACAGTTTTTTACAATATTATTTACGTATGTTTTGAAGTGAAGCTCCGGGTCAATTACCAAGCCTAGGTTACACGCCGACTCCACTCTAGCTATTTCTACCTCCTTGACTTTTATTACTGGCTTAGCAAAAGCAATGTCTTTTATTTGTTTTTTACTACCCAGTATGATATAGTGGGACTTTACCGGATTTAAAACAAGGCAATTTTCTTCAGACCATGTGACTACCCTATTAAGTACTTCATTGATTTTCTGGGCCGCTGCTGCTGTATCTTCCGCTTTAAATGATGAATATATTTGTATGTCATCCGCGTACATGTGGTATTGGCATTTTGTCAAACATTTTGTTATGTCAGCAGTGTAAATTATAAACAATAATGGTCCGAGGATGGATCCCTGAGGAATTCCGCGGGACACCTTCAGGGGAGGGGATGACACTGAACTACCATTTTCTTTCTGTATCTCGACATACTGCAATCTGTTTGTTAAATAGCTATTGAACCATTTAACTGCGCTTTCATCAAAACCATAATATTTTAATTTAGAGAGCAATAGCGGGACACTGATGGCATCAAAAGCTCGGGAATAATCCAGTAATGCCAGAATACTACCCTCCCCCCTGTCTCGCGCCTCAATAATGTTACCTATCACATCCGCTAGAGCCGTAGCCGTACCGCGTCCCTGTCTAAATCCTGATTGTAACTCAGGAAGAATCTTGTTAGCTTCGAGATACTCCGTCATTTGCAAGTACACTACCCGCTCCAGAACCTTGGACAAACAAGGCAATATGCTTATGGGACGTAGGTCTTTGTAAGTCTCAGGGGCATTATTTTTGGGTAATGGCAGGACCTTTGCACAGCGCCAAAGATCAGGAAATGTATGCGTGCTGATGGAAGCATTTATAATATCTGTTATAGCAGAAAGACTTTGAGGTAGTGTTAGCTTTAACATCTCAATGGAAATACCGTCTACTCCCTGGGCATTTGTAGTGATACTTCTGATTATTTTCAGAATAACCTCTTGATCTACAGCGTGAAGTGAGAAAGTTGATTTTCCGAAGCTATGAAATTCAAAAAATGTTAATTGAGATATGGATACATGTGGATTGCCGGGAACGTCCAGGAAAGCGGTATTTATTGCGTGCGGATCGTGTAAATGACATGGCAGACTAGTGCTTTGATCTGCTTGATATACATGTGTTTTTAAATTATTCCACAAGGTCTTGGGATCGTGTAATTTTTCATTGATATTCTTATTAAAGTAGGCTCTTTTTTCAGAATGTAGGGCTTCCTTAACTTGGCGTTTAAGTTGAAGGTAGTACTGTTTATGGCTGTCTATTTTAGTACTGCGGTGTCGATTACGCGCGTCATTACGCAGACGAAACATCAATTTAATGGTATCTGTTATCCAAGGGGTCGCAGGGCCACGAAATACCTTCGTTTTCAGTGGAGCATGTGCGTTAAATAGTTTTAAAATGTAGTCAGTAAACACAGATACCATAGTATTAACATCCCCCGCCCCAACTATGCAATCCCAGGGAATCGAATCCAGGTCACTAGTAAAATTTTCAAAGAATATATTTTTGAGTGGACGATACTTTACTGTTCTTTTCTGTGGTTTATCTTTCTTAACAACCAGTTCACACGACACAAAAGAGTGATGGCCCAGCTCATCAATATGGTCCACACACACTTTTCTATAGCGAGCATCCGTACAAATTATGTCAATAAGTGAGCTGCTTTCCTGGGTGAAGTGTGTCGGCGTAGTCACTATCTGTTTTAAACCACAATAATTTATGAACTCTAACAGTCGCCTGTATTTAGAAGTATCCCTATCCAGCCAATTGACATTACAATCAACAAGTAGTATTATATTATCGTATGGGGCTAAGGCGTTAATGCTCGCTGTTATGGAGTCAATGAAACAAGTCAGATCCAGCCATGGCGGCCGGTACGCAGTGCCAACAAGAAGTTTTTTTTTGTTCAAACTTACGCTCAACCATAGCTGTTCGACCTGAGCATCCTCCGGATGAGCCAGGACTCGTGCACGTATGCCACATTTAATATAGAAGGCTACTCCCCCACCGCGGCCCCCACGCACACTCAACGGACGAGGTACATGTTTAAGACGGTAGCCCTGTATAGATGGAGCTATAGCTTCCTCTCCCACTCGTAGCCATGTCTCATTTATTGCCATTACATCAACCGAGTGTTTATGCATAGCCAAGATAAATTCATCTTGTCCAGTAGCAAGAGAACCAGCATTAAAAAGACCTAACTTAAGAAATTTATTTTTCGACATTGATGCAATACGAATGTAAACAAAACATACAACGCATTTGTAAAAACAAAACAAATACAAAGACAAATGTAGGTGCACAGTGAACACACATGCGCACAGCCACAAAAGGCGCCCGTCCACATACAATGTGATGATATAGGTAAAATAAGCCCGGATAATCGTATCATTTGTACTCTAAAGTTAATGAATAATTCGTTCTTGGCATATAGCTTAGCGTAAGTAATGCGTACAACTATCAAAATCAAATGTGTGCTGTATATATAAATAAGAACCTGTAAATAAAAACGATTACGATGACATGAGTGTTTTACTTTGCTCTCCAGCTCCAGCGCCAAACGTGCGCGCGATGTCAGCTTCGCTGCGTATGTGGCAGGCATCATCGCCCGGCGCATTTCGAGCAAAAATTCGTCCTCTGCTGGTCCAGACGAACTTCCATCCACATCGTTGCCCGGCCTCCCTTGCTTGCCGAAATAAAATCCTGTTTCGCTTGGTAAGCCGCTCGTTAATATAAAACCTCTTTGGCTGCCCGGGGAGGTTTAGGCCTGATGTGTCAGCACCACGACGTACTCGAGCAGCTCTCAGTATGATGTTACGTAAATCATTTCTTACGAAACGGACAATGACGGGACGGCAGCGGGTTTCGGTAGGTCCCGACGAGTCAGTAGCATTCAGGTGTCGCCCTCCAGCTCGGTGTACACTCACCAGGTCACGGTCGATGTCAATAGATACACCGATTTTGGTGGCTATGAGACCCAAGGTGTGAATGAGGTTTTCGCCGCTACTCTCTGGGATATTTGTTATTTCTATATCGTTGGCAAGCAGCTGTTGATCACGTTCATCAAGATCACGTTTCAGTTGTACTACTACCTCATCAAGTTTAGTCGATGACATCCCCGCCTGGTTTTTATTTGACTGCTCTAGGAGATCGATGCGCTTTTCTAGGCTGTCAACACGGATGTTGAGAGTTCTTAGTTCTGCGATCTCTTCCCGGAATGCCTGGAACTCCTCCCTTACCGAGCGTAGCTCACTTCTAATACGGCTTAATTCCTGCCCAATGTTGACAACCGTCTCCTGAGTGATGACTTCATTGTTTGGCGAGGCTCTCAACGACGAGGACTCCTCGGCACCAGTCTGGTCCTTTTTTTGCAGTCAGGGCAGCGCCATGAGGAAACCACAGGTCCCGCCAACGGCAAGGATGCACATGAGCGATGGTAGATTGAATGGCATTTATTGCATTTAGCTCCATCTGTCTGCGCCATGAACTTACTACAGGCGCCACACTTCAGTCCCGGCATCGTTAAAATTGAGAACTAATAGGGTAGCTAGTAGTGTACAAATATATCGAACGACTGATCTATCCTAGTTTTGGTGCACACAGAAAGATGGCACTGTAGTATGTGATGTATCCTGACTCTAGAAATCTTTAATGATACAAGGCTGGACGAATAGATGTCGCTGTTATAATACTATAGATCTATGGTGCTGCCTGTATGGTTTCAGTGTGAGAACAATGTCAGTTCACATAAACACTAGCGCCTGAAATGCGCACACGCACAACACTAGGCACTGCTTGTATTTTCTGTATTTCCAGGTTTTCACTTTTACTTTTCTTAGTTTCGGGTAGAGATAATATTGTCACTTAATTATAAGTTTTAGATTTAATTACTTTTAAGAGTTTTCACTGCACATAAAACTTGTATAACATTTGCTGTTATGTATCACACTAAGATGAATGTTTTGTGCATTAAATACTTATAAATTTGGTAATCTTTTATTTTTTTAAACACAAATACACATAAAGAGCGTATGGCTGACTTAACGTCCGTGACGTCACGCCCAATTTGTCATCATGTCGTTGGACGCGAAAATTATGGTGGTAGCGGCAACACTAGCGACACTTACAACAACACTAACGTTACAGACACCACGTAAAAAGCGGAAAAAGAAGGGAATGGGCGAAACAGTATTTAAGAGAACGTAACGAATTTAGTCACACAAAATTGATAAGAATTTTAGATGAAGATGATTTTAAAATATATCCGCGAATGACCCGCGAAACCTTTGAAATGTATTAAATTTATTAAAATATTTGAATAATTGAAGAACTTCAATTAATACATCGCGTTCGGTAACGATTTTCTCCATAATGTAAAATGAGCGCACGCGCGGCAGTCCTTCTTGGCTTGGTTGGTTGATTTGTTCGGCCCAACCGTCCCCACGTCCGGATTTAGTACGGAGCAAACCATATCCGATGTGCAAACTATCGGACCGAGGCGGATTCAATCTATATGTTATATAAAAAAGTCGTGTTAGTTTTTAACTTTAAAATTTATAACTCAAGAACTGCTGAACCGATTTGGATGAAAATTGGTGGGGAGATAGCTCAGAACCAGGAAAAACACACAATTAGTTGCAAAAAATAAACTGGGAGGGATTTTAGGGAGGGTCGAAGTTTGTAGGACACAAAGCTACCTATTGACAGTGAAAACGCATGCGCTGTATTAATTGAGTGCTGCCTATGTCAAATCGTATATCAGCTGTCAGTACTGTCTCATCATACATTGTCACACATTGTCAAATTGTGCACTGTCATAACATCGTTCGCTTAAATAAACTAGTAATTATTATAACTGCCTTGGCTAATCCCTACTAATGTTATATACAGAGATATTAGTTAGGGGCAATGTGAATGAGTGTGATGTGCTGTTTAATTTTAAATACATTGACACCAATGACATCCTCCAGACATTCAAGGCGATCAATATTAAGAAATCTATTGACTTATGGGGTATTTCAGTTAAACTTATTCACCAAATTATTTTTAGCATAGCTCCATATTTAGCTGCAATATTTAATAGATGCGTGGATAAAGGGGTATTACCTGATTTAATGAAACACAGCAAGGTGATACCACTTTTCAAAAAAGGATCCAAGAGCGATCCTAGTAACTTTCGGCCAATTTCTATCTTGCCTGCAATCAGTAAAATTATTGAATCAGTTAGAGCCACTTCCTCACAAATAATTTATTGCACAGTGAGCAGTATGGCTTCACTAAGGGTCGCTCCACCGTTGATGCCGGTGAAACTCTATTACATACATACATACATACATAGGCTCACGCCTGTTTCCCCGAAGGGGTAGGCAGAGGCATATTAAACGCCCACTTTTCGCCAGTGTTTTTTGTTGAAACTCTATTAAAACATATTTTTAACGCTTGGGGAAAATTCGAAGGATGCCATTGGTGATTTTTGCGACTTGTCAAAAGCTTTTGATTGTGTAGAATATGATACAATTTTACGTAAACTCAACCATTACGGTATTCGAGATAGCGAACTCAATCTTGTTGCCAGTTACCTTAGAGATAGAGTTCAGTATGTAGATGTTAGTGGAAGTAGGTCTCAAGGTTGGCCAGTGGCAATGGGCGTTCCACAGGGCTCTATTCTTTGTCCGTTTCTTTTTTAAATATTTATTAATGACTTGCCATTCTTTGTTAAAAATCTATATGATATTGTTCTTTTTGCTGACGATACTTCACTTATTTTTAAAGTTGATCGTAATACAAGTAACATTGACAGCGTAAATAATTATCTTGCGCAAGTACTACATTGGTTCACGACAAATAATTTGCTATAGGTCGGTTCACGAAAGATGACCACTGCGCAGAAATAATTTTTTAGGTCCCCGTGGAAGTGCGGGGTGAGGCGTGGGTGGAATGCCAATGGCGTAGCTCCGTTCTTGACGCATTCCCTAAATGCGTCAAGAATGGAGCCACGCCATTGGTGCACGAATGTACATATGCGCGACGGCCGCCATTTGTGGTCAACTTTCGTGAACCAACCTATACTCAACTCTGGCAAAACAAAATGTCCTTTGTTTACAAAAAGTCTATCGACGGTCCCTACGTATATAATGACATGTCGAAAATGGCATATTTTTTTTATGGCATCATTGGCTTTAGATTATCTATGCGCACATACTGACATACGATTTTTTTTAACTTTATTTATTTACCTTGTTTTACAAATCGTATAAGAGAACAAGTACTATAAATAAAACGAATAAGTGTCGTAGATACGGACATCTTTTACATATCTTTTTGTACGGTGTTTTAAAATGCGTGCCACTTGCTGCGAATGCGGTCTTGTATAGGGTTTGTATCAAGTTTCCTTCTCTTACAGTGCTGTTCTCTGCATAATATGCTCCCTCTGTCGGCTCTTACGATGATATGGGGTGGTGACATTCCGTATTCTTAATCCGTCACCACACGGACAGCGAATAAAAAGGTATAATAGACATGACTGACATTAGTATCGGCGTAGAAACAGTCATCTATTAGGTTTTTCAAGAAAACGTAAAAAAATTAAATATGTGTAAATAGCATTATAAACCTCTTAAAACTGTTAAAATATTGTAGAAAGAAAATATTTATTATTGGTCATAGCACTATTTCTAGGGCGTGTTGAACACAAATTACGCTCTCCTGTAAACCTCGATTTTTGACTTGACCTTATGTTCGTAGGGACCGTCGCTATGTTCTCGTGGCACGGACTATAATTAGGTTTCTGGACTGTTTCAAAATGAGAAAAATGTCGGCAATAGTTTGACAGTCTCAGACTTTAAGTACGACGAAGCTTACACTTTATGGGTGACTCAAAATGAAACAATTATTTTTCATCACATTTTAATAACATTTTATATTACATGTGGTGTCACGCAAGCACATAAAAGATAATAACAACATTACAAAATACTAGATACCTAAGTAAAAATTACTACCCAAAACACAGGGTTGAGAATCAAGAGGGTTGAAATCTGATTCATAGCAACATACGCAATTCCTTCTTCTTTGACCACGTGACATATCGAAAGCCTATGTCAGTTCCCAGTATTGCACTGAGCGATTAGCGATATCGCTAATCAAATGTCACTTGCCTACAGGCACAGAAGATAATGTATGGGAATTGTTTTCGTCGAGAAACGACTCGTAACTCGGTCAAGCTTGGACTAGACTCCTTCTCGCTCACGCTTGACGAAGCTCGGCAGCCATGACATGCATTTTGTTGTGAACCTCTAATTGAATGCAATAAGCCAAGAAACTCTTCGAGACAGTCTATATTCTAGTCTAGACTAGTCTACACTGTAGACTAGACCACTCAAAGTTTGGACTTTTTTAGGACCTAAATATATAAATGGCCAAAATTGAAGCCCTTCTTACGATTTCTGGTCAACATCTCCTGGAAAAACTGTGAAATACTGTTTCAAATGAGGCTTCATTTTAGCAATAACATTCACTTGGAACTCTTTTACTTTCAGATTTCTTGCCTGTTCATCTAACCGGCGTAAAACTTTTATAATATCTGCATCGTGGTCAGAGAAGCAGCCTGGTTCATAGTCATCAGCTGTGGAGCTTCTCAATCTAATAAGTTGTTCTATAGGCCAGCCTGTAGCGAAGAGATATCCATAAATATCTACATTATGGGGTCTCCGGTATTCTATATCTCGTATGATTCTATTTAATTCAGTATCGACATGCATTTTTCTAGTCATCCATGGAAATATACCAAAAGTCACATGTGCTATGCTGTATAGAAAGTTTTTATGGGCAAAATCAATGTCCTTGTTTTTAAATATGTCACACAAGAATTCATTGGCGAAATATTCTTCGAGAGTTTTATACACGAACACTGCGATGTTGTCAGCGCTGACGTGCGAGATGAGACCGATCTTCTCAGTGCCGCACTTGATCTCATTAATCACAGCTTCATATTCACCTTCTTCTTTGAACGGATGTAGCTCTTTCAATTCATCTATGTGTATTCTATGGAAGAATAGCGTGTAAGCGGCTAATCTCTTGTGCAAAGTAAGACACTCTGCATAGTTTTTTAAATATTTTGTTAATATAGTTGGTCTGTAAATATCCATTTCGTTTTTATCTTGGAATAGTATTTTTAAATTTGTTTCTGCAAACATTTCGAATACGGCTAGATAACTATCTTCTAAGTTTATTTGCCAGTTTACAGAAGCTTCCTCGCCGCATATAACATTAACGAAATAATTGGCATATAAATACAAAAGTAGTGGTGTACCCATCACTATATCAGCGCGACGCTGGACGAGTCCGGCATTCAGCTCTGTCAGGTTTGGATTTAGTACCATAGGTATTAGGTGGGCTAATTTTGCGTGTTTATTAATGTGCGGGTAATACCTTCGTACGTATTCATAGAAAATATGATATATTCTGGCGATTTTAGGACTATTTCGTCCATTCATAAAATCTATAAAGGATGTCACTTTCCTTAACTGAACTTCATTAAGCTTTTTAATTATTAAGTGTTCTTCCCAGTATGATTCCAGATACTGTTCCTGTTGTGTATCATTAATATATTCTAACTCGTATGATTTACCTAACACTCTCTGTAAGTCTGGCAGAATTTCACTGTAGGGCCTGCTGGTCACCCACATTTTATGTTTCTTTGGATAATTCATGTTCATGACCACGCTAAATAAATTAATAACTTTTTCTTTGTAATGGGGACATATTTCGTCGAAACCATCAAACAAGAATAGTAACTGTCGTTCGTTATAGAAATGGAGGAACATGTTCAACTCAAAATCGGCCATTTCATCGCCCGTAGAACCGTCTAGATATACTTCTTCGAAGTTCTCTTTTAAACAAATTTGAAGATAATTATTTTTCAAAATGACTTGACACAATAACTTTAATGTTTCCACGACGTTGATGTCTGTTTTTTGCCAATCATGAAAGGTTTTTGAATGATCTAGTAAATTTGTTCTTACTATCCAGAGTCCTTCATTGAATATTTTAGTATATATGGATAAGTGAGTAAGTAATGTTGACTTGCCCATCCCTGGAGCAGCTGTTAAGAGCACAACGTCTTCGTTGATATCTTCGAACCGTCTTAAAAAACATCCTTTTGGTTTCTTATTTGTTTGTGAATAATCCGCGACATAATCATACGGTACATTACTGTTCTCATTTGGAGCGAGATGAACTTTTCTTTCAACGTATAGATGTCGCATTTCTTCATAATTTGAGTTACTCACCGATGCACCAACTACGACGGTCTCATTGTGAATTATTTTGTTCAAAACGGCTCCCTTCACATACCCTGCTGATTTAGCGTCCACAAGTAAATTTAATTTTACTTTTTCACCTTGAAATATTACTGTACTCTTTTCGATGATATCTGTCATAGATTCGAGTGTGAAATCAGTTAAACTTTGAAGTTCATCGGTAAGTACAACATCAACATGTGCGAAATACTCGTGCGCCATTTTTAGAAATGATTTATTAACTATAACAATGGTTTCTTTATCTATTGTGACTTCGGCAAGCGTGTCCAGTACTTGGTGTATACTTCGGTAATTTTTTTGATGATCGCACACAAGAATAAGCATTTTATTTGTATCTCTCAGTTCCAACTTTAGTGCAGTCAAATCAGCTGTAGGCAAATATAGTAAACACTCTAAATCAAGGACCGCGTAATCGTGTTTATCATTGCTTTTCAAGTATTTGATAACCTTCACAGTAGTTAGCTTAAAACTATCTGTGACTATAATAGCTCTGGAATATTTTTCTAGGGAAGCAATTGATGCCATTGCTTTTTTATTAAAATCATATCGAAAATAATTAATATTGTTCATATATAAAGTTATCTGCATTGCACTGATTTGTGGTTCCACAAAAATGTTATTTATTGCTTTTTCATACACCTTTGTCGCTTTTGTGTAAAACTTGCCTATCTTAGACATCCACCATTTTTGTATTTCGTTATGATAATGTATAACGATTTTGTCAGGTTCAAGGGAGAATTTATCTTTGTCATTAGTACTTTGATGTCGTTTTATTTCTTGTCTTAGTATGGTCTCCACACCATTATGATTGCTTTGTTTCTCGTACACTACGACTTTATTTAAAATATTCTTCGCTTCGTCGGTATAATCGAGTTCTAGTTTTGGAAAGTTAATTAAATCCTTTGTGTCAAACCTGTATGACTTAAATTTGCTTGCTATGTTCTGATTACTTATTAACTTATCATACAGAGCTCGCGCATTACTCTGCAACAACTCACAATTTTCAGTGAACTTAAGAAGCTTACTGGTCTTCTCATAAACAAGCAAATTACCAACGGCACTACCGATGCCACCAGTAAGACTTAAGAAACCTTCTCCTACACTCTTGTCTATTGTCACAATATTATACAAATCAACTGTTTTCGATTTTTGGCATAATTTGGTGTCTATGAATTCCATCAAACTGTTAAGTCTCTTTTCTACTTTAGCAGAATCGCCTTGTATTGTCATATCAATGTTGCCGAATGTAGCTGGTACTTTTAAGTCAAGTGATAATAAAATGTTCTGTGCTGTTATTATTTCTGCTTCGTCAACCATCGACGATAGACTAGTTTGTGACGTGTTGATTTGTTCCAGTTTCTCAATATCACCACTAGGCCTATCAAAAATAAATTTCAAGCTGTCGCTTTTATAAATAATGCATGATCCAATCAAAGGACTCAGTGTATATGCTGACGGTTCAGATAAGAAGTCTGATATTTGTTGTTCAATCGTATCGTTGGTGGAAGACGTGGACGCATCATCCTTTGATTTAGTTTTTTGCTTCTTTTTGTTTTTGACTTGATTATTGATTACTATTTCGATCATTTTGTCTCTCAGTATGACAAGACTTTTGTCATCAGTAAAAACGAAATCACGTCGGAATTTTAGGTCTCGATATTTTCTCACTTCTGGTTCAGGTCTTTTCTCGTTTTTTTCTTGTGTTGGCTTCGTTGCTTTAGTTTTGGTTTCAGCGAATTGTTGAGCCTTATTCTCTGATATATCCGTGTGCATCTGTGTTTCTTTAGGTTTATTATTTTTGGCTTTATTATTTATAGTTTGCTCCGACTTTATTGGTTTAGTTGATTGTTCTGCTTCATTATGTACATCTTCAGAAAGATGTTTAGTATTACGTGCTGCATTGTTTCCATCACTGTTCTTATTTTGAGAAATGTTTTCAGATTGTTTATTTTTCTGTGATTTAAGTACAGAAGTTTGTTCATCTTTATTTTGATTTTGTTTCATTTTAGAAACTTGTTTAGATTTTTGATCATCCTTTTTCGCTTTTTCTTTCTTTATTATTTCTTCGGATTTAACTACAGATATGTGAACGACTTTTTGCGCTAGTATTACGTGATATAGTACCATGTACTTATCTAACATGATATTCATCGATTGATCATTAAGGAATTTTGAAAAATGTTCAGCCAACGCGGCGAGCTCTTCTTCTAAAATTTTATCACTGGCTAACTCAAGATCTTTTTCAGTATAATCAGCTTGGGAGCCATGTGAACTACCATCACCAGTACCAATCAAGTAACTTACCTTTTCAGCAAAACTACTTTGGCATGGCTTTCGTGTCTGTTCCAAGGGAGGTGTAGGATTATCTGCTGTTACATCTACAGCAACAGTATGTGAATCATCATAAAACTTTCCATTCGTATACAAAACGAATAAGCAGTCTACATCTGCAAAGTTTCCCTTAAAAAGCTCATTTGTTTTTTTGGTTGCGTAAAAATTTTCTTTAACTTTTACAAGACTTTCATGAAAGTTTTTAATAAGATCATAATTTAAATAACTTTCATCGTCCTCTTTGTGTTTAGCTTGGATAAAAACAAGTAAGGGACGTTCTAGTCCGGTGATTTTGGCTCTGAGACAGACGTCATCGAACGCTCCAATGTCGTCCACGTTTGAGGCGAGGTGGAACTCTTGAACGGTGTCATCGTGGAGTAATCTGAAGAGGATTAAGCTGACGAGCCTCGTCTCATACAGTTGTCCACTGATACCGGAGGTGCCTGCACGTTTCTTGTACATGGTTTTAATCTTTGCTTGAATAGATTTACCTCAGACTGTTGGCGATCTTTTAGAAAGCACCAGTAGTGGGACAGATTATCTGTAAAAAAAAAGCAGTGTTTAGTTTGAGGCTCTGAATATATATTTATTGTAGTAGAGCCTTATGGGTTAATAATAATTTATAATTTCATCTCCACTTAAAAATAAGTTCAGTTCAAAATTGGTTCGGTATGACAAAATTCACAAGTAGAATTTTATCATTCCGAACCAATTTTGACCACCTTAAAGGTTAGAGACACCTGCTTAAAGCTATTTAACACCTTGTCGTGGTGGGGGAGCTATGTAACCGTGGTTAAGTCACCCACGGTGAAGCTAAGCGAGATCCCAGGAGTGGACGCTCCGCGGGCTTGACGGAGGCCTACGCAGGATGCGTCCAATGGTGCGGGTGCGAGGGACAGTTCTTCTGTCCCTCGCAGTCGGGCGCGGTTGCGGGAGGAGAGGCGTGTCGGTGTTGCGTTGCCGTGCACCCTATCTCCCGCGACCAAATGAGGGCGCACCATCGTTGCGTCGCGGTGGGGCCGCAGAGGAAGAGGAGATGCGGTGATGCGTTGCCGTCCTCCCTATCCTCTGCGGCCGCTAGGTGTTTTGGCGGCGGAGCCAAACACCTTCATCCGCCGCCAAGAGGGTTTTGTTCGGGGCCCGCCTAAACATCCTGCGGAGCAATACCCGTCGGCGGGTGGTGAGGAATGCTTCGGCGATACCCAACCCTCCGACACACGGGTACATGAGGAACACGGGTTGGTTTTTAGTCAGTAACAGTCTGACAGTCCCCTTCACCCTTCCCCCCCAGGGCGCAGGGATGAGGATTTTCCAACCCGACAATAGCTACGTGTAATGAAGAGTTTGTCGAATATGTCTGTTGTTATTTACAAGCAAGTAATTAAGTACAATGTGAAACAGTTGCAGCTCCTTACAAAAATAAAATATGTACCTATATATATTGGGGATTAAAAAGAGTGGCCACGAGTTTTATTGCCCGTTCTTTCTCGTGATTCTTCCTATAGCTTTGCGAACATTAAGTAATTTAGTTTAAAAAAAATTACGTTAATAAGCGTCTACTTGTTATCTAGATGAATAAAATTATTAAATGAAAATAAAAAGAAAATAGATACTTAAATAAGATATGGTCGAAATATTTAGCCTTAGAAGGTTGAGAACAGTTCATTGAAGGCAGTGATTGCCTAGTGGAGATACCAACAGACTGCCAAGCAGAGGTTGTGCACGTATTAAATTGTTAATTATCGCTTGCTCCGTGCCTCGGAGAGCACGTTAAACCATCGGTCCTGGCTGTCATGAAGATCTTTGAGAGTCGTTACGGGGAATCAAATAAACCATGGCATATCGCTATACCTTTGTGTTGCGGAGGGCAGACGGCAGTCGCTTTGTGTTGATATTCATTCATATCTGGTTGGACTGGTAAGCGGACCTCGGGCTCGAAGGCATGCAAGTCTTGGATGCAACCGGGGTAACGCTAGGAAGATGATGATGACTTAAAGCTATTTATTGGGTGCATAGGGTTCCCACCAAGAACTTAGGGTCCCAAGCCAACCTCACCTGCAAGTGGTGCACCTGCCGATCAACGGACGAGGCTCTGGCAAACAAAATATCCCGATAAGCGGCAATAGGCTCGCCACCTATTACGTGGGATCAAAACACTGGGGAAAAGTGGGCGTTTAATATGCCTCTGCCTACCCCTTCGGGGAAGCAGGCGTGAGTCTATGTATGTATGTAATAACAGCTCCTCGTATTGAAGAGTTTGTGGAACTGGAATTTGGTTCACACATCTTTTGAGACTAGTTCAGTTTGCTCGTTTTTTATAGACTCACGCCTGTATCCCCGAAGGGGTAGGCTGAGGTGTAATATTACACCCACATTTGGCCATGAATTTTTAGGTCCCACGTAATGGGGGGCGAGCCTATTGCCGTTACTGAGCACATCACCAGACTCCGTGCTGCTATTGAGAATTTGGAAAACCCCAGTAACACTTTGCCCGACCCGAGAATCGAACCCGGGATCTCCGATCAGAGTCGCTTACGCTATCCACTGAACCACAGAGGCAGACACAGATGTTCGTAATGATTGGTACAATATGGGATTTCAATTTTTGTTAAGGATATTTTATAAAGTATACATTTAGTAAAAAAAGGTTAATTTTCGCTCGCTTAAAATGTACGCGGTAGATGGCAATAGGCTCGCCCCCTACATTGGGACCGAAACATAACTAGCGAAGGGTGGGTGTGTAACACACCTCTGCCTACCCAATCGGAGATACAGGCGTGAGTCTATAAAATATATTTAGTAATGTATACTAACATAACGAAGTGTTATTTATATAATTCGGGGATTCCCCGCGCCTCGAACAAGCGGGGTCATCGAACCGTGCATCGAACAGTATCAGTCACAATGTCAAATGTGACATCACTCGCTGGACGCTACAAATATATCAACTATCGTTGCCCCGCTCACACGTATATCCACGTCCCCCTCGCACTTATATCTACGTCCCGCTCACACGTATATGCACGTCCCTCTCGCACGGTCCTTAGATAGATATGATAAAATTATGATATACCGTGATAAGCTGTCGTAATATAATTAAGTTTACAATGTTACTTATATGTGGTAGGCAGGGGTGTACTACACCGGTATAAATAAATGTGTAGTGTGTATTGAATTGTTAATTATCGCTAGCTAAACGGTGAAGGAAAATATCGTGAGGAAACCTGCATGTCTGAGAGTTCTCCATAATGTTCTCGAAAGACATGTGAAGTCTGCCCGCACTTGGCCAGCGTGGTGGACTATGGGCATACCCTTCTCATAATGAGAAGAGGCACGTGCCCAGCAGTGGGACAGTTGATATACAGGACCGATAATGAAATAACTGTGATTGTATTTAACAAGCTTGACTTTTTCATATTTATTTCTGCATTTTGATTACCTATTTACAACACTAATACAAGTCAAAACTCTATTCTAGATAATGCCGGCTTTTTCTAGCTAAATGACTTCTTGAGAAGAAAGGCCGAAACAAACTCAGTCATTGCTTATTTTTTGTATCATTTAAATTAATTTCGTCTGTTATTTGGTGTTCTAGTGGCGTAACGAACTAAATAAAGGACAAATGGAAGATGATAACTGAACTTGTACGACATAACACTCACCATAATTCGTATGCACGCTTGTGCGCATGCGCGCGTAGAGTGGCGTAGATTACTACTACTTACATGCGCATGCGCGACTTCACTACTTCGCACTAGGGATGTCGGAAGTGAAATAAAATATCGATATTTTACAAAATACCAAAATCGACTTCGATAACTACAAGAAAAAGTATCGATCATCATCCTCTTAGCGTTATCCCAGTTTCTAATCTGGGGTCCGCTTACTAGTCTAACCGGATTTGGCTGAATATTAGCTTTTCCACAGAGCGACTGCCTGTCTGCCCTCGCCCCTCCGCAACCCGAAGGGATAGCGATATTCCATGGTTTAGACTAGTGTCAGTTTATTTTAGAAGGTACTGACGCCCTGTAACGATTGTCAAAGATCTTCATGACAACCGGGACCGACGGCTTAACGTGCCTACACTCTATTGAGCGAGCCAAGGAATTTTTCAAACTGGTCCAATTTGACTTGGGATGTACAAACATCCCATGAAATCGCTCGCCGCTGCCGCCGCCGCTGTAGGCTGTGACCGGCCCGTAAGTCAATAATAGTGTGGAGGATAAAGGTGTGGTGTTCCTCCAACTAGAGGGAGGGAGGAGCCTCTAACCTTGGCCTGCAAGACTTTGAAGTAGGTATTCTTGACTACAGGATTCAGAATAATTTATTCGTATTACATCGCTGTTTATATACAAAATTTCCAAATAATCATAGCCAATCTAAACACAGATAAATAAAATGTAAAAATGTTCAAAACAATTAACCAATTAATTTAGAGCACAATCGGCCAATAATATTCGAGTCGATTTTACACAAGTAATCCACTCAAGTTTTCGCGCGCAAACGCAGAGATCGGTTTGAATGCACGTAGGTACTTATGTACCTACGTATACGGGCAGCATAACCGCGGCTGCTCATTTGCCGGCAAAAAGTAAAATATAAGCTGCGCGTCCACCGGATCGGAATCGGAGCGTACGAAGCGGACGGAGCGTCGTCATTTACAAAATGCCGATGGGGTGCGTCCACTGCATTCGCATTCAGCATCGACAATTTAGGTATTTTTAAAGCAGGAGGATAGTGACGAGGATATTGTTGTAGATTAATTTTCGGAGAATATTATACATTTGATGAATATCATAAATAATGAATATCATAGATTTTTGGGTACATTCATATGACTCTACTAAAGTAATTAAAACATCGTCGTTCATCGTGAATAAGTATTTTTGCCTACAGTTTAACGTCGCAAACACGTCAGAACTTGAAACGCTCGGAATCCGAATCATGCGTTCACTGCGGATGACGTCATCAGCACAAATACCGGTCTCTGGCGCAGAAATGTCGATCCAGTGCACGCAGTTTCATAGAAATTAATACAAAGCAACAAATCCTTCCGCTCCGTACGCTCCGATTCCGATCCGGTGAACGCACAGCTATATACTACGGAAATTTGCCGGGCGGAGGTCGAACGACGATGTCGATTGTCGCGCGTCAGCTGGTACGCCGGGCGTCGACGTAATAATATTTTGAAGAGCGAAGATTTCTTGAAGTCGTCGTCAGCGTGTATATCCTCGAGTTCGCAAGAGAAAGTTCTTCTTCGAGTTCGCAAGAGAGAGCTCATTCTGCGTAAATAGTAACACCAGTAGTTGAAAAATGTTCGGGTACTTTGAGATAACTTATACATTCAAGAAAAAGACAAATATCACCTCAGTCTGCCGTGAACATGAATTCTGTAAAGAATTCGAAACGTCGGCTAGTAATAAATTAAAATATAGTTTCTAGATCATTAGTTTCAAATGTAATAACTTAGTGAAACCAATATATCGCGATAAAATCCGTAAACTGTAGTTTAATTTCAATGTGTAACATTCGCGTAAACCCAAGAAGATACTAATTAACCAATTAATTTAGAGCGCATTCGGCCAATAATATTCGAGTTGAGTTTACGCAAGTAATCCGCCAGGTGGTACATATGTCGCGCGAGCGTTTTCGCGCGCAAAGCACGTAGGTACTGGGCAGCATAACCACAATAACCGCGGCTGCTCACTGCTCATTTGCCGGGCGGAGATCGAACAACGATGTCGATTGTCGCGCGTCAGCTGGTACGCCGGGCGTCGACGTAATAATATTTGAAGAGCGAAGATTTCTTGAAGAGGTCGTCAGCGTGTGTATCCTCGAGTTCGCAAGAGAACTCTTCTTGTTTCTATTTGGCACAAAAGTCTATAAAACTGTTCTTTTCAGAACAACAACAAAAGTCCTTGAACAGTCCTTGTCAGGACTATTATCACTGTTTCTATTTAAGCACTTAAGTCCTTTTCAGGGCTGTGTGTATCCATGTTTCTATTTACACATCACAAAAGTCACTGTTGGGACTGCTAGGTATAGGTTAGCCACAGCCTTATGTGTGTGGCGTGTGGCCATGTCCGGGCACAGAATAAGAGCGGTTTCAAACTAGCGTTTTATACGCGCGTGTAAGCTCGTTTTTGTAAGCGCATGTAGGCGCGTATAGGCGCGCCCTTTTGCATACGCGCAACTCGTGCGAGCGTTGACGCGCTTCTAGGCTCGTATAAGCGCAAGCAGTGAGATCAGTGTTGCCAGCGCCTTAAGTCATAAGTTACGTTTCGTTTCCTGAAATGTTAAATTTTAGCTACAAAAGCTAAATTATTGTTTTTTTCTTTAGGTATTTAAGAACTCGGAAGCAAAATGATCTCAGCAAAATATAAATGAGTCTATGATTGGCAAAATATGATAATATATGTCTAATGGTGTATTTAATCTTAGGATAAGCACAGACTCTATTTTAATTTGTTCGCAGCGCCATTTTCAGAGTTGATGCTATCTCGTATAGCACCTCACTAATGCTATGAGTTTGAACCAAAACTACGAGGTAATAGATCTGCTATTTTTAATCTGAACTAACAACTAATTAACACCAAAACAACACATATTACTAGTACTTTGAAAAAGGTACTTTTTCTTATGAATGTGCCAATTTTGGGTGAGTTCGTTTTGGACTTAAATGTTCTCAAAAGTTACAAAAATAGCCTTAAATATAAAAAAATACTTATATGTTACGCGAGGGGGCAAAAGTCAGGAAAAATGTAACCTTCTGGCAGCACTGGACGAGAGACACCTCCCCGCGCGACCACTTCCTGCTCTGCCTGAGACAGCGTTGCCAACTCTTCTTCTTTTTATTTAGATCTACGTATTTCGGACCCATCCCACTAACTTAAGTACCTTACCTTACTTTTAGACCCAGAATCTACGTATTTTCTAGTAACTAACAAAATAACGGGCATTTAATAAAAAGGAAGCGATAAGAAATACAAACCAATTTAAGTCCATAATTATTTGCTTTCTTGCAAAATATAAGAAACTAGAGGATACCCGCGCCTACGCCCGCACATTTTTTTATATATGTATACCCGATTTAATCATCATCATCATCAGCCTTTAACAGTCCACTGCTGGACTAGGCCTCTCCTTTGAATTGAGGACTTGGCCTACTATACCACGCTAGCCAAACGGGTTGGTATAGGGTTTGGATCAAGTTTTCCTTCTTTTACAGGGCTGTTCTCTGCACAATATGCTGCCTCTGTCGGCTCTTACGACACCCATGGGAAGATATAAGGTGGTGACATTACGTATTTTTTATCCGTCACCATCCGGACACCTCGATTTACCTGATTTGTGTGGACTAAATTGTGAATCTAAACCATTCTCAAGTCCCTTTGAACACACCCAAAAATTCCATCAAAATCGATCCTGTCGTATAGGAGAAGTTCAGTGACAATTACACCCACATAAGAAATACATATAAAGATAAAGTAAGTACTGTACTCTAAATAGAACCTATTAAATTTTCGAATAACATATTCAGAGCAATGTTTGAAACATTCGTTTTATTAATTTTATCCTCTTTAGTCCGACCTCCTTCCTATCTTTGAAAATCTGTATCAGCAACACTGGCCAGAGACCCCGAGCCAAAGAACCTTACCACCAAGGAGCAAGTACATATGGAGGGAGCATTTCAAAAAGAGTAGAAATCGTATATGCATCTCTTTTCTCTCTAATTACAGAACTGCATATGTTCGAGTGTGATAGCCATAGAGCTTTTATACAGCCTTGAATGACATATGCCAAAAAAAATGATATGTCATGTCGATGTTCGTCCAGCTGGAGTGAAAGCCGTGTCGAAATAAACTGCAATTTTAATTGCTACAAAATATTACAATTGAAGAAATGATCACTTCTAAACATTAAAATATTACCATAGTTTGTAATGCCGTCGGATGTAAAAGCCGAATGGGACTATTGACCAAAAATGGTCAAAAAATATCTTACCACCGGTAAGTCATAATAAGTAAAATTGTAGATATCTGCCGTAATAATTCTACAATGATATTTGTAAAGCTTATACTTAAAGATAAAGATAATGACCACCGTTGACACGTATTTTTATTCCATTAGTCACAATGAAATAAATATAATAGAAATATTTCGATAAAAAATATGAGGATAGTGTTGTAATACAATTGTCAGTTAGAAAACCAGTTTCTGAAAGATTATAATTTGAATAATTTGTTATTAATTGTGATTTTTTGTAGATTTCCAAAGAATGAAGGTTTGAAACTAAATTGGGTCCGAAATATGAGAAAGGGAGAATGGCAACAGTCCAATTCTTCTAAACTTTGTCGGCTTGATTTTGCGTCTGCTTGTTATCAAGCAGGATTTCAAAGAAAAGTTTTGCATTCTTATGCTGTGCCTACTATTTTTAATATCCAGATATCTAATACTGAGGTTTGTAATTCTACTTTATTATTATTACTTATATTTTTATCAATCAATATATACCAACATTGCAACTGTTAAAATATGCTATAGTAATCATATATACATATATGTATATCATTAACAGATTTGTGTTGTAATTTTCAGAAATGTCCGAAATAACGAAACCTTATTTTTAGAAGCGATAATAAAGCTTCAAGAGAGAACATGGCTTGCACTTCTGGAACTCAGGATGAAAAATATATTGTTCGTAAATGTTAACTGTTTCCGTCCACGTACATCCCATTTTGGTAACATATATATGTAACATATAGTATCACACCTGCCGGTTATCGTGTGCGTCACTTTGTGGAATAAATAAATGATTTTGACTATTTTGACTTTATTTCAATTATTTTCCAATACACAATGTCACATAGAATCAGAATCAGAATAAATATTACCAAATGTACGGTTTAGACAAAACTTCATTTTATTGTAATGCAAGTACTTTATATTATTTGGAAATTTCTGAAAAGCGACTCATCATAGACGTGGATAAATTATACTCTGACCACCAGTTCGAAGTGGATACTTGAATTTATCCTGTGAATAAACGGTAGGAGAGGAGCTTCGCGAAGGACATTGTCAATTCGATTTCCAACTTCGTAATTTTATGAGAAAATTTTAATTTACGATTAATATTGCATTATTATTTCAGCCAAAATACTATCTTTGCTGGACATAAGACAAGTCTCCTCAAGACAGTAATCATATCTTATTATTACCTCTCTTTTTACAGTATTTGTTTGTTTGTGGGCACCTAAGTATCTAAATAAAAGATCGTAAAATAATATACTACTGATATATTAATTAATCAAATGCTTATCTTGTCTCTAAAGTGTCCCTCAGAGAAAAATTCAAGGAAATAAATATTCTGACTGTAGCATCTCAATATATTTTTGAAAACTTAAAGTATGTTTATAGAAATATTAGTTATTTTAAAAAGAAATCTGACATACATTCTGTGAATACCAGGAACAAACACAATCTTACTGTGCATGCCACTCGTCTTCACAGAATCAGCAATTCGTTCGTGGGGCAAAGTATACGCTTCTACAATAAACTACCTATTGGTATAAGAAATCTACCATATAATACGTTCAAAAGCGTTGTTAAAGCAAAATTATATAGACATGGATATTATACAATTCTAGATTATATGAATGATAAAAACGCATGGGATTGACCAGCTCAATGTATACACTAGACATACTTAAATTATTTATAGATTAATTATTTTGACTCTAGACATTATACATCCAGTACATATTATTATATAGTATTTATTGTTTTTATTATTAAATGTGACATTTAATTACTTTTATATGACCGTATGTTAGTCTTATTATCATATACATAAATTATTTATATATTGATTATTTTGACTCTGGACATTATACATCCAGTACATATTATTATATAGATGTTTTTTTTTAATTTTTCATGATTAAATTTGACATTTGATTAAGTACTTTTATATGACTGTATGTTAATCTTGCTATCATACTGAATTTGTTTTTATACATGACATCCAAATTTAATATTATTTTTACTGACAATTGTATGTAATTCTCTTTTTTTACCTTGCTGCATTTATGCTTTTGAGTCATAATGCCATTATTATGGATGTTTTATTGTTATTATGATATTATTCATTCATTTGTTAATTTAGATTATGCTATTGACTGTAAAATTATTATTATTGTAATACCATTATAGATCATGATGATATTCCTATAGATAACTTAAAATTGTCAATATGTGAGCACCATGTAGTCGCTTTCTCTTTTTTTTCTAATTGACGTGATGATTGTCATGCAGTTCTGGGTCGTCATGCTCACTAAAAAGTCTTGCTTACGGTGGCGTTGTGGGTCGGGTGGTTTGGTTCCCTAAAAAATGGTTGAGCTAAGCTATGGCTGAGTCTCACGTCATACTCGTGAACGGGTGCCGTCTGCCGGGATTGGTCGGCTCTGAACTGCTGCTGCAATTCTATCAAAAGATAACTATTTTTTAGTCTCTCACTCGTATAGTCGTCTCACATTGTACTCACATATTTATACTTTATGTTGTATACTTATTATTATTTTTTTTCTTAAATAATTATCTGGACTTTAAAAGAGACTATGACCTCTGAGTTTGTTTCGGATGTTTCTTCTCAGGGCAGTCAGTTAGGAAACACCGGCCTCATCTAGCCTAATTAAAAAAAAAAAGTATGACTTTGTTTAAGTGTTTATTATAATGAACCTATGAACAAATAAATGATTTGAATTTGAATTGAATTTGAATTCTACATACCGAATTATATACCAATACCAATCAAAAATTAATGCATGAGTACATCACTATTGACAGTCATTTCTTCTTTTGAAAAAATTGCGACATGAGTATTTCAAGAGGTAATAAATACAATACATCTGTCTGGGTTACACATATGACATTTCCTACAAGTAAAAAAAAATTACGATAGGTTTCTTGATTATGCTTAAAGCTATCCCTCCATATGTACTTGCTCCTTGCTTACCACTCTGTCAGTCCTGCGTCTCAGTTGACAACTTCACATTGAAAGAAAGAAAGAAAGAAAGAAAGAAAGATAAAATTTATTCAGACAGCACACAGGACCCAAACAAAAACAAATTAAAATAAAACTTAAAACAACACTTAGGTAATATTAAAATAATATGATTTAATTTTATAGCTGTTATGAGGTAGGTGTCCCAAGGCTGACCGAACAGGTTGCCAGATCAGCATTTAGCCCAGTAAAGCTAGAGCATTCCTAGGCGACTGATTTTCATCCGGCACCTTTGTGACAACACGGATGTACAAACCCCGGCTGCACTCCACGCTTATCATGTATTGTATCTAAGTATGTGTTAGTGTGTTATGAGTAGGTAGTGGTAAAGTGTGTCGAAAACTAAACAAAATACATATTATCCATGTATTATAAATTAATCAGTGGGTGATGTTATAAAATAATAATAATAATATTAAAATAACATAAAATTAATTAAAATATTGATAATAAAATTAATGAAATATAAATTTAAAATTCAATTCAATAGCTAAAATTAGTGATAACATAAAATTGCATGGGAATAGAACAATCAAATAAAAGACATGTCAGTATTTACGTTACCCAGCTTACACTGTGATTCCAAGAAATATTTTCTAAGTCGCTTCTTAAATGTGACTGTACTCTTTATTTGTCTTATCGGGGGCGGTAAGTTATTCCATATTTTTGAAGCTGAGTAACGAAAACTACCCCTGAACGTAGCAGTATTGTGACTGTATATCGACAGCTGCTGTGCGCACCTCCTACCTGTACATTGTCTCTGGCTCGTGACCCAATTAAGCTTGGTATACAGGTATGTAGGTTCCTTGTATTTGATGACCCCGAAAAGAAGGCTTGCCAAGTGAAGTTTGCGGCGTGATTTCATTTTTAAAATTAAATGCTGGTTTAAAAATGGCGTGACATGACTTCTGGGTGGAATAGAGAAGCAAAAACGGGTGCAGGCATTTTGAACGCGTTGAATAAGTCGATTTGTTCTAGCTAAGAGACGAGGTCCATAGACGGTGTCAGCATAATTTAGTTTTGAAAGAACTAGTGATTCAACCAGCTGCACTCGAAGTTCCTCAGATAAGTATGGTCTCATTCTATACAGGATCTTTAACCGGTAGAAACAATTGCGTACAGACTCCGCTATATGTTCCTCGAATCTTAGCTCATTATCCATGCGTAGCCCGAGATTTCTGGCTTCGTTCACCCTTGCAATAGGCTGTCCCATCAAGAATATCGGAAGTGATGAGGGCAATGCACTGATTTTGTGTTTGGTTCCGAAAAGCATATATTTGGTCTTAGTGGGATTGAGCACGAGACAGTTGCTCTCACTCCATTCCGATATTCTTTTTAAGTCTTCGTTCAGAGCAGCTATAGCCATTTTATACTCATCGGGTCTAAAAGACACATATACCTGTATATCGTCAGCGTAGATGTGATAGCGGCTAGTTTGGATACATCTCGTTACGTCAGCACAATACAGGCTAAACAATAAAGGACCGAGTATAGAGCCTTGCGGCACTCCTCTTTTTACCAGAGCCTCCTCAGAAACCCGGACCACTCCATCGCTCGACCTAAGCTCCACATACTGCCGACGATTATCAAGGTAGCTGTGGAACCATTTTAATGTCTCACGGTCAAATCCATAGTAATGTAGCTTGGATAGCAACAAAGAAATGTCAATGCTGTCGAACGCGCGCGAAAAGTCCAGCAGAACAAGAACAATACACATTCCAGAGTCCAGGGAAGACAGTATGTTGTCGGTCACATCGAGGAGAGCCGTTGAAGTGCTATGCCGTTTTCTAAAACCTGACTGTAACGCAGGCAGTATCGAGTGTTTTGCTAAATAATCGGTCAGTTGCTGACTGACAACTTTTTCTATTATTTTAGAGACACATGGTAAAATACTAATTGGCCGAAGGTCTGATATAACCGTTGGCGTAGGTTTCTTTGCAAGTGGCCTAACTGCTGCAACCTTCCACGAGTCAGGGAATGTCGAAGTTTCAAAGGAACTATTAATTATGTGAGTCACAGAAGGAAGCACGTAGGGCAAAGACAAAACCAACATCTTTAGATTAATAGCGTCACATCCCTCAGCATTGGACTTCATGCCTAAGATGTGGCGCATTATCTCGGACTGATCTACAGACGCTATTCGAAATATAGCATCACTGTACTTATTAAATTCGTAATATGTCAGCAAGGACAACGTGGGCCTCGCCCTACCAGGAACCACGAGAAATTCTTTATTTATTTGGTCAGGGTCTGTAAAATGAGGCGGCAGCTCGTTAGATTGGCCCTTATGTGTAGGTGTTAATGTGGATTTAATACTTTTCCAAAGGGATTTGGGGTCTTTTATTTTATTATTTATATTGTGTTTAAAAAATGCGCATTTTTCGTTGTGCAGAGAGGTGATTACCAGGGACTTAAGATCTTTATAATACTGCATTTTAGAGTCAGTTTTTGTCACCCTATAGTTTAATAATGCCTTATCACGTAACCTCATCATGTCCCTTATAGTGTCCGTTATCCATGGTGGTGAGTGTTGCTTTATAGTATATAATTTGAGAGGCGCATGCATATCGAACACTGACAAAAGACAGTGATTGAATAATTTGACTTTATCGTTTACACGAGAAATGTCATATAAGTTGTCCCAATTTATACTGCTTACATCCCTCTGGAAACTATCCTCACATATATTATTTAATGGTCGACACACCACAGAAAATGGTTTAAAGACATCACGCTTGATTTCTAACTCACAAATAACAAAACAATGTCCCCGCGATGAGACAAATGGTTCCACAGCCACTGATCTCTCTTTGAGATTCGTGCACACCAAATCGATGAGTGTCTCGGTTGTATCAGTAAAGTGCGTAGGTGAAGCCACCAATTGTCTCAGACCCAGATATCCCAAAAATTCAAACAGCTTCCTGGTTTTAGGCTCGTGTCCCTGCAGCAAATTCACGTTGAAGTCCCCGGTCAGCAGTAAATGATCGCAATGTCCCAATGTGCTAATTGTATCCGTAAGAGCGTCTAAAAAGAGGTCAAGTTCAAGCCATGGTGGCCGATATGCGGTACCAATTGCGATTTTCTTACCGTTTATAGTTAAAGTAAGCCACATTTGTTCGACCGAATCGTATCTGCTATCCGGAGAAACAGTCCAGGCGCGCGCGCTCAAGCCCCGCCTTAGGTAGAAACCGGTCCCGCCGCCGCGGCCCCCGCGCACAGTCGCCGGGCGCGGTACATGAACCAGTCGAAAATTAGGCACGATAGGAGAACGGTCGTCCTCACCGGGTCGAAGCCAAGTTTCATTCACCGCTACGATGTCAAAAGAATGTCGCGCGAAGACCGAAATGAACTCGTCATGATTTGTCCCTAAAGAGCCCGCATTTATAAACCCAACTTTTAAATATTTGTCCTTTTTAACCATAGTTAAATGTGTTCATCATATTATAAGTAATCATGGATAGTATAGGATTTTTATAAATATAATGTGTGGTTACGCATGAAAAATGGGTAAGTTGTGAGTGATATGTATAATATTGAGATAGCTGTGGGCAAACGAATGTAAATAAATGTGCGCGAACGTTTTGAGTGTTATTGTTACGGATCGGGGGGTATGTATGATGTGTTTCTGTATATTGTGAGTTGATTCCAATAAATAAGTACAGGCGACGAGTGTGTAAATACAATGTTGTGATTACGCTGAGTGAGTGGGACTTGTACACAAGACAGTTATAAGGCCTCGAGGGGACACATACCTCATAAAATACCACTAAAAGTACAAAAACAGAGCAGCATAGACATATTGATATACGTAAGAACACAGTATAACGGACATATTGTAAACATTGATCGATCGATTCACTGAACAAATAGACATGAGTTTTTACATTACAAAAGGAACATATATTAGCCAGAAATAGTGTAAATATTGATTGATACCGGACATAGTGCAAGCATAGAATGATGTATAGGCTGAATAAATAGACAAGAGTTTGTACATAGGAAAATAGACATATATTTGCCAAACAAACTATTAACAAAAAATTTTGTCGATATCCTTATCGCATCTAATTCTTTCAACCCTTTTACCATCTTCCTTACGTGCCAGTATTTTGCCATCCTTGGTCCATACGTACTTCCAATTCACACGGCTGGCGGCCTGCCGTGTGAGATAGTATAGATGTCGGTTAGATTTGGTCAGACGTTCATTGACATAGATGTGACTCTGCGTCCCAGGCATGCCCAGGTCCGATGAGGTAAGCCCGCGACGTACACGAGCCGCGCTAAGGATTTGATCCCGGATCGTACGCCGTGAAAAGCGCACGGTGATACAACGTGGCCGTTGTGTTGTGGGGTCGGCAGTAGATGCATATTGGCCAGAGTTGACTTCCTCAGTCCTGTTGCGCCGCGACGAACCCACTCGATGAACATGTACAACATCTCTTTCATCCAGAGCTATGCCGAGCTTAGTGGAGAGAAGCTTTACAGTGTGCAAGACGCTTTCATCCTTGTTTTCAGGGAGCCCAGTAATGTCGATATCAGTCAGCATCAACTCTTGATCCCGTTCATTTATTTGACACCTCAGATCGGCAATGGTATCTTCCACTGAGTCTATGTTAGGTGGTATGATTTTCTCGAATCGGGTCTCCAGAGATGAGATTTTAGACTCGAGAGTTGTAATGGCGTCTTTATGCAGCGTGAGCTCAGTTTTAAAATAAGTGATTTCATCCCGGTATTCGCGGACGTCAGCTCTGAGTGCGCTAATCTCGTTGCGAATTGAGCGTATCTCGGTGGCCAGGTCAATGGAACCAGCAGCAAGGGTGCCTGATGCCGCTGTGTCGGGACTTGAGTCCGAACGATGGCCCTCCACAATTGTTGACGCTGAGGTGTCATGAGATACGATGACTTTGCATTTACTGCAAGTCCACGTAGATTTAACCCTGGCTGTTTCAGGAACCTGGGCGCACTCTCTATGGAAGGAAGCATGGCATTTACAGCAACGCACACTACCCGTAGATGACAAGAACTTTCCACACTCACCACATTTAGCCATAGTATTATTGGGTGCAAAATATGTAGTTCCAGGTATGGCCGACAGAGTGCGCTGTGCAGCTATTTATAGGTAATTGTGTTTTAACGGTTATTTCACGATATCACACATATACACTATAATGCCTTTAGGCCTGATATGGATTGCGCAAACACTGATCACTGCGACACTGGTTATTGTGTGTGAAATTTAATTTTTTATTTGTAATTTCTTCACAACCGGGTAGTTTTTATAAAGTTTATTACTCGCGAAACTTTGTTTAGTTCTTATTACACCTTTACTTTAAGCATTAACACTGTTTTTAATTATTGATATAAACTGTATTGTAATAAATGTTTTCACCATAACGTTTTATCATAGAACCAAGTATTTAAATTTTATTTGTTTTATAACAACTCGAGCACAACAGCTGACTTTGACATCCGTGACGTCACCCCCAGTCCCACATTGCGGATATACATAACATACGTTTCACAATGTCATATACTGTTGAACGCTTTATTATTGAAATTGAATCACGCCCAGCAATATGGGATAGTAGGGCCAAGGAATATTCTAATAGAATAATAAATCGAAATGCTTGGGAGGAATTATGTGCAGCGTTGGAACCAAACTTTCAAGAGAAAACAAGTGCAGAAAAATGTCTCATAGGTGCCTATCTTGATTAACGTTTTTCATTGCTTGAATCTATATTTTTTATTATGATGAGTAGTTGAAACCTAATAAGGTGCTATGTTTATTGTAAAATTAAAAAATAAAAGGCATTTTAATTTTATTTTATAATTACTCTTATGCATATTTTGATTGCCATGGAAGTGCCCCTGCATCACTTACAAAATAGTCAGCAAAATTGTCGCGGATATCATAATTATGCCGTTTTATTTCTTGTGCTTGGTATTAAATTACCTACAGTATCTTGAGTGTCATTTGTCAGTGTAATCGAATTATTCTCTCTTTGGCCAATAAAATTATGTAGGACACAACAAGATTTTACAATATCTTCGCAGAAATCAATTGACACATTTATAGGTCGATGGAGGATCCTCCATGTATTAGCCAGAATACCAAATGCACATTCGATATGGCGGCGGGCTCTAGAAAGTCTGTAATTGTAAATTCTTTGTTTTGGTGACAAATTGTTGCCACTATATGGTCTTTGCATATTTTCTTCCAACCCAAAAGCCTCATCGCCAATGAAAGTGAACGGCAAAGGCTCGCCTGAACTATGTAAGGGTCTGGCTTTAGGAATATTTAATGACTTTTCTTTAATCATTTTATATAGTGTACTGTTTTTGTATATTTGCGAATCTGCACTTTTTCCGTAAGAACCCACGTCAATGAAAATAAAATTAAAATCTGAATCGCAAACTGCTAATAGCACTAGAGAAAAATAATGCTTATGGGCATTTTCGTCGGAACATGTACAAAATTTCAAAAATGCATGATTAGACCATAACTTTAGTAAATAATATATTTTTTATGAATTTGCATGCTCGTTTTTAAAATCTTTGATTTAAAACATAGAGTACTGATGAATTTCAGTTACTTTTATTTTAATTGAATTAAAAGGAATTTAGTGCAGTTAATTTTGTCATGTTCGTTACTCATAAAAGAACTGTTGATAAAATAAAACGAAATGTTCGTTTGACATTTTAATGATTTCAATAATTTGTAAGTATGATGTTAGTCAATTAATAATGAAAAACTGTTTTATAGCAAAATATTTAATTAACATTTTTGCAATAAATGCGTCCTTACCGTTACTTATTGTTGGATCACAATATTTCACTTTAATGTATTCAAAAAATTACTGTACGTAAAAATCCAATTTTTTGTTTATTAGTATTTACTAAGCTATTAATTCTATACATACAGTAATAAGTTGGAACATCTTAATAAAAATAGGAAATAATTAACAAATACAGTAAAATTTCGTAAGGGACAGTAACGTTACCTGACCTACCCGTAACAAACAGGACACAGTAAAGTTGAGATCACACTTCGACATTTTAGAAGTAACTAATATAATAAGCAAAAAATATTTTTGCTTTTTATTATCTAACATAGCATAATATCTAGTAGTGTTAGCCTGCAAAAAACGAAATAAACGATTTCTTCAATTTTGACAAAACAAAAACATAAAAAGTTCTAGTTTGCAACCGCTTAATTTAATAAACTTCTGAAAATAACGTACATTATATAGTTATCAGCTCTTTAATTTAAAACTTTGGGTTTTCTATAAATTCATAAAATAAACTTCCATCAAGCTGTGGCTTCGAAAAATAATAGTCATGTAACAATCAAGTCAATAACCGACAAACAGTCGCTACTTTAATTTTATTCGGTCCGGCCGCATATGGAATACTGTTCTCATCTTTGGGCAGGGGCACCCCAGTACCAGCTTCTCCCTCTAGACCGCATCCAACGGAGAGCCGCTCGAATTGTCGACTGCCAAGATATTTGCAATGGGTTAGACCCCTTGGCGCTGCGTAGAGATGTAGCCTCGCTATGCATCTTTTATCGCTTCTACTATGGGGAGTGCTCCGAGGAATTGTTCGGATTAATCCCTGCCGCATCTTTCCGCCATCGTTCTACGCGACAGCATTTCCATCCCCATCATTTAGATGGTTGGCAATCCACAACGGTGCGTTTCTCTAGAAACTTTCTGCCTCGCACCTCAAAACTGTAGAATGATCTGTCACCTGCGGTTTTTCCGAACCAATACGACCTTCAAACCTTCAAAAGAAGAGCGTATTCCTTTTTAAAAGGCCGGCAACGTACTTGTGACTCCTCTGGTGTTGCGGGTGTCCATGGGCGGCGGTAATCGCTTAACATCAGGCGATCCGTCTGCTCGTTTGCCCCCTATTCCATAAAAAAAAAATTATCTTGGCAAGAGATCAGTACAAAATACAGTTTAAATCATTTGGTTTGTCCGATTGATTTAAAAAAAACATCCTAGATTATTACACCATTCGAAAGTGTCGCCAATAAGGTTCAAATTCTGGCAAGTAAGAACATATGGCAAACTAACGGAAAGTGCTTATTTTTAACGAAACATCATCATCATCCTTAGTAGCGATACCAGCGATACTTTCGAATGGTGTAATAAACAGAGAGTGTTATTTTTTAAATCACATTAATAATTATAACTATTTGATACGATTCATTTAAATTAGAATTATTTCGTTGATTCAAAATCCATCAAACACCCACCGTGGCACCATGGGCACTTAGCTCCTTGTGTGTCGCAACTTTATGCGGTCATGTTCGTTACTTTTTTGGTCCGGCTTATACGTTACCTTTCGTATGGTATCAGACAGGACGTAACGGAATCACAATACTTAGCAAAACTTTATTAATAATCAAAAATGTTGTTTTGTTTTCTTATAATGAATAATGTATCTTGCTGTAGAATTAACTAACATGTATGGTACAATACATATCAAACTGAGGGTGATAGTAATTGTTTGGTAAAATCGTGATTACTTACCGGACAATCGGATAGAAAACGAGGGATCGCCTGCTGTAAAGCTCCGGCCGGCTCCTGACACGACGCTAAAATGGCCGACAGCGAATGACGGCTTCGACTTTGGTGTTACCATTTTAATAAAACACAACGTAATATATAGAAAATATTTTTAAATTGCTTAAACTTCGGTAACAATGCAGGACATGTCCGTTATCAATAAAACGATGGGACAATATTTAAAATTAGAAAATAAATTATAATTAAGATATAAAACTGCATTAATGTGTTTTTTATTAAATAGAAATTTATTTTGCCATAGAAAAGTTAGAAATTATAAAGCATTTATAGAAAAAATCATCGAAATTGGCAACTCAAAAGTAGTTTAGTAGAAATGGGACAGTACTGTATAGAATATTTGACAAACTTTGAAATTAATTTTCATGTCTTTTAATCAATAAATGTTATATTTTATGTATGGTAAACGAATGTCCGGAAGGTCGTTCAAATATATACAAGAAGTTGCAGTTATTAAAGATGCATTGACTTCAGTTAAAAAAAAAATAAACATGGGACAACCAAAATTTTTGGATGTACATGTTTTTATGAAAATGCCCTTATAATTAAAGTAAAGTGAGCCACTGTGAGCCGGTTGAACTACTTCTATATGTTTGCCATCGATAGCACCTATAAGATTAGGAAAGTTTGTGCTACTGTTGAAGCCTTTCGCAATTTTCAACCATTCTTCTTCAGATGTTGGTGGCATGCATATAAATTTCAAAGAATTCCATATTGTTATACAAGTTTCCCGCACAATGCTTGATATTGTAGAAATCCCACATTTGTATGAATAATGCAGTTCGGTAAATGTGCATCCCGATGCTAGAAACCTGCAACAATTCATTACGTTATTTTTAATTCATATAATAAATAAGTACATGTTTCAGGCACTACTATTCAGAAAAAATGGAAAAGCATCAGAGACGCATTTGCCCGAGAACTGAAGAAATATAATTTTAAAAGTGGGTCTGGAGCCAAAAATTCAAAACCTTACGCCTACTTCAATAATCTGTTGTTTTTGAAACCACTGTATGAAACAAAACCAACAAACGAACAAGAAAATACAGAAGTTATGGAATTTGTAAACATTGAAGATATTAATAATGATAATGATAATAGTAATAATTTTGCCGATATACCTGTTGAAACAACTAGGCCTAGCACGTCAGGAAAAAGAAAATATGAAGAAAATTTGTTCAAGATCTTAGCAGATAATGTTAGAAATAAAAAGCAAAGATATGAAACAGATGACAATGATCCGGACAAACAATTTTTGTTATCATTATTACCGGATTTAAAAAATATGGACCCAAGTACTAAATTTGATATAAAATATGATATAATGAGGGTTATGAAGAAATATAAAGATTTTAATAAGTCCTATTCAGAATATGGTTATCCAACAGGCACTACTTTTATGAGTAGTCAGTATTCAAATTCACCATCACACGCAAGCCCCCCACCCGTTTCGTCTATTCCATTGCGATCTACTTCCAAGATTCATCACACCAATTCAGAACACCAATCCCCGGAGAATAGTGAGGAAATATATCAAGATTTATTCGTAATAATATAATTTCTTAAAAATAAATTTTGTTTATGTAAACATTTGACTTTTACTACTCACCTTATCGTGATCACTAGCCTCTCTTCAGCAGATATGCTTTTCCTTAACACAGTATCCTTATGCTCTAACCCTGATTTTAATATATTTATCAATGCATCAAAAGTGCTCAATGACATTCTAAAGTAATTTTGGAATCGTTTAGAATCACTTCGCAGTTCTGGGTAAAGTGTATTAAAGTGACCGGTTCTCAGTCTTGATGCAACTATCGGTGACACCCAGCATCTTTTTCGTCTTCTCAGTCGACGGCGAATAAGTAACGCAAATAACAATGTTTCTTCGTCAGAATCCATGTTTACATTGACATTTCCAATAAAATAATAAGTCTATGCACTGACACATATCACTACCGTTTCAAGCGAACACGCCGAGATATGCTCGTTTACGCGCGTCAGGTTTTCTGAAGCGCGTAATGTAGCGCGCGTGTAAGCGCGTATGCAAACACGACCGTATACGCGCAGAAAAATACGCTAATCTAAAACCGCCCTAAAGAATAGTACTAACGTACAGAAAATTCACTTGTCAAACCAATTTATTGAATTTGCGACTCTTGCTACTAAGCAACAAAGTGCAATTCAACTCGCATAAGCACTCAGTGCCTAACGCTCGGGCCACACTACCTTACCGTCTACCGGGCTGTTACCGCCATAATTATGGCAATAAATTACCGTTAAATTACTGCGTGAAGTCGTGTGGTTACACTAGAGTTTACCGAGATATGCCAATGAACTAGGCGGTAAAAATATCATTTTTCAAGATGGCGGATGAAGCTGCAGCTGTTTGGTATTTTATGAGTGCCAATTATTTTAACATGAATCTTTTAAATTTTTAGCTTTCTGTCGGGTATCCTAGAGAGACGGTTCGGATTGCAATAACTCCAAAAATTCGAGCGCTTTTTCATTTGACCACTCCATATCGGTAGATAGTGTAGATACGTGCGTCGTCGTCGAACTCGTGTTGCACACTGAACAAACGGTAGTGTGGCCACAAACGCAATAATTACTGCGGTAATCTTCTTTGATGTGCGAAAAAGACCGCCGCCGGAGCTATTGCCTACCGGCATATGCCATATTGATTGGCATTGTAAAATTATGGCCATAAATCGCGGTTACACCTAGGCGTTGTTGAAATTATGGCAATAATTGTTGGCATATCCCGGTAGTGTAGCCCGAGCGTAATGCGATATTAACCTAACCGTTCCCTTTCTTTTCTAACACATAACGCTGTCACTGTCTGGCGCGGAGTGGCGCGCTAGGGTTGTTGACTTGCCGCTGCAACTATAATATTTATTCATCGTCTATCTACCTACTTGACCATGTACCTAATAATAAATAATTATCATATAAGTATCCTATCCCACTATTTGAGCTCGTAGAACAAATACCATAAAAATTCTGGTTGTTTACATTTTTACTATACTGATTCTTAGTTATTTCCTAAACGCATGGACCGATTTACATGATTCAAACAGATAAAATGGTTTTTGAACTAGATCTTTAATTTGACACCATAATCGTTAAGATATCTCAACAAACAAAAAATCAAATTTTCAAGTTGCTCTCGTAATATAAATAAAATCAAATCAAATTTTCAAGTCGCTTTCGACACTCAGTTAATTGAGCAATACTTTGCATTAGACTTGTGATGATACATTTTTGTTGTTAAAGGCGCTTAGGTATATAATTTGAACAGTGTATGAACACGGCGCGTGAGAATACGGAGCGGTCGCACTCGTTGCGTTGCGTGACGTCTAATGTGAGCGGCGCGCGGCAACCCACTAAATCCAACCACGTCGACGTGGTCGGCCGAGGTACTTGTAAGTTTGTACCTAAAATGCGAAGTGCGCCAGGCCTGGTACGGGTCGAATGCGCACACTGTGCGCCGTGGATTCGACCCGGAGATATGTCCAGGCCCTCTGCGTGGCTGTCTGTCGGTCTTTCTACGAGGCTGTTGCTGCTCTTTATACTCCTGATTTAATTCTTTGTGGATTCCAAGTCAGTTTTAACTTTTCCGGGACTTCACGAGTGTCAAAACTTTGTGCCATTATAGCCAGCAGTGACCATAGTCACGTATCGTTTTAGATTCACAGTCCTGGAAAAGAAGGAGGAAGGTCGGCACCTATACAAGACTAGATGAGCCCACGGTTACATTCTCGTTATTTAGGGCTACTTGCTCCGCTGATCCGCTCCCGTGGCTCATAGCGTAATGTTATAATTATAGCCTTTCTCGACAAATGGGCTATCTAACACTGAAAGATTTTTTCAAATCGGACCAGTAGTTCCTAAGATTAGCGCGTTCAAGGAAACAAACAAACTCTTCAGCTTTATATTATTAGTATACAGGTGTCACAAGACCCATCACCAAATCGAAGTCTACCTACTCGTTTTGGACATTATGCCAAGTCATACTAAGCAAAAATAATACCTGGCAAACGAACTTTCTTTTAAGGTGACACATTTTTTAAGCTGCAATTAAAAGTGCACGCATGCAATGCTCGAAATACCTTCTCATCCATGGGTGCATATGACATTTATAGAACACATTGGCGGGGTAAATTCATCGATTTTATACCTACTTCGAAAAATTGTACGTATAGTGACTTAGAGCCTCATCATCTCTTGAACCAATGACTTCCCAGGTATGGTGCCGAAGTAAAAAATGTTCCTAATGATTGGTACAATATGGGATTTCAGTTTTCGTTAAGGGTCTTTATACACCCTGATGATAAGATGATGTATGACAAATGTTCCTATTGAGAAACGTCTCGCAACTCAAACAAGCTCAAGCTAGACCCCAAAATATGAATAGATCGATAGACGCCTTTTTAATTACAGCATGAATGTGCCGGCTCGACCAAGGTAGTAGGTACTAGGTACTCTCTCAGAGTATAGACGTAAACTAACACTACTGTTGCGCTTTTTTCGGTGAGATTCCGCTGATCGCTCCTCCTATTCCTTTTTCTATCCTGGCCGGCCATTTATAGTGACGACTGAGTCCCAATCGCCTCGGTGGTCTGCCCCGGCACCGGGGCCCATGGGCAAAATAGTTGCATATGCCCCGGTGGCGCCGGTTTCGGGGCACCGGGGCAGATGAGACACATTTAGTTGCATCTAGCTGCCTCGGTGGCACTGACCTGCACTTAACGGGGTAGTTGACACAGATTAGGTGTCATCTTCACCAGTCTGCTTTTAACGTGGAAATAGCGTGATACTTCCCACGGGGGAGAGGCAACAATGTTGCCCATGGGTAGTACACTCCTTATACCTCCTCTGGTGTTGCTTGTGTCCATGGGCGGCGGTTATCGCTTACCATGAGATGAACTGATGAGAAAAGAAAAATACGTGCTGCGACCCTATATTTTCAACTATCGGTTTCATCCGCGTCCTGAGGGGACTACTTCGCGTACCCGAAAAGCCCAAATATCTTACGGACCCCCATTTTTTCTAAAATAAAATATAGCCTATAGCGAGTAACTCGCAGATAATGTAACTTTCTAATGGTGAAAGAAATTTTAAAATCGGTCCAGTAATTTTTGAGTTTATCCATTACAAACAAACAAAAATACAAATTTTTCCTATAAAAAGATGTAGTGATGTAGTATATTATTCCAATAAAAAGATGTAGATTAGTAGTAACTGGGCAAAGAAATAAAACAACAAAATAGGATTTCTTCATCATTTTAAATCTATTACTTATAATTTTCAGCCTAGCTTCATTCGACATAGCTTTATTTTTAGGCTTCTTTTTAGCATACGACGAGTACTTATATTTTGTCTCTCTCTTAACCAATTTTACTACAAAGAACTTATACCCACATTTTTCACAAGTATGCCTTTTTCCGACTTCACTTAACTCCCCATAGCAGTCGTAATTTTGCACACTTTTATTTTTACAAAATGAAAAACACATATCGCAAAGTTTCAAAGTCGTGGTTTTGGTAATATACGGTTCTTCAGCGCCATTTTCTTCGTTTTTCCCGCCAAATTCCTTCGTAGTGATGTCCTTCGTAATGTCAATAATTTTTTCATCGTTATCGGTTTTCCAGTGTGTTTCCAGCTTGTGGTTTAGTAAATTTTTTCTACCGCCTAATATATATTGGTTACATATTTTACATAGACTAACTCTGCTATTTTTTATAACTATGTGATGCGATTCGTGAATAATGGTTTCGTATCTGAAAGAAAAAGAAAAATGAGTAAGGTAACTAAATAATGACCTCATCTACTCTACTCAACAAAACACTAAGTCTGCCAATCCGCACTTAATTAGCGTGGGACACTAATGACCTAACTACCTAACTCTTCTAAGCAGTGGAATAGCTCATTTCAGCAGGGCTGGTGAACATGGTTCTGCTCAATGTATGTAGTTCTGACTGTCTCGAATATTTTTAATTAAACAAATATATTATGTATTTCAAAGTAGCTTGCGTCTTATTCAATAGCCAACGCAGCCTCTTCTATTCCAGTACTGGTATTGTCAGGACTAATCTGGCAACCCTAGTTGAAACCCTCCCAGCGTACTCCTTAGTGTGCTCAATCTTTAGAGGAGTCTCACACAGTGTCTCCAAAAGATCCAAAAGTCAAATTCACCCCGAGACTCTATGGAGCAGTCTGTAGGTCTCTCCGATAGGACATTTATCTTTCATTCATACTTCATTCATTCAACTCATCCTCTTGTTATCCCAGTTACAACCACACCTTACATGCCTTGCAGCCCAGGGTCAGCTTACTAGTCTAACCAGTGCACATTGAATGTCAGCTTTCACAGTGCGACTATCGTCTGACCTCCACAACCCAAAGGGATAGCGATATTCCATGGTTTAGACCAGTATCAGTTTTACATGAGGGTACTGACTCGTTGTAACGACTGTCAAAGATGTTCATGACAGCCGGGACCGACGGTTTAACAGGCTTTCCGAGGCACAAAATTTAATACGCACATAACTTCGAATAGTCCGTGGTGCGTGCCGTGGATCCGAACCCGATACCCTCTGCATGGCAGTCTGTTGGTATCTCTACTAGGCTATCGATGCCTTTTTTTACTTCATTAATTAACTCTATTTTTATATAAAAAAATAAACTTCAGAACTCACCTACTAGGAAATGTTTTCCCACATTTCTTACACCTAAAAACACCCGGCTTAGTTAGTTCAGTATAATGCACACTTTTAGTATACTCCGTTGCCCATATCGGAGGGAACAGCTCCACCTTCACTTGACAGTCCGTAGTCAAATCTGTCAGCAATTGCTCACAATCCAACGATATAATATCTTCTTCAAACATCAACCTACTTTTTATAGAACACACTTTATTTATCGGTTTCTCCGGTGTCGATATTTTGTTCACAATTGGTACTATTGGTTTCTCCGGTGTCGATATTTTATTCACAAATGGTACATCACTTATCACTTCACTTTCAACTATAGATATAAGATCAGATTCATATGTAACCGCTTCAGGGTTGTTTAAATTACTTTGGACTAGATCAGTCAATGAGATAAGCTCTGATAATGAATGTTTTTTGGATTGGTGACGGTCTAGGTCCTCGGTTGATGTGAAGTGGTGTAAGCAGATTTCACATTGGTGAACGGTTTGGTTCAGTAATGGTATTATAATGTGCCTGGCGCTGTGAATAAGGCTGGTGTATCTGGAATTAAAGAAAAGTTATGATTAATATTGATTTTTTAGCTTGCCTTGCTGACTTCAGGATAAATGTGCTCGACCAAGAAAGTAATACATTTTTACAGTTTTATTTTTATAGTAATAGGCGGCAAACGAGCAGACGGATCGCCTGATGGTAAGCAACTACCGCCGCCCATGGACACAAGCACAGATATAGATCTACATAGATAACGCAATTATCACGATTTGTATTGAAACCAAGCGTGCCGACTTTTTAATACCTACTGTGACGTTGCCTGTATCACGAAGTCGAAGCGATGCGCGACAGTATCGCTTGTGCGATATTCATCGTCTCCTAACACACAACGTCAGATCAAACGTCCGAAGCAAACGCGGCAACGTAATGTGAATAAAGTTTACTTAACGGTAAAACGGACGCGCGGGGACTGAAGTTAGTGGCGACCAACCTCGACGCTTGGTCGGAGTTCAGACACGCGAAGTGCATGCATTTGCGTTATCAATGTAGATCTATGTCTGTGGACACAAGCAACACCACAGGAGTCACAAGTGAGTTGCCGCCCTTTGGGTTAGGTGAAGGGATGGGAGGAGGAGTGGGATGAGGTACAAGGAATAGGGCATGGAGCCTCCGGCACTCTCACTCACCGAACGAAACACAACAGTTTAAGTACTGTTACTTTACGTCGATTTTCAGTGAGAGGGTAGTACTTCCCGGTCGAGACGGCCTAGTCTAATCTCTGTTGCTGAGGAATTTACAAACATTTAACAAAGAAATGTCCAACAAAATGTTTAATTTGCCAAAATTCACAATCTCTTGGCTTGTTTGGGGATCGAACCCACAATACTGTGATGTGAAGCCACATCGCTTAAACCACTAAGCCATTATTGGTGCAGTGGTTTAAGTTTATTTCGTGCGACCGTGTAGCCAACTCAGAATGTTTACAGACCGCTCGAAGACCTCCAACATTACTTATCGATTCTTATACTGAGGCAACTGGGCCGACAGCTTTACGTGCCCTCAGAAGCACGATAGCCCACTCTCCCCCAAACGACCGGTTGGCGAAACGGGAGTGTAAGCTACTGCTATGCAGAAGGTCACAGGTTCGATTCCTGCTTATTTCAAACATTTGTGTGCGTGAACATGGATGTTTGGCTTGGTCTGGGTGTTTCTATGTATAATATGTATGTATTTACAAAATATAAGGAAATTATTCATGTATAATTATTATTATCCATTATCTAGTAGCCGACTGCCTCCGTGGTCTAGTGGATAGCCCTTCAGGAATACAAGATGCGCGAGTCTATAAAAAAAATGTAGTAGCCATAGTACAAGCTCTCCTTAATTTGAGGCTAGTTGGTTTTGTGTGAATGTATGTAATATAGTTATGTATAATATTATTATACAGGTTGTCACAAGACCAATCACCAAGCCGAGGTCTACTCACTTTGGACATCATGCCAAGTCATACTAACCAAAAATAAAACCTGGGAACAATTTTTTTTAAGGTCCCATTAATCCCCAATTAAAAGGGCGCGCGTGCAATTTTCGAAATACCTACTTATGCATGGGTGCCCAGGACATCTTTAAAACAGGTTGGCGAGTAAATGCATCGATTTTGTAGTTTTTGTACCTAATTACAAAATTTTTATAGTAACTTTGAGCCTCAATATCTCTTGAACCAGTAACTTCCCAGGTATGGTGCCGAAGTAAAAAATGTTCACAATGATTGGTACAATATGGAGTTTCAGTTTTCATTATTAAGACTCTTTTTACACCCTGTATAAATCGCAAACTATCAAGCGTTGCTTCACTTTAGACAACTGACAAACAGCAATTATACAACTATATCACCTATTGTGGCGATAGTCCAGTGGTGTACATAACGGACTGCCGAGACGATGGTCTCGGGGTCGATCCCTAGGTACGGTACGGGCACACACCTCTGACTTTTCGAAGTGGATTAAAAATGTTAATTATCGCTCGCTTTATAATTTGCCCGATGGATGCCATAGGCTCGTCCCCTGTTACATTTTGTTTTAAAGAAAGCTCCCGCACTACGAATAGATCCTGAGTCACGGGGGAGTATACAAACATACAACCAACGGACACAATGAACACCCATACTCGCAACAACAATTTATGGTACACACAAAGTGTTGTCTGGTGTGGGAATGGAACCCACAACACTCGGCAAGTGTCAAGCGGCGAGGCAGCCGCTTAACCCACTACGCCAACCGTGCCGTCATTGAGACCGAAACATAACTAGCGAACTGTGGGTGTGTAATACACCTCTGCCTACCGCTCCGGAGATAAAGGTGTAAATTATGTTGTTATTGGATGCTGTATCACCTGTTTTTCGACACCATATCACACAATTCGCATGGATAACTGCCTGGCTCCTGGAGACTCTGGTACGAGCAAGGGTCGTCATCACATCTACCGTTCAGTTTGATCATCTTTAACGGAATATCATCCTCATCCTCTGTATAAGAGGACTTCTTCTTTTTCTTGTGACGCATCTCCTGAAATAAGAGAGAGAGAGATTTTTAATAGCTGTCAAAATTTATCAATGTCTTGTAGTCTGTACTGTAATGTATTTCTTTTTGGAAATAAATAAATATTTAAAACTAGATCTCGCCCACTCCACCTCAAAATCTAAAGTAGAAATTCAGACTATCTATTTGTGAAAACTGAACACAAATCTGTTCAGTTGTTTTTGAGTTTATCACTGACATATAGTCAGACAGAGAGAAAAAGGCACTGCAATTTATATAAGTAGTAGAAATAAAAAAAGGATATAAATCTATGTGTAAAAAAGATATGTCCTGACTGACATATCAACCGGTTGGCATAGCGGGAGTGTAAGGGACTGCTACATCGAAGGTCGAGGGTTCGATTCCCACTCAAGTCAAACATTTGTGTGCATGAACATGGATGTTTGTCTTGGTCTGGGTGTTTCTATATATAATAAGTATGTATTTACAAAAAAAAAGTATATATGTATGTTTATCTATTATCTAGTACCCATAGTACAAGCTCTGCTTAGTTTGGGACTAGATGGTGTTGTGTGAATGTGGTAGAATATTAACATAGTGTCTAAACTACATAACACATTCGCGAGCGGTAAGGGCAATAGCAGTTTTCTTCGATTTTAAATATCGCAAGTACGGTTATTGCCGTAAACTTTCAAACACTTTGTATTATCAGTACGGTCCAAGCAGCTCCATGACTGAGTTATTTATACAACACATTTCCACTGGAAATCTGTGTGAGGAATAAACAATTCTACTGTCAAAATGCAATGTGCTAGGCATATTTTGTTGTGGATGATTTTAAGACATTGTCAAAATGCAATGTGCTAGGCATATTTCGTTGTGGTCGATTTTAAGACATTGTAATAGTGTGCACACAGCTGCGTGTTGTGATTGTACGTTGTTACTTCGACGCGCGAGTCAGTGCTGCGCGGTTATACCCGTACTGCTTTCAGGAATACCTTTCTTTTGGTGTGTAACGACAGTACGATTATAACAGTGCCCCTGCCGTCATCCTAGCATTATCCCAGTGGCATCCAAGACTTCTCGCCTCGGAGCCTGGGGCCTCCACTTACTATTCTTACCAGATTTGGCAGAATACCAGCTTTTCTACAGAGGGAATGTCGTCTGACCTTCGCAACCCAAAGAAATAGGCATATTCCATGGTTAAGACTAGCATCAGTCTACCCGACATATTTTGGCAAAATTTTGCAGTAATATAGTTTACTAGAGGACGCCAGCAGCTACGCCTGCAGATTTTTAAAATTTACCCTTTTTGGCCGATCCCGTGGGAATTTCGGGAAATCTCTTCTTAGTGCACCCTTACGGGCCTCAAGGAATATACATGCCAAATTTCAGCTTCCTGCGCCCAATAGTTTCGGCTGTAGCGTGTCTGTCAGTCAGTCAGTAACGCAAGGATTTTATATATTAAGATATTAAAATAACATATGGGCTACCTTTTGTATCAAGGTGGATACACATGCAGGTGAAACCCTAGTATTTAATAAAATATAAATAAAATATTGCCTACAGAGCCAACTACCGGGCTAGGAAGATGCAATTGACCATGGCTTTGTTATAATTATTACGTACTGCACTCATAACAGAAAGATTATTTAAAGATTGTTCAGCTAAAGGGTTATAATAGTGGTTAAGTTAGTTTGAATTTCGTCAAAGAAGTAGAAAGGCTAGCAATATACCTATATATGTTTTGGTAGGCAAACCCAAATGTTTGTAGCTAATACAAGCAGTTGAACATCCATATAGGTGCAATCTTTGAGATTTTTCTGTAGGTGAAATAGACGTTGATGTCGTATAATTGCAGACAATACATGTTGTGAACTGAGTAAGATCTGAATAGCTCTTATAATGCAATGGCGTAATGTACATTAAATTGCTTCTCTAATAGGTAATAAATGATCACAACTATAAGTTTGAGGGCTTGTCAAAGGCTACCACATTCCTTACGTCTTGACTACGGAGCTGACACGTTTTAGAAATTGATCGGAATAAACTACGCAGGTGGGGTAACAGACGGAAAGAAATATTAACTTTAGGGACGTGCAATAATATTGACAAGCATAGCAAGAAATATATATTAGTAAAAACGTTGCAGGTAATCTTTCACATCTATAAAATACAAGGAAAAGCTTTATACTTAGAAAATATAACCATACTCACGTATTATTCTTAGAAACTAAAATAAATAATTATCATTAATAAATTACCACTATCACTGATAACACATTTCAACAAACTGTTCTTTACCTAAAAAGAAGATCAATAAATTGAATTATGCAGGAATATTGCAATATTTTTCATTTCATTTTTTTTATAGACTATTTTCTGACATTTCTGTACGCACGTCATTGAAATCATTGAATGAGCGAAGAAATAAAAGAAATGTTACGATGGTTACGTACGTCAACGGGCGGCAAAATTAGGAATCAACCTATTTGTACTAGGCTATTTTATAAACTATGTAGATACTAGCGCCACGCATTTGTTATAGCCATTGGCGCGCTTTTTAACGACCACTTCCTACATTTTTTCATTCCATTGATTGAATGAAATTGAACGATCTAAGAATATTGTTGCCAGCTGCAATAAATAAACAGCTGCAATAAAGAATCGACGCTTATAATCACTATGACGGTATACAACCTGTGTACAATGTTACTGTAAAAACCTGAAGTACGGTCAATCTTAATATTTAGCAGTAAATCCTAAGATTTACCAGCATGAGTTGGTAAATGTCCGATTTTTAAAATAAAAAAACACTCAGTTGATTTTTGGGCTAAGGGTCATAAGAGAATCTAACATGACCTATTTACTTCAGTTACAGTCTCACCTAACCTTACGGGTTTTTACAGTAACATTATTGTATATTACGATAATTCTAATATTTGACACATTATGCATAAAAAAGCCAAATAGGAGCCCTGCGAAGCACGGCCAATAAATACAGATTTATGCATAGAACCGCTGTCCTTAAGCATTTCGTGTGCCGATTGCAAGTGGGGTCTGGCCCCAGCATGCCCCAGCATAGTTCGTAGTTTGCGCCGTTGACGGCGCTGGCATCGTTCTACATCTCTTTTGCTCTCGTAGTTAAGACTCTTGCTTTTACACTGAGAGAACGCCTGCCACGCCACCAAGCGGCAATTTGCGTCGCAGAAAGTTTGTCTTCAGAGCGCCCATAGGAAATTATGTAAATATCTGAGCTCTTTGGCAGGGTTCCGTCCACTTATTTTTGTTTATAATTAAGATTTGGACATTTACCAACTCATGCTGGTAAATCTTAGGATTTACCGTACTTCGGGCTTTTACAGTAACATATACAACTCAATTTAGTCCTTAAAACTCTTTAGGCCCACTTGCGCAACGATTCTTAAATTGAATTAAGATGTATTTAACGAGAAAAAAACATTAAACACTACTAGCGTCTTGCACAACGAAAAATTTGTCGAGTAATATGATTTAAGAACTGTCAAAATTAATTACCGAAAATCGGCTGTTTAGTGGCTAATTTCATTTAAGAACTGTCACACTGATGTTGGCATCTTGTCATTAGCGACGAAAATTATCTTCAATTATATAACTGGACCGGACGACGCAGCAGGGGGAGGCCTATATCCAGCAGTGGACGTCCCTAGGCTGACATGATGATGATGATGATATAACTGATAACAATGTACCTACTTGTGTTATTGTTAACCCTAGAATCCTACACTATTTGGCGCACATGTTATTCCTACACTGGGGTGCTGGAACACCCCATACTAAAATGACTGTAATCCTTAAAATAACATAATCGGTAACTTCAGATCACAAATCAGCCTTATTACACAAAGTTAAATGTAGTTTGAGAAACAGCGCTTGTAGGATTTGGTCCTTTTTTGAGGATCACTGCAATGGACTAAGTTGGCATCCGGTGACGGTCCTCCAAATGTTCATATATCAGTTCCAAACCTAATTTCAAAACTGCCTGCTGAAACGTTATATTTGGCTTGTTATTTGATCTTGAACACTTGTAAAGAACCCAGGAATTACAACTGGTCCCAACTTCTATTTCTTCCTCGCCAGATTTGTGGTCTAGAAGAGAGCTTATTTCTTCGTATTTCAAAGCTCTGACAGCCATCCGAAACAAGATAAATAAACTTCATTGAATTTTACCTTCATAATATCTAAAAATATCTGTATTTAATTCATATAAGACTATTGTTTTAATAAATAATCAAATTTAATAACTTATTACATATAAATGCATCAATCGTAATAAATAAATAATCTTACGATTTTACTCCACTGGGGTACTGGCGTACCCCACAGCACTTATACAGGCGACAACACAACGCGGTCCCTCGTCACGGTAATGACGTAACGCGAGCGGTTGACACCAAACTAAAATACTCCGACGCGCGAATTCGTGGATATTAAAGAAATTGAGATATTTAGAAAACAAATCGGTGTGGGGTGCACCTGCACCCCATGTAGGGTTCTAGGGTTAATGCTCAAAAGTTTCTAGTTATAAAAGCCCGCACAAACTATCTGTCGCGACTTACTGTCGCGACTTACGGTCGCGACAGAAGGGTATCTGGACAAGGAAAATCCATTCAAGTGTGCACACTATCGGACGTCTGTCGCGGACGTGACCTTGAGCGTTCAGACGTCCGAAAGCAATCTGGGAAAATGACAGCAAACGTCCGCGGACGTTTACAAACGTCCGCGGACGTTTACTGTCATCCGTATATTGTCCATGGTACGGCCTTAATATTGATTTTATACCGAATATAGTCAAAAAATGTTAAATTCACTTTCAATTCAACAGTTCTGCTTTACTTCAAGATCTACCAATAATATAGTCTAATAGTGCTAACTGCTAGTGCCCTGAATTAAGAAAATAAGCTCCTACCTAGCCATAGTGTATCGCATAGACAGCATGGCGTGTCTATGGTTGTATCGGACGCGGACGCGACAGAAAGCCGCGTCCGAAAGGGTGTGCACACTATGTGTCGCGACTAAAGGCGCGCACAAACTATCTGTCGCGACTTACTGTCGCGACAGTAAGTCGCGACAGAAGGGTATCTGGACAAGGAAAATCCATTCAAGTGTGCACACTATCGGACGTCTGTCGCGGACGTGACCTTGAGCGTTCAGACGTCCGATAGCAATCTGGGAAAATGACATTTAACGTCCGCGGACGTTTACAAACGTCCGCGGACGTTTACTGTCATCCGTATATTGTCCATGGTACGGCCTTAATATTGATTTTATACCGAATATAGTCAAAAAATGTTAAATTCACTTTCAATTCAACAGTTCTGCTTTACTTCAAGATCTACCAATAATATAATCTAATAGTGCTAACTGCTAGTGCCCTGAATTAAGAAAATAATTATGCTCCTACCTAGCCATAGTGTATCGCATAGACAGCATGGTGTGTCTATGGTTGTATCGGACGCGGACGCGACAGAAAGCCGCGTCCGAAAGGGTGTGCACACTATGTGTCGCGACTTACTGTCGCGACAGTAAGTCGCGTCCGAACAGTTTGCGTGCGCCTTTACTGTCGCGACAGTAAGTCGCGTCCGAACAGTTTGCGTGCGCCTTTATTTGTCAATCGTCATTTCGTTGCTAGGCGACGACAATGCGTGTTGTTTTATGCTCAAAGTATATGTAGTCTAAGGTTTTATGCGAAACCATACGCATAACAACGTTAAAATCGTAACAAAAAGGCTTCATGCCATGAAACAAAACGTAGAAACTACTTTACCGACCTCATAAAATGTTTAACTAAATCTAAACGTTGTTGTCGTTGTGCAAGAGGACGCTAAATACTTTTAAGTTTAATTATTTTATGCTGTTAATTCTGTTCAAAAAATTTAAATTAAGGAGTGACTTAAATCAAACGTTACGCAAGTGGGCCTTAACCGCTTGTTCACACACAGGTTTGTTCGGCGTAAAAACGGCATATTCACCATGTGTACCTTTTTCTATAACAACCACAGAACAGTTAAAAGAGTATAAGTAATTGATATATCTATAATATAATATCGCTGTCACTGTGGAGAGGCTGTCGACAGCCTTGGTCACCATGACCTGTCATGCAGCAGGAGCGCAGGTCGTATTTCACGACACGGCAACCTTAATGACATTCTTCGTCGGGCTCTTGTCACCGCTGGCATTCCAGCCCACCTTGAAACTCAGGGCCTGGTACGCGACGACGGCAAAAGACCAGACGGTATGTCTTTACTGCCATGGAAGTTGGGTAGGCCTTGGGATGGGACGCAACGTGCGTCGATACCCTCGCGCCATCACATCTTCCTAGCACAGCGGGTTGTGCGGGCGCTGCTGCTGCTACAGCGGAGACCCTCAAACGGCGCAAATACGCAAACCTAGTAGGGGATTACGTATTTGAGCCGTTTGGGGTCGAAACGTTGGGCCATGGGGTCCAAGTGCGAGATCTCTTTTTAGAGACCTCGCAAAGAGACTGGTCGACGCCTCGCGTGACCAGAAGGCTGAGTTGTATTTGGCCCAGAAGTTCAGTATCGCCATACAACGTGGCAATGCTGCTAGCGTTCTGGGCACGCTTCCAGTTGACGGCGATGTGGACGAATTTCATGATGCCCTCTAAATTATATTTTTTTTCTCTTTCTGTATATATTTATTTCTATGTTCTGTATATATTTCTTTGTATAGTAATTTTAGAACTAGTTACTTTTTCTTTATACCTATTTTAATTTTAAGACATATTTAAGTTACTTGAAATATTTACATACATACATACATAGACTCACGCCTGTTTCCCGGAGGGGAATGAAATATTTAAGTTATTATAAAATAAATAAAGCTACTTATATAATTAATATATCTATGATAACAACCAACACAGGCAACTGGTCCAGTTGCCTGTTTTGGTGTGTTGTTTGTTATATAAAAATATACATATCAAGTAGGTATTACTTAATATGAGGCAAGTGTAAGTATATTTAGCTTTATAGAATAAGGTTTACAACTCTATGCATTCTAACTATTTTCAGTCTATTCTAATTAAATGCAGCAAGATGTCCCTGGACTGGACCCGCCACTTTGACTGTCAAAGTGGCGCGGGCGGGACCATCTAAAACCGCTACCCAGGGCCAGGCAATACACACCCAAACACTTAGTACTATATGTAGTAGGTACTAATAGAGTAAGATCCCGGGGCCGCCAAATCTTACTTATTTTCTCAGAAACGAAATTTATAGAATAATGTAGTGTTTGTATCTGCTATGAGTGTACGCATACTTGCTAGCTTGGATCGTGGGCCAATTTTTAGTTATGAGGTGCTAAAGTTAGGTAAAAATAGTACTAACAGCTCTTCTTGTCAGTTGCAGGTTCTATTTTTTTAAATAATGCCCTGTACGTAATAAAAGTATTATGTTTGATGAAAACAAAAAAAAAATATATTATTACTAAAGTTCTGTAATTAAAACATTGGTTCCACCACCACACACTGGCGTCGTGTGTACATAAATAAAAATGATAATACAAATTTTTCTCATCTAAGTACAAACCTCAGATACAAACATGACTGTATGTAGATGTAGTACATACATCTAACATGTCTGTGATCCTTTATGGTGATCTCACGTTAGGTGGAACTAGGTTGAACTAAACGCAGTTATCAAAACTTGACTACCGGTCTTGACAGCTGTCAAAGTTGTCAAGCATTGTCACGTCAACTGACGTATAGAAACGATAACAACACATGAAATACAATAATATTATATTATTCTAGTTAAAAACAGCCTATTAAAATACAATTACTTGTAAAATGGTATGTTTGTATAACAAATTTGGTATAATTATTTGAAATTACTATTGTTTCTTACGAACGTCAGCGAATTCGCAAAATAAATGTGATGTCCGGTCTTTAGTAATAATTTTGTTTTTAGGATTTAAAGAGCTTTGCAGAAGATGGTTTCGATCCTAAATCCTGGATTAATAAAGCTTGGAGATCTAGCGGCAATCAGGAGAAAGAGGTATTCTTTGTCACTTATTTCACACTACCGGATGCCCGCAACTATACTCGAAAATTTTTATAAGTATACTAGCTGCCCGGCGAACTTCGTACCGCCTGACAGTCGACTCATCAATTTTAATTTTTAATTTTTCTCTCCGTAAGAACCATTCTCATACTTCAAAGAATATTATAAAATAAGAATTACCGAAATTGGTTCAGCTGCTCTCTAATTATACACAAAAACTTTCTTGTTTATTATAGAAGATATCATACAAAAATATTAAAATAAGTATGTATATTTTTTTAATTTTCTCTTGTAAAGATCCGCATACTTCAAGGGATATTATAAAAAAAGAATTATCCAAATTGGTTCAGCTGCTCTTGAGTTTGCGCTTAGTAAGACATTCATTCAGTGATTAATTTTAGTATTATAGATTTAATATAGTGTAATGTTTGTTTTAGATATTTGTGGCGAATACAGTGACAAGACTACAACTATATATGAAACAGCTTACCAATTCACTTGATGAAACTACAACTCAGGTACTAGCAACTGCCCTGCTTAGAGATTCATAAAAACCTACAATTTATACTTTTTAAAATCAATCTTCGGTTTACAGATTCTATCGAAACATCGGCTAGTAATAATTATAAATGTAGTTCTAGATCAGCCATTCTCAAAGTGTGGTCCGCGGAGCCCCAGGGCAGATAATAATATATGTCAGTAAAATAAATGGTTTTAAAGTGCACGTAGGTCTCGGGTTTGTTTTATTTTAGGGCTCCGCCACTTATTTGGTTACCCAAAAGGGTTCCATCCGTAAAAAAGTTTGAGAACCACTGTTCTAGATCATTGGGGTTAAAAGTAACTTCATCATCATCATCATCAGTCTGCAAGAGTCCACTGCTGGATATAGGCCTCTCCAATGAGCCCGATTTTCGGCTTTTCGTGTCCAGCTGCTGCCATAAATGTAACTTATCAAAAATTGGGCAACTGCGAGTCGGTCTCGCGCACGCAGGGCTCTGTACCATCATTTATAAAAGAAAATCACGTTTGTTGAAAATACTTAAATTTTTTTTAGTTTCTACCTGTTTATTGAGTATCAAATTGCTTAAAAGTTACATTTGTTTTATGGGAGCCCCTCTTTATTATTAACTGTTTTTAGATTTAATTATTTATTTTGAAAGGTAATATACAACTACATATTCTGTGAAAATTTTAAGCGTCTACCTGTTACCGTTAGTAATTTTGAGCAAAAAATACGAAAAACAACAGGTTTATTGTATAGGACCCTCCCTTAATATTTTCATTTTTTTTATTTTTAGTATTTGTTGTTATAGCGGCAACCGAAATACATAATTTGCGAAAATTTCAGACAGCCTGGTGACAGACAGACAGACGGACAGACAGACAGCGGAGGCTTAGTAATAGGGTCCCGTTTTTTACCTTTTAGGTACGGAACCCTAAAAACCAATATATCCCGATAGAACCTGTAAACTGTAGTTTGATTTCAATGTGTAACATTTGCGTAAACCCAAGACGATACAAAATTCATACCTTTTCTCATTTTCCTTATCAACTTGCCAGTAGCTAAATTCAAGTGATCATCAACAATTTAATGGCTATCACTACATGTAATAACTAATTATTTCTCATTCCCCCAGATAGTGACGTCCATTCCTCGTATCATGCAAGATGCCTCAACTCTTCAGCTGGAAGGAGCCTTACTACAGCAGAAGCTATTGTCTTTGGAACAGAAGGTTCAAAGTGTTGAAGAGCAGACAGGACACTCTATTGAAAGTCTTCAGAAGATAGACACTCTCAAGAGTCGGTTAGAGGTCAGGACATTTCTAAACTATCTTTTTAACCGACTTAGAAAAGTGGCGATAGCCCAGTGGTGTACGTAACGGACTGCTGAAACGATGACCTCGGGTTCGATCCCCAGGTAAAAAAAAATTTTGCAATCCAATATAAAAAACGCCTGACAATGTTAAAGCCCTGACTAAATCTTCTGGCTTATTGTTTATTTTATTCTTTAAACATTAAACTTATCATCCTCTTAGCGTTATCCCAGTTTCAACCCGGGGTCCGCTTACTAGTCTAACCGGATTTGGCTGAATATTAGCTTTTCCGCAGAGTGACTGCCTGTCTGACCTCCGCAACCCGAAGGGATAGCAATATTCTATGGCTTAGACTAGTGTCAGTTTATTTAGAAGGTACTGACGTCCTGTAACGACTGTCAAAGATCTCTCTGTCAAAGATCTCTCTGTCAAAGATCTGCTGGGGTATAATAGGAGAGGCATGAGGCACGTTTTCAGCTAGCCTCAAATACCTACCTTAAATTGATGCCAGCTATATATACACCGCTATTTTTTAATTAGTACAAAAACTTTAAGGACAGATTAGCGAAGATATTATTATCATATATGTGACGTAAGAATTTCATAATATCAATAAAGAGCAAAGTTATTATCATTTGTTTATTGTAGAAAATCTCACTTAAATCATAGTCATATTTTACAATCCATTCACTAATTCATTGATAATATTCCATCCTGCTCATTCGCATTCTCTCTGTCGCACTTATGATGTAGGTAGCAATAGAAAATAAAATGAAGAAAAATAATAAATGTAGGTAGTTATTTTTTAATTTTGTTAGTTCTACCCTCTCCTTCATACTTCATTCGGGCGTAGGACCGGTAAAATTTATCGTTTAACAAGTAATTAAATACGGAGGTATGTAATAAGAAAGCAAACAAATATCAAAATAAAATATGGTGTTCTGGACTAAAAGAAAAGAGTAATTTTGGCGTATTTATGAAGTTAGAATCATCTGCTATTTACAAATTATTTTATCGTCATCATGTCAGCCTAGAGACGTCCACTGTTGGACATAGGCCTTCCTCAAGGTGTGTGGAGAACACAGACCGATTTTGAGGCGCCTGCATCAAATTATTATTTACTTAAGTACGTATTATTTACTAAACTTACAAGTATTTCCATTGTCCTTCGAAATGTCCACCACCGTTGTCAAAAGCATCCAATATGCACTGTTTTAATTGTTTGACACTGACCCGGTCACTTTTGTACACTCACAATACGATGTCCATGGGTAGACAGCTGCATTCGCGATTTTTCCACTCAAAAAGTACGCACGAAGCATAGCTACATACTCCCGTGATATGAACTGATATGATAGGCCATCGCGTCGGGCAAACGTAGACAAACAATTAAGTTTTGCAACGAAATTAGATACGCTGACTTTCGCTAGTAATTTAGTACTGTTTTTCGCATCGTCGGGGCGTGGCGCAGGCGCAGAGGGGCGGGGGTAATTTATCAATGGTATGATACACGGGTCGGTAATAGTATTAGTATTGCATTTACCAATTATCACGTATTTTTGTGGACAGTTTTGAGACATTTTTGGGACTTAGTGTTTTTATTTTTCAACTACATAATTATGATCAGTTAAAGATACTTAGTGCCCTGTTAAATTTTTTGTACTAATTAAAAAATAGCGGTGTATACATATATGTATGTATCTATGTTACGGAAAGTTTGTACGTGATTTTGACCGACTTTGAAACGTCGGATTAATTTGAAACTTTGCATATTTATCAAGGACTGGTGACAAATCTATAATACTATATTAAAAATATCGTAAATAAAATGAAAAAAAAAATTATGTCACAAAAATAATTTCAAAAGGAGGAGGCTCTCAATATGATTGTATTTTTTGTACCTTAGAATATTTTACTAGGTTGACTAATTAACATTTACACACAACCCATCTAGACCCAAACTAAGCAGAGCTTGTACTATGGGTACTAGACTATTGATAAACATACATATTATTATAGATACATATACCTACTTTTTGTAAATACATACATCGTTACTGACTGACAAAAAACGCACAGCACAAACTATTGGGCGCGTATAAAAATTGCCATGTTCCTTTGGCTTCCTCTCTTTGTAAATACATGCTTAATTTCAGCATCATATGTTTAGTAATTTTGGCTGTGCGTTGTCTGTTAGTCAGTCAGTAAAGTCAGTCAGTCAGTCAGTAATGCCAGCCAGTCAGTCAGTAACGGTAGTCAGTAACGTCAGTCAGTCAGTCAGTAACGACAATTCGTCAGTCAGTCAGTCAGTCAGTAACGGCAGTCAGTCAGTCAGTCAGTAACGTCAGTCAGTCGTTAAACAGTCCAGCATGCTATGGGCAATGTCCAGTGGAATATACGTATGTATTTATTTATATTATTATTAATTTTCCAGTCAGCTGCCTCTGCGTTACGCGAGGCTGACAAATGGGCCGCCCTAGCTAGCTCTCTTGAAGATATCTTAGACACTGGAGTGCCTACACAGGTATGTATATTTTATTCACTAGCGGTTACACCCGCGTTGTTTAAGGCTACTGCTCCGCTCCCGTGGCTCATAGCGTGATGTTATATAGCCTATAGCCTTCCTCGATAAATGCGCTATCTAACACTCAAAGATTTTTCAAATCGGACCAGTAGTTCCTGAGTAGTCATAATACTTATCATACAATTTTGTTAAACGTTTCGCTAGATTGGCCAATATGGCGACTGCGATTTGTCTGTCAGGGCCATTAGAAATTAACAAAATACTCGACAATCCGGACTTTACAGATATTATACGTAGTTATATGTATAATTATGTCACCGGAAAATAACAAGAACCGTAAATTTATAAATTTCCTAGTAAATTTATAAACTTTCATAGGATTCTACACGAGAGATAAATTGTATTGTTTTTAATAGGGTATTTGACTAAAAAAATATAATTAGTCCGTCAGTTAGATTATCGAAAAATATTGGATACGTATTTTTTCTTTAGGCACGTAAACAAAAAATGAAGACTACAAACTTCGCTGAAAACTCGTGTGACGTCACTTGCCAGTACACTTTTTACTGGCAAGTGACGTTACAAGCCCCCACTCCTAGACGTTTCTCCATCTTTGATGCGTTTTATCTTCGTAATTTTTTACTGATTTGAAAAAACAAAAAATACGTATCCAATATTTTTCGATAATCTAACTGACGGACTAATTAGATTTTTTTAGTCAAATACCCTATTGTATTGGTGCCATTTCTTCGTAATAATAATTATTAAAAAGAAGAATATGTAGTACATAGTAAATAAAGGCTATTTTTTATTTATTTATATGTTGTCGACTCGAAATCTTTATTTTTTAATGTTTTATTATTCAGGTAAGGTTTCGATCAAGTCTACCTTACCCCATGAAATATTGTCGCACGAGTGATTGATTTCCACGAAGATCAATTAATTTGCTTTAGTTATGAAAGTATAAGTAATATAATATGATATATTTGTTTCTAGGGTGACAAGTTAACAGAATTATGCGAGCAAGTAGCTGCAATGACGGCTAGCCTTGAGGTAAGTGGTAGATTCAGCACTGAATACAGATTTACATAGAAGCGCATTTCTTAAGGATTTCGTGTGCCGATTCCAAGTGGGGACTGTCTCCACTTTAGTTCGCTGGCGTCGTTCTCCGTCTCTCTCGCTCTCGTAGTTAAGATACACAGGAGCAACGTTCGTCTCTCTTGAACTCGTAGAGACAGCTGTCACAGCGCGACTGCCACGCCGCCAAGCGGTAATTTGGGTCACAGAAAGTTTGTCTACAGAGCGCCCATAAGAAATGCGCCTCTATGTAAATATCTGAGCTCTTTGGTTTCAGCTTAATTTGACATGCATAATGTTAAATGTAAAGATGTAGAGACAAGCATCGAGAAGGGTACGCTAAGATGGTTTGGGTACACGGAGAGGATGGATGACGAAAGACTGACCAAGAAGTTATATAATTCAATTGTGAATGGGACAGGAGGAAGGGAAGACCTAGACGGATATTCTCTGATCAGATTAGAGACGTCCTAAAAAAGGATAGGTCAGAAGTACCCTAAATAGAAGACCGGCGAAAGACTGACCAAGAATATACATAAGGCAAGTGTGAATGGGACAGGACGAAGGGGAAGACCTAGGCGGACGTTCTCGGACCAGATTGGAAACATCCTAAAAAAGGACAAATCAGAAGTACCCTAAACAGAAGAGCATGCATGAGAAACTTGATGGGAGTGAATGAAGCAAAATAAATATATCAGGATCGTTGTAAACAGCGTAACGTAGTCTCTGCCTACTCCTTTGTGAAACAGCCGTGAGTTTATGTATGTATGTCCATATTATATCCCTTAAATTTTTTCATCGCAGGCGTTCGGTATTGTCAACCTTTTTCTATTGCTATAGTTGGGTGGTCAATCCGAGGGTGCGTGATGGGTTCCTCTTTCCTTCCATTAGGTTACAATGGAGTTCCGCCAAGTAACACCTGATTCGAGCAGGCTCCCTCAATCAAGGTTGGGCCGTACAATGGCTGTTGAATACGGGCCATCAGTGGGCTGAATCAGTCAAAAGTGTCAGACAATATCCTATATTGTATATAGGCTATATATAGACTCACGCCTGTATCCCCGTAGGGGTAGGCAGAGGTGTAATATTACGCCATGAATTTTTAGGTCCCACGTAATAGGCGGCGAACCTATTGCCGTTACCGGGCACATCATCAGACTCTGTGCTGAGAATTCGGAAAAACCCAGTAACAATTTTGCCCGACCCGGTAATCGAACCCGGGACCTCCTACTAAACCCATTTTGGTCTGGACTTTAAAATATGAAAGAAAATGAAATTACAGGAAATATATTTAAGCAATTATTCTGAGTTTGCGAAGGCATTCTCAAGAAGTCATTTAGCTAGGAATAGCCGGCATCATCTAAAATAGAGTCTTGACTTGTATAAGTGTTGTAAACAACCAAAATGGAGGAATAAATATGTTTTTATGTGTTTATTCAGTCAACTATTGGCGATGCTATGATTCTAACTAGCGCCTCTAGCGGCGAAATTCAGAAGTCGTCTAAAAACGACACTTCCTCAGATTAATACTAATTTTGACAGCTCTCAATACAATTTACGTCAGGGAAATACTTAACCTCACTATCGAAGCAAAGTTGTTTCGAAATCTGTCAAGAGGTGACATGATCACTGAGTGATCAAGCCTTTTTAAATAAAGAAGAAAAAAAAAGCTGTCAAAAGTGTAATTCTTAGATAGATTTTAAAATCCTGCCGCTAGAGGCGCGCGGATAATCTTTACATCGCCAATATACGTTACTTTGGTCCGTGTGGTGACGGATTAAGCATACTGAATGTCACCACCCAATATCATCCCATGGGTGTCGTAAGAGCCGACAGAGGGAGCAGTATTATGCAGAGAACAGCACTGTAAGAGAAGGAAAACTTGATACAAACCCTATCCCAACCAGTTTGGCCAGCGTGGTATAGTAGACCAATTCCTCCTTTTAAAGGAGAGGCCTAGTCCAGCAGAGGACTGTTAAAGGCTGATGATGATGATACGTTACTTTCCGTAGGTACTGAGCGATGCCCCTGACTATGAGAGCAAGAAGCTACAATTGGAGACTTTGTACAATAGATTGGAGGCCGCCGTCAGTCCACCATTGATCGAAGCTCTGACGCAAATGGATGCCGGTAAGTTTATCACCATCTGTAAGTATATATGTCGCAGGGCTTTTACAAAAGCCGTGATATTATAATTTCACTAGTGACATTATAATAGACTTGTGTCCTAAAATGTTATTAATTAGCGATTGATTCGTTCCTTTATTAGTTGTTAAACTGAAATACCTGATTTTTTCTTCAGAAATCGCACAGCAACATTACTAATTACGGCTTTTTGAAAACCTTTTTGAATTTGACACGAAAACGCTGTAAACCATCATGGCGGTTGCGTGATATCACAAAGTGCAAAACAAAACAAACTGTGAATGAAGTCAATATTCGATTTGACTGGTAGAAAGTTTGAGGTTTTAGTTGTATTTACTACTAAAACGTCAACAACATGAAGGGCGGACGGACTGTTAGACGTAATGCTCTCTGATTGGTGTTCACTGTCACAAGAATAAATACATTATTTTTAGTTTTAGAATCCTAAAAATAACATTAATCTTACCTTTTTATTATTAATAATAAACTTTATTGACATCTACAAATCATAATGAATCTATAGATACTACAATCAAACCACTTTAATCTTACAAGCCTATTATATAGATTATAGTCAATCGTTTGATTTACTTACAATTTAACGGACTTGTTTCGGTGCCATTATAATTTCACTAGACCGATACAGTGAAATAGTAAGGCAGCGATATTTTAACAATGACACTGCTTTAAGAAAGCCGTTAGATTATCAGAGCGATCGCAGATATTTTCGTTTTATCAGATTGGTCACTATAGTACATTCGTAAGTCTGTGCGACTGATTAAGTGAATTGGCTTGTGTCTCCTAAGAATAAATCGGTTTGATTGTAGTAGGTATCTATAGATTCATTCATAAAGAAACGAATCAATCGCTAATTACATTTTAGGACACAAGCCTATTGACCAATCTACCAATCAGAACACGCAGGGCTCCCGCCCCAAACTCAACTAACCTAGATAAACCTAGATTTATTATAATATCACTATTGCGGCCCAGTGAATTACAATATCACTGAAAATAGCCCGTGAAATGATACGAACCATCCTTGATTGACTATATTCTGTGTAATTATAATTTAACTAGTTAAATTATAATATCACGTTTTTGACTAAATCCCTGCGATATATAATTGGCGGATAATGCACGGACGAAACTCTTGGGCGTAAGGAGCTGTCATTTGGCATGTTGTCCTTTGGAGGGAAGGGGTGCAGTAAGAAGGGGCTTAATGAAGTTCACACTGGATTGGGAGGAATAGGATGAATAAAAAATGGGGTGGGGGGAGACGGTGGTTATGAAATGTATGTTGTTAGTGTATGCCGATGCCGCAGCCGCAGCCAATGTCGCACGAGTGATTGATTTTCACGGGATAGCCGGGATCGATCGAAAATGAAAAGAGATGATTAGGTTGTCTTACGGGAAATAAATAAAAAATATCACCAGGAAAGATTAAACTCGCGTTATATTCCAGATTCACAATGGTTTTGATTACATAAAAAACTGGCACTTGAGGTTAACCGACTAGACAAGTATCCAGGGCGTAGGTCGTAGGTTGACACTCCACAGGTCCTCGGGTGTGTACTCAGCTTTGACGTGTCTCGCAGCAGAAGAAAGGGCCCAACCACGTGTGTCGCTGGTGAACGCGCGTGCGTCATAACGACAACTAGGTAGGTACGATCTAAATGGTAGGTACTATTCGACTGTTCCGAGCTCGCGACGCACGGTTAATTACTCTGAATGTTTATAAAGTACCTATAATGACAATTTGATTATGGAATTTATACAGAATTAAGAATAACAACAGAACTTCAGAACAAGGCACGGCGAAAAACAACACGCCAATCAATATGCATTTATAGAAAATACACATGCGAGAATCGAACACCAGACCGATCCTACAACGACCTTTTAACCACTGAGCCATAACTGATAGTTAGATAAACAACAGATTCTTTGTAACAATATTACATGTAATAAACTTTATTACCATTTATAACTGAAACATTTATTCATTTTATGTTAGCATGTTTACATAAATCATTAACACAACACAATACATTATCTTGTGGGCTTCGACTCAAAAACATAAGAACCATTGTTGGCCTTCGCAAATGATTATGTAGGTAATTATAACTTAGTATAGATATGCGTCTTACATTGTTGTTTTTATGCTTTTATTATTCTTTGTAATTAATCAACTTTAAGTCTTTGATGTGCCATTCTCCTAAAGGTTTACCGGCCATGTCGTTAAGTTTGTATACTAGGGGTGATTTTTTTGAGGCAATCTTACATTTAATAAATTTAGGCGCCAATTTCTTGCTAAAGTATTTATCCTTGTCACTAAGTAGAAACGTTCTGCGCCAAACTATATCACCGACATTGAATTCTGCCGGTTTACGGCGAAGATTATAAGATGAACAATTTCGTTGGTGGGCCGACAACAGAGCTGAATGTACCTTCTCGAAAATAGAAGATAAGTAGCCTAAAGTTTCGGCATAGCCGTCCCGTGGTTCAAGCACCATATTGGAATTAAATTCCTTGTCAATATACTGAGAACCACATGTTATGACCTCCCTACCAAAAACAAGGAAATTAGGAGAATAACCAGTAACCTCACTAACTGCGCAGTTAAGGGCGAACTGAACCTTAGTGATTAAAGTGTCCCAGATTCGATGATCAGATTCTATGAAAGTTGAAATAGCTGTAATAATGGTTTTGTTGTAACGTTCAACTGAGTTAACGTGGGGAGTATACAACGGTGTAAAATGCAAATTTGGAATTTTATATTTTGACAACATACTTTTAAAGGTTGCGCTAATAAATTGTTTACCGTTATCCAAAACAATAGTAGATGGAATTCCATGCACCAAAAATACATTTTCCTCGAGAATTTTTGTTATCACTTCTGCAGTTGCCCGTTTAATGGGGAAAAGCAAACAATATTTAGAGAAACAACAACTGACCACAAATATAAAAGTGTTTTGTTTTCTGCTGGGGGGCAATGGACCAATTAAATCAATACTAATCGTCTGAAAGGGCTTTTGACATGATTTGGGTTTTCCCATTAGACCTAAATTTGGGTGGTTTTGGTGTTTATGGGTGATACAAGGTTCACATGAACTGACGAACTTGACAACATCGGAGTACATACCAGGCCAAAAGTAATTAAGTGCAAGACGTTTGTATGTCTTAAAGATACCCAGATGTCCAGCAGTGGGCGAAGAATGATTCTCCCTTAGAATGTCAATTCTTTGGTCAGACGGAATAACCTCTTTCCATTGAAATTCTCTAGTGAGAGGTTTAATGTTTTTTTAAAACAATACAATTTATTGTTTATTACTTGATAGTTAACAAAGGAAGTCGGAGAACTAAACAGCCTTTATAGATATTTAAATACCAAGGATCATTAGTAGAAACTGGTAAATTCTGATTAGAATTAATATCTATATTTATATCATTAGCAATAGCAGAAACGGGTAAAGAGCGAGACAGAAAATCGGGTAAAACGTTATCGGAACCCCGACGATGACGTATTTCGAAATTATAGGAAGATAAGCGAACTCCCCATCTGGCTAACCGGCCAGTAGGGTTATTTAAGGTCAAGAACCATTTCAAAGCAGCGTGATCAGTGTAAACAATAAACTTTTTACCATTTTCAACGTAACAACGCCAGTGTTCTATAGCAGATAGAACAGCCAGGGCCTCGCGCTCTGTGGCACTGTAATTTTTTTCTTGCTTACTGAGTGATTTGCTATAGTACGCTATGACTCTTTCCTCACCAACACATACATGCGTACATACGTGCGACATTGGCGCCCAACGTGGGGCGCCAATGTCGCACGAGTGATTGATTTTCACGGGATAGCCGGGATCGATCACTCGCCGAGCAATGAAAAAGAGATGATTAGGTTGTCTTACGGGAAATAAATAAAAAATATCACCAGGAAAGATTAAACTCGCGTTATATTCCAGATTCACAATGGTTTTGATTACATAAAAAACTGCCACTTGAGGTTAACCGACTAGACAAGTATCCAGGGCGTAGGTCGTAGGTTGACACTCCACAGGTCCTCGGGTGTGTACTCAGCTTTGACGTGTCTCGCAGCAGAAGAAAGGGCCCAACCACGTGTGTCGCTGGTATATATATGGTCGGCAAGCGGGGGAGGGCTCCCCGCTGCGGTGCGTCATCGTAGCGGGGGCTCGCAAGCGCCGATGCACGACGTCACAAGCACAGCGGATAAAAAAAGGGTTCATCATCATCAGCCCTTTAAACTGTCCCACTGCTGGGCACGGGCCTCTTCTCACTATGAGAAGGGTAAGGCCATAGTCCACCACGCTGGCCAAGTGCGTGACAGACTTCACATGTCTTTCCAGAACATTATGGAGAACTCTCAGACATGCAGGTTTCCTCACGATGTTTTCCTTCACCGATTAGCAAGCGATAATTAACAATTTAATACGCGCATAACTCCGAAAAGTCATCGGTGCGCGGCGTGGATTCGAACCCGGACCCTCTGCGTAGCAGTCTGTCGGTTTCTCCACTAGGCTATCGCAAATCCTCCTTATGCTTACCTGCTACTACTATATTTTTAATGCTTACCCTTATGCCTTTGTTATTGTTGTAATGCTAATGCTTGCAGCAATAAACGTTTCTTTATTTCTTTCTTTCGACGACCGGTTGGCGTAGTGGTTTACGCGGCCGACGCAGTGTTGTGGGTTCGAATCCCACAGGAGACAACACTTTGTGTGATCCAGCAAATTGTGATTTCGTGTCTGGGTACTCTGGGTGTTCATTGTGTCCGTTAGTTGTATGTTTGTAAAGTCCCCCGCGACACAGGATTTAGGCCGGGACTCCACCAAAGCGGAGATGTGTTCGGTGTTCCTTGTGCTGTGCGAGAAGAGATGTGCTCGCGTGCACGGTACTAACAAGAGTTGCTGGCGTGTAAGAGGGGGAGGAGTGACATCGCTCACTGCACGCCGATCACATCTCTCGTCTCCACTGCGCTTCGTCCGCGCACAGCTAACATCCCGATTCCATCGCGCCATACAAATATTACACATCTCCGCACAGCGATCTCCACTAAGCTAAGCGGAGAGGAGACGTGTCAATAACACAATTTTATTGGTTGTTTAAAAATCATCTCATCTCCGCTCGTCTCGTCTCCGCTTTGGTGGAGTCCCGGCCTTAGTACCAATGCGGGAGTTGCTTTAAAAAAATCTTTATTTCTTTGTTTCTAAGCTGCGATGGCCCAGTGGTGTACGTAATAGACTGGCGAGACGATGGTCTCGGGTTCGATCCCCAGGTACCCCGGGCACACACCTCTTACTTTTCCAAGTTATGGTTAATTATTGCTCGCTTAACAACGTGCCCAGTAGATGGCAATAGGCTCGCCCCCTATTACATTGGAACTGAAACATAACTGGCAAAGTGTGGGTGTGTGAACACCTCTGCCTACCCCTTCGGGAATAAAAGGCGTGAACACGCACACACTCTCACAGAAAATCGACGTAAAGTAACAGTACCTAAACTGTTGCGTTTCGTTCAGTGAGTGATAGTACCGGAGGCCCTATCCCTATTCCTTCTCCCTCATCCTATCCCTTTTCCCAACCCCAAGGGGCGACAACGCACTTGTGACTCCTGTGGTGTTGCTTGTGTCCATGGGCGGCGGTAATTGCTTACCATCAGGCGATCCGTCTGCTCGTTTGCCGCCTATTACTATAAAAAAAAAGAAGTTATGTTATGTATATAAGGGCGCATATGGTTACCACCAAGAGCTTAAGGTCCCGCACCAACCTCACCTGCCGCGTGGTGCACCTGCCGATCAACGGACGAGGCGACGGCAAACGGAATATCCCGATAAGCGGCAATAGGCTTGCCACCTATTACGTGGAATCAAGACACTGGCGAAAAGTGGGCGTTTAATATGCCTCTGCCTACCCCTTCGGGGAAACAGGCGTGAGTCTATGTATGTATGTATGTTTTATGTGTCTTTCTTCCTCTATAGAGCGCAGCAGTCGCTACGTGTCGCTGTTTGTGGGTATGTCCCGCGGAGTGTCCGTGTGTCGCTGTTGGCGACGTGCTGCGGCCGCCCGGCTGGCGAACACTTGGAGAAGACGTGACACTCACTCTATACCGGCACTCACTGCCCTCCTAGCCACAGATGCGAATAAGCAGGTCAGAATTTTAACCTCTTTATAAGGTAACGTCCGCCTAGGTCTTCCCCTTCGTCCTGTGAATAGGCTTGTGTCCACTAAGAATAAATCGGTTTGATTGTAGTATCTATAGATTCATTTTGATTTTAAGATGTCAATAAAGTTTATTATGCATTATAAGAAGGTAAGATTAATGTTATTTTTTAGGATTCTAAAACCAAAAATAATGTATTAAATTTATTCCTGTGACAGTGAACACCAATCAGAGAACATTACGTCTAACAGTGCGTCCGCCATTAATATTGTTCACGTTTTAGTAGTAAATACAACTAAAACGTCAAACTTTCTACCTGTCAAATCGAATATAACAAAATAAAAGTGGGTACATCAGACCAGACTTCATTCACGGTTTGTTTTGCACTTTGTGATATCACTCAACCGCCATGGTAATGGTTTACAGCGTTATCGTGTCAAATTCAAAAAGGTTTTCAAAGAGTTTTTATATATTTAATTAGTAATGTTGCTGATCGATTTTTGAAGAAAAAATCAGTTATTTCAGTTAAACATCTAACAAAGGAACGAATCAATCGCTAATTACATTTTAGGACACAAGCCTATGGGACAGGCCGAAGTGGAAGACCTAGGCGGACGTTCTCTGACCAGCAGGCCGATTCAGAATGTCACGACAACTAATTGTACTATATGTCAAATTATTGTCCTCGTCTTTTAGCCGCCTATCAGAGATATTTTGAACAAATATTCATTGAATTCGGTTTATTTATTAATTTACTTCATACTGAATGCATAAAATTGATAGGAAATGCAATAGTTTTGACAAAAATATGGTATCCCGTTTGACAATTAACGGAATCGAATGTCAAATGAGATATCTTAAGATTCTGAATCGCCCCCCAGGTTGGAGACATTCTAAAAACAGGACAGGTTAGAAGTACCCTAAACAGAAAAGCATGCATGAGGAATCTGATGAGAGTGAATGAAGCAAGAGAGATATGTCAGGATCGTTATAATGGCGTTCCGTAGTCTCTGCCTACCCCTTTGGGAAACAGGCGTGAGTCTATGTATGTATACAAGGTGTAAAGACGGCGCGCGGCGTACCGAAAACCGATGCCAGTGATTCAGTACATGATAAGGTTCGCGGCACGAAGTTTGAGCACTGAAAGTATCTTAAAATTGCGGGAACTAATGGAAGGAAAGAGGAACCCATCACGCACCCTCGGATTGACCACCCCAACTATTGAAATAGAAAAAGGTTGACAATATACTGCCGTACCCCTTATCAAGCTCAGCAGAAAGTTACCTTAACTTAATGGCTGTTTATGGACTTGTACAAGGCATAAATAGGCCTACACGTATCAACACTTGTATTGACCATTTCATGGTGAAATGTGACCTAAGTTGGAAAACCGTAGTATTTGACCAACAGTTAACTGATCACTCCCCTGTATTATTATATATTAATAAATCTTAAATTGTAAAAAAGGAAACAGTCAAAATCGACTACAATAATATAAAATTGGTACTTAGCAAACTAGTATGGAATAAGCTATACGAAACAAATGACACCAATATAGCGTCTGATATACATATTTACAACTGAATTGTTGAATATAATAATGAATAACACAGCATCTTACGAATTTCGAATCGATTTAAACCACTTAAGCCATGGATAACAAGAGGAATCGTACAATGTATTAGAAAACGAGACATTCTACACCATCAAGTTAAAAAAGCACCGAAAGACACTCAACAGAAGGAAAAATATATTAAATATAGAAATCTTTGTAACCACATCATAAAAAAACTTAAAAATAGCTATTATCAAGAAAAATTGCGAATAAATAAGGGTAATATTAAGGAAACATGGAAAATTGTAAAAGGGTATGTGCTCTAAATAGTAAAAATGAAGATTCAAAGGAACTACTCGCTAGTGATGTAAATTCTAAAACTGCACTTAATTAAGTTAATAAATATTTCACATCAATAGGGTGTAGTTTAGCTAACCAACAGCTAAATGACATGTCGTTAAGTGAACAAGACCTAGCACGCCAAACGAAAAAAGATAACACGCCCTTGAAATCAATGGCGCTCACATTGACAGATGCATATGAAGTGCGTGGTATTATTTTGGGTATGCGTTCGCATAGTGCACCAGGGTGGGATAAAATTACTGCAACAATCTTGAAACAAAGCCTTAATTCTGTTGTATTGCCTATCACGTACTTGTGCAATCTGAGTCTTGCAACTGGTATTTTCCCTACCGCCTACAAAAAGGCCGTGGTCTGCCCAATATATAAGACGGGTGTCAAAAGTGAACCATCTAATTACAGACCCATATCTCTTCTGTCAACGCTATCAAAAATATTAGAAAAAGTTGTCAATAGAAGACTGATTAAATATCTAGAACACAATGGAATCCTTAGTGAATATCAGTTTGGTTTTCGGGCAACAAAATCTACTGAAGATGCAGTGTTGACACTTGTATCAAAATTAGTAACAAATTTAGACAAAGGACAAAAGTGTCTGGGGGTATTTTTGGATCTTCAAAAAGCATTTGATACGGTGTCTATTCCTATATTATTAACACGACTTGAAAGCGTTGGCATAAGAGGTGTGGCTCTGGATTGGTTCACAGACTACCTATCAGGTAGATCACAGGCTGTACGTGTTGCTGGCATTGAAAGTGATGATGCTAGTTGCAGATACGGTGTTCCACAGGGTAGTACACTTGGCCCGACTCTTTTTATCACGTATGTCAATGATCTGCTAGATGTAACTGCTAAGACCAGCATGAAAGCTGTGATGTTTGCTGATGATACCGTTTTGCTGTTTAACGAAGGCACATGGGATGCGTTGTTCCATCTTGCAGAGCAAGGCCTTGCGAAGGTTACTGCCTGGTTGGAGGACAGTCTTCTTTCAATAAATAAGATTAAAACAAAATACATCTGTTTTAGTAAATCAAGCAAAAGTCAACCACCAGCGACACTTAACTTAAAAATTCATATGTACCCGTGTAATCGTAATATAAATAACACAGGCTGTGCCTGTGCCAGTCTATCCAGAGTCAGTTCTATGAAGTATCTTGGTGTTGTACTGGACGAACAACTCAGCTGGAAATAACATATAACCTCATTGTCAGCTAGAATTAGGAAGATGATTTATTTGTTTAAAAATCTACGTGATGTTGGAGACATGCAACTTCTAATATCAACTTATAAAGCTCTGTGTGAATTCATACTAAGATACTGTATCTGTGCATGGGTGGCGCAGGAAAGACCTTTATCCTATCTGCTGAGCGGTTCCAGCGCTCGGTGTTAAAAGTTATAATGCGTTTACCCTTCAGACATCCTACTTTAGCAGTTTATCAAATGGCTGGCGTTTTGTCTGTAAGAAAGATATACATATACGAAACTCTGAGACGGTACCACAAAACCATTGTGCCAACCTTACCTTTAACATCTAAACGAATTGAGCGATGCCCTGTTCCTAAAGTTAAAACTGCCCTAGGTCAGAAACACTTTAATTTTCTAGCCCCCTATATATACAACAAAAAGTGTGTACTAAAGTGAATGATATAAAAACCCTTAACAATAACCAATTTAAAAAAGTTGTAATTGAATGGCTAAACACGATGGACTATAATATTGTTGAGAATTTACTAAGAATCATATCGTAGCACTATTTCAAATAGATCTGATTGGTGGACATCTGATTTTCCGATCCCAAGACATTGTCGTAGGGCCAATCAGGTCCAGACTAATTTAAAGAACACACACACAAGCGCACACACACACATACACACACACACACACACACACACACACACACACACACGCACGCACGCACGCACGCACACACACAGACGCACACACACACACAGACGCGCACACACACACACAGACGCACACACACACGCGTCACAGCAATCTCTTACATTAAATTTACACTGCACTGAATATTTTGTAACCTTTTAGTCCTTTTCTTGTTTTTATTGTTATGCTCTCATTTTTATTTTTATTCTTTTTTTGTTTTTCTTGAGACATATATGATCTGTGCCAGGATTAAATTTGGGAAGACACTGTCTCCTGCGACACAGTTATTACTAGTGCGGGAGTCAGAGAATTCTAAAATATTGTAAACGTGTATTTTATGTCAATAAAGAATTATTATTATTATTAATACCGAACTCCTCTAAAAGGATAAGGGATATGGGGTAGGTATGGGTTCCAGGAAGATACCTGACTTGCAGTATCCCGCTGTATGCGCCGACTATTCTTCGACACGTGTTTCGCCGCACGAGGCATCTGAGGGAGCGTGCGGCAACGACTGAGCTCAGTATCATACAGCGGGATACTGCAAGTCAGGTATCCTCCTGGAACCCATACCATTCCTATATCCCTTATCCTTTTAGAGGAGTTCGGTATTGTCAACCTTTTTCTATTGCAATAGTTGGGGTGGTCAATCCGAGGGTGCGTGGTGGGTTCCTCTTTCCTTCCCTTAGGTTACAATGGAGTTCCACCAAGTAACGCCTGATACAATCAACTAAAATTGCGGGAGTCGAAAATTTCGATAAATGGGATTCGGTTGGCGCAATATTGCAGTCGATATTTTTTTATTTACAATCTTATGATTGCCACTTCAGCTTGCTGCGATCCCCAGTTACCCCGGGCACACCTCTGACTTTTCGAAGTTATATGTGCATTATAAAATTATAAATTAATTATCGCTCGCTTAATAACGTGCCCGGTAGATGGCAATAGGCTCGCCACCTATTACATTAAGGCGAGGTTGCAGTACAGTGCGTAGCTCGACCTCACCCCCCGCAAAAACAAAAACACGGCGGTGGCGTCAGCGAGTGAGCGGGGGGAGGGGAGGGAGGGTTTCGTGTCTGCGTGTGCCACAGCGCAGCGTAAAAAAACCGTAGATGAGTTATGCGAACTTCAAAAGTGGCACATTAAAAACTGACAAATTCATGACAAACTTTTTTTTTCTAAATGTCTCATTTGGCTTTAGTCGCTCACGCGCTGCGGTCGGAAGCGCTCGCTCTTTTACTGGCGTGTGTGTACGTTACATTTGAAAATGCCGTCGTGTGTAATGAGATTTTGCTAAAGTAGTTAAACTATAGTAGGAAAATGACTAAAAGTTATGGAATCACTTCTCATTCATGAGTATTACAATATTACGTTTTATTTTCAATTTATAATAAATTCAGTATCACAAATAATAGAGTGAATAAAAAATTGGCATTTAGCGAGTGTAAAAGAGAAGCAGTATTGTGCGTGTTCAAAGACATTCGTAATAATAAAATACTGATGTGTGTTTTTGTCAAGTAATAAAAGTGATTTGAGGCTGAATCAACACAATATATTATTATTATAGAAATACAAAATCATACGTAAGTTACAAACATTGACGGATGATCAAAGTCCATACACTTGTTCTTGTTTTTCTCCTTTTAGTATTAAACAACTAAGTAGATTGTACTGCACAGTTTTCGCTGCCGACCCACCGTACCCTTGGCAGTACCCCTGGGGGTATCTTTCAATGCTTAACCGTACTCCCAGATAATATTGTTGTGTAATTAGTTTATTAATTTCAGTTCGTTAATTTCAAGTTCTACTATTTTGTGGGATCATTCCCAGTATAGTAGTAGTATTGAACAATTCTATGATAGAACTGTCCTAATTCTATTAGCACAACTTGATGAGGAGAACAGAACTAATGGGATAAGTAATAGGAAATGTCCCAGTCTAGTTCTATGTATGTTTTTACAAGGGTATTCAATAGAACTACTTAAAATGATCCGTAGTGTCACGACATCGCGCTCATATATCCGAATAAATATGTTTTGTAGACGTTCATTTGTTTAATGTGTAAAACAAATGAACGTCTACAAAACAAATGAACGCCTACAAAACAAATGACTTACAGAAAGTGATCAGCTATCGATAGTGATTGCAGAAAACAGGTGCATGCGATTTTCAACCTAATTGACATTAGTCAGAATTTATAATTTTATTACTCTAATATTGCCAGAAAGCGAGAAAAAACAAAAAAAAAGTTTGTCATGAATTGTCAATAAGGTCGAAAATCGCATGCACCTGTTTTTTGCAATCGCTATCGATAGCTGATCACTTTCTGGTAGTCATTTGTTTTGTAGACGTTCATTTGTTTTGTAGACGTTCATTTGTTTTGTAGACGTTCAATTGTTTTGTAGACGTTCATTCGTTTAACACATTTTTATAAATACATAATTATTTATTCGGATTTGTGAGCGCGATGTTGTGACACTACCCTTGTAAAACATACATAGAACTAGTGGTAAATTTCCTATAACTGTTTCCCATTAGTTCTATTCTTCTCATCAAGTTGTGCTAACAGAACTAGTGGGACAAAAAGTATCACTAGTTCTATCATAGAACTGTTCTATAGAACTAGTGGGAATGACTCGACAGCGCAAGGATGATGATGATGACAGGTCTTCAACAGTACCACAGATTATACCTATAATATAGAAAGCATTATAACCTATAATATAGAAAGCATTATAACCATTAGCAGTAATACCTAAACGTTTTATTCTCTAATTTATCTCCTTCTTGCACTATATCATCGTACTAGCGCTTGTCTTCGAATACAAAAACGTAAGTAGTAAGTCATTATCATACGAGAGATAACACTGTTCAGTTTAATGTCCACGTAGCACGTTGGTATAACACTACGAGCATTTCAGCCAGGAGTACGGTTAAGCTTTAAAAGACCCACCATACCCCCAGGGGTATTGCCAGGGCTACGGTGGGTCCGCAGCGCACAGTTTTTATATTAACGTACTGTTTTAGGTTTCCATTGAATGAAATGAGAAGAATAAAATGTACTTTTTTAATAAATGTTATAAATAAATCACATCGACTTTTTATTTCCCTACCTTAAATGAATTAATCAAATTTACTTTGAGGCGAATTGAATTTACTCAAGACAGACAAAGTGATCATGTCGCATCTGAGTCTAATTATTGTTTGTGAAACGGTCAGCATGATGTCACAATGCGCGTTGGTCCAGAGAGTATATGTTTATCTCTATTTCGCGCTTGCGATTAGATGTGCTATCTCACTTACACTTCTTATCTAATTCTTAGTGTGTCGTTTTGACATATTTATATTAGTGTGTATACGCTTTTCGCGATGCGTGCCACTCGTAAGCTCCGTCATGTTACCTTGTCAGTAACCTGTCTACGGTTTCTTACTAGTATGTCTATGGTTTGAACGATTGAGTTTGGAATACGAATTACTTTGTACTTTTGCGAAAACGTACATGCGGGGGTGGAGGGGGATTTTGCGGAGCAACGACGTACGTCCGCCCTCAATCACGCCTAGACAGGCACTGATGAACGGCCGGCGAGCGATATAATGCCAACATTTTGACTATTTTTTTTCTTGGAGAAAAATGATAACGAAATTACAAAATCTGTTTTTACCATTTATTTTAAAATAAAGAGCTGCTTCTATTGATAATACTTTCATATAAATTCATTATGGAATGTCTAAGCAGTACACGTTTAAAATTGTGATTTAGTGCCATGTTTGACATTTTTTTTTATCGAGCCAATCTTTCCAAATCGTGTTTCTATCTTTACGATTTACTAGAAGATATGTTCAACTTTTATAATTTAATTTTTATTCATTAAAAATATCATAGTTCATGTGACTTTCAGACGTTCAAAAATCTTAAAAAGTACTGCAACCTCGCCTTAAACGAAACATAACGAAGTGCGGGTGATGTAATACGCCTCTGCCTACCCCTTCGGGGATAAAAGGGCGTGAAGTTATGTTATGTCTTATGATTGCTGCATTGGTGCGAACACTTGAAGAAGACTGACACTCACTCTATACCAGCGCTCACTGCGCTCCTGGCTTCCAATGCAAAAAGCAGGTCAGAGGCCCTATAGGCCCTATAAGTTTCCTTCAAGTGAAATAAATTACACAAGTATTTTTATCTAGTGAAATATGTCAAAATAATGGTAGTTTCATTCATCAATTAATGTTAAAACTTTGTTTAACATTTTTTATCGACAATTTATTGATAATAAGTATTCTATTTGACAGCAAAACACTATGACGTCACTAGGTCTTATTTCATACAAACTCCGTAGCAAAGGTGGTTTTTGACATTTCATTAAAAGTGCTTGATTTGACTAGTTGGAATGTTGGAAACAACCCTATTCTCCAAATTTTTTTTTGTCGACTATCTCGGAACGGGTAGTACATTACACTCGCATTTCGCGATGAATTTCAGGTCCCAGGGGGCGAGCCTATTGAAATACCGGGCACATTATCAGACTCCGTGCTGCTACTGAGAATTTGGACCCAAGTTACGCTTTTACCCGACTCGGAAATCGAATCCAGGACCTACGATCAGCAATCGCATACGCTATCCACTGGACCACGGAGACAGTCAATAACATATATTTATTTTGCAGGTGGACTGGCTAACCAACGTCCTAAGATCAGACACCCCATTGGCGGAGTTGGTCAGACTGTATACCGATTTGCTCCTGTCTTTGGAACCAACGCCAACTAAGGTAAGCTTAAAAATAATCACCCTTTTAAATTAAAGATCAAACTTTATCTATAGTCCAGTCAATTTAGGGGTTGACTACTGAACTAAGAGCGGTTTCAGATTAGCGTTTTATACGCGCGTATAACGTCGTTTTTGGAAGCGCATGTAGGCGCGTACAGGCACGCCTTTTGGCACACGCGCAACTCGTACGAGCGTTGACGCGCTTCTAAGCTCGTATATGCACGAGCCGTCAGAATCCATGTTGACACTGACACGATGTCACTACCGTTTCGAGCGAACACGCCGACATATGCCCGTTTACGCGAGTCCGGTTTTTTGAAGCGCGTACTGTAGCGCGCGTGTAAGCGCGTATGCTGAAACGACCGTATACGCGCAGAAAAATACGCTAATCTGAAACCGCCCTAAGAGTTAAAAATTGGGCAAGTGCTAGTCGGACCCGCGCACGAAAGGTTCCGTACCATCATCTATAAAAGATAATCACGTTCGATGTATATATACTTAAATACTTTTTAAGTTTCTACCTGTTTATTAAGATCGAGTAACAACAAATTGCTTGAAAATTACGTTTGTTGTATGGGAGCCCCCGTTTATAATTAACTTTTTTTTATTTAATTCTTTATTTTGAAAGGTAATATACAACTATCTTCTTCCATGAAGACCTCTTCTGAGCCACATTTCAACACTCCCTGGTTAACATCGCATGAAGTCTAGGCCCAAGATGCAGTCGTCCACTCACTATATCGGCCACGATGACTTTGTGATGGTAAACTTTGTTGCCTAGCTTCAGATCCACCTCCATTTCACCTCGGAATGTTATGTGCTGACTGGTAGCTGTTCTCAGTTTCACACAATCATTGTTCCTGAAGCAGCCCCGAAGAACCCGTCTTGCCAGATGGAAACCGACGACTGTCCGCGAAGCACCCATGTCCAATGTCAGCTTGCATGACGTTTTATTAATTTCGCCTTCAATGATCAGGCTGTTCCCGTCACAAGATTGCGAGATCGAGATACTTGGGGCTCTTCCATTACCAGCCAGCACTCGCCCCGCAGTCCTGGCTCCTACTCGTTTTCCTGCTCTCGCTGCCTGGCAGGCACAGCAGGCGACCTCTTTGGTGGAGACAGAGTGCCACCACTCCAGGTCGCGGATTCCATCCGTAAATGTTACGAGGTTCCCATCTATCAGCGCAGGCGACGACTGGTATGACTTCCTGACCAGCTTTTCCATCTCCAGAGCCCACTGCTGCAGAGTTTTTCCTGTGCGTTGTGTCCTGTCCTTCAGCTGAGCAAGATACCCATGTTCGAGGTGCGCGTCACCATAACTCGCCTCCAGCACCTCCAGAAGGTTCTCGTAGGAGACGTCTTGACCGAGTGCCCCCAACACAGTCAACGCCCGATCACGAAGGCCCAAGGTTAGGGCGGTTATGTGAATGGATGGTGGAACCTTAAACCCACGAGGCTGCCTACGCTTTGGGCAGCTCAAGCGGATATGGCGTCTTTTCCCGCAGTTGTAGCACCGAGGTGACGATACAACTTCCCTGATGCGGTGACTTCGCTCGTCGCGTCGTACTGCTTCTACCTCCAGAGCGTGGGCTAAGGCGTCCTTCAGGTTCTTGAAGTGCCCAAGTCTTACCGCTGCTCTAACCTTCAGCCTGGAGGTTAGAGCAGCGGTAAGTAATGTGTGTAATTTACGCATCCAAGCCGCTCCTTCATAGGTGCCATCTATGAAGGAGCGGCTTGGATGCGTTTCGGCGAAAACTGAGTGAGTCATGAGTGAACGAGAGATTGCGGCGCGCGGGCTGGGCATGCGCGGCAGGCGCGGGGAAGCTCGACACCGCGTCGCAGTCGCGTTCCTACTTACTACTTTCCTTCCTATCCTAGCAACAGCGAGCGAGTGTAGGTAGTTATTGGTTATAGCGAGCGCACCATTAATTTCGCGCGTTATTTCTATTAGCGCTGAATTATTCACGTTAGTTATAAATGTTTGAATAGTAGAAAGTGCGGAAAAGTAAAGTAAGACTAAATAAGTAAATAGTAGTGTGAACTAGTGTGAATCGCGTAATGAAAATAAAATTCCCGAAAGTACCGAAAGAACCGGGATTCAAATTTGATTTCCCGGTTCCATTTTACTGACAAACGAACCGGGAATTCCCGGTACTTTCGAGACCGGGATTTCCCGGTTCTGAATCCTAATCTTGAAAACAGTCCAAGGTATAAAAAAATGTTAAAGAGAAAAGTTGTACAGAAATTAATTCTCTACAATATTGATAATTAATCGAAATAGCGTAAAACCCATAGAAAACGAGATATTTGCAAAAAATTTAAAATAAATCGATGTTTGTGACCTTCGACACCTGAATTTAAAACTTGCGGACATCGAATTATTATGTGACTTTTGAGAACAGTTTTAGGATGCCAAAATACAAGTTTTTACGTGGTAATATACTGGGTATATAGATTTTCCGACAGTGAACTGGAAAAACCTGAAGAGTTTGTTTGTTTGTTTGTTTGCTGAATGCGATAATAAGAAACGACTGGTCCGATTTGAAAAAATCCGCAGTGTTAGATAGCCCATTTATCGAGGAAGGCTATAGACTATATAACATCACGCTATGAGCCACGGGCGCGGAGCAGTAACCTTAAATAACGTGGGGGTAACCGCGGGCTGATCTAGCTCATTCATAATTTTTACATTGTGTTTTAATGCACAGTTATAAAAAAGAAATAAAGTAACATAATTACCCAGTTTCCTGACATAATTCGCGGCCATTCAGCCCCCCTGCTATACTGTGTCTTGGTATGCATTTGCAAAATATTTTCAGGGGTGAATATACTACTTTAACTGAATACAAAAACATGAAAAAATAACCAACTAAAACCTGAGAAAAGGGGTTAAATATAATGACCATCATAAAATGCTTTGATACCCTTAGTTCTTTAACCAAAAATATATACTTAACACCAGAAAATAAAGTCTAGAATTACAATAGTACTAGCTATTTTAGTTACGACTGCACTTCAAATTGTATTCGAACACCAAATGTAGTAAATGATCACCAAATAAATAGGTTATGTTAGGTTCTCTTGTGACCCTTGGTGTAACCAAATCCAATTTATGTGTTGGTATTGCATACAAATAACGAAAAAACTTTGGTTATAATTTTACATTAAAATTATGGTTTCATTTACTACTTTTGGGTTAACAATGATTTATTTGGCGTCACTTTGCTTAAATAGCAAAATGTTAAAACTTTGGTTATAATTATTTTACATGAAACTGCGGGTTTCATTTTGGTAATCATTTACTATTTTTCATTATCATTTACTATATCTGGTGGTAAGTTAAACATAAGCCAAAGAAAATTCGTAATCATACTTTTTAAAATCAGCTCGGTGTATTGATCGCCGCCGCCGCTCAGCTGATCGCCGCGAGCTCGCATTGCAGTTACCTAACACATACAAGCACATGTACCTACCGTGCAGTCTTATTCCGCACCAGTAAACAGTTTATTCTGATTTACTATCTAAGATACATTTAATGAAAATAGGGTCTTATATTATCGTACACCGTTTGAAATAAGTAATTTTAGGTGAATAAGTATACTGTCTATATTGCATTATTAAAATATTTTGCAAATGCAGATCAACATATATTGTACTAGCTTTTGCCCGCGACTGCGCGCGCGTTGAAATCGGAGTAACATAAATTTACTTTCAGTCTCAAGTTGTGTGAGATTCCTGATTAGTCTAAAGACTTCGGAAACTCTATAGAGAACAAAGTAATTCGGTCAGTATCCATGACATTGTCTACCATTATATATACCGAATGTACATATATCTATAAACACTTTCGCATTTATAATATTAGTATATAAAATCGTTTCAGCCGTTTAAGCGTAGTCTACCTAATTAGTAGTTTATGCGAAAGAATGTGATCACCATGCACAATAAATGACAATATGTACCTATCATGTGACAGTACTGACCGATAGACGATAGCACATGCGCAGCACTCAACCTACAGCGCATGCGTTCTTACATCCAAGAGGTAAATTTGTGCTGTAGGTACAAACTTCTACCCTTCCTAAAATCCCTCCCAGTTTAATTTTTACAACATATGGTAGCCTACGTCCGTCTCCATGGTCCAATATATCGCTCATTTGCGACAAGAACGTGTTAGCGAAAATATGTATCGTTATGGAATAATGATACAGTAGAATCCGGCGCATCGCGCTCTACTTGCTGCTAAAACGCGATATTTCTAGCGCCGAAAATGACCGAGTAATGAGGGAAAAGGTCGGCGACTATCGGTTTAGCGCCATCTCCTTCCGCCCTTAAATTTAATGCAAGATCGGTTCACGTCAGTTGTAGCCGCTCGCTTGAGGAGGAAAGTGCTGCCCGATTGCGGCTAAAACGTAACAGGTCATGGTGTCACAGTTTTGATGAAAGGTAAATACGGCTTATTGTTTTTTTAGTTATTTATTTTTGCAACTATAACGGGACATTTTGTATGTGGGTCATTATTGTAGTAAAAATAGTAATCGCATGCTATAGGATTGTACCGTTGTTGCTGAAATAAACAATGTTTTTTGTTGGTTAATTTAAGATGTTCCGTTACCGTTGATAATAAAAGTACAAAATGTTTGGTCTTAATGTTGGTTATCTCAAGTTAACACATTCTTGATAAAAAATATTAAATTTTAACAACGAATAGCTTACAATGTTGCATTATAAATGATAAAAAATTGTCTAATTACAATTTATTTTTCAGATGGAATCACGGTCTAGGAAGATTGTAAAGCTTGTCCGAGGTACTAATGAACATTCACGTAAGTTAGAAAAATGAAAGGATAATACCGATTCTCGAAATACAAATGAATTAACACAAGAAGCGCCGAAGATTAAGGTCCCTCGTAAACCGCCGTCGTGACAAATTTGTCCCATTCTATTTATTATAATGAGAAATTATTGGTATAAGGCATGAAAGTTATTAATTAAACCAATACGTTAAATATTCAGAACATGTTTAATAATTAACTTAAAACAAATTCTTATCTTAACAAACATAAAAGTAACAAAAGAAATCATGAATTAAAAATCAAAAGTTTTTTTTTGGTCATATAATCGTGACAACTTACGGAATAATTCTTATAACATTTTAAGTTATCTATAAACTAGTTAATATTATCATGAATAAGTACCTAATCTTAATATATAAAATCTTTGCGTTACTGACTGACTGACAGACACGCTACAGCCGAAACCATTGGGCGCAGGAAGCTGAAATGTGGCATGTATGTTCCTTGGGGATCGTAGGGGTGCACTAAGAAGTGATTTTCCGAAATTCCCACGGGATCGGACAAAACGGGTAAATAAAAAGAAATGCAGGCGTAGCTGCTGGCGTCCTCTAGTACATAAATAATATTCTTAATCAGTGCATATTGCAGACAGGTTTTTGCACACTTCACAGATGACTTATTATTTGAGCATTTCGACTTTACCTGGCACCTTGTTCGTTTTTTTGGCTCTCGGTATGTCGGTATGTTTGCTGGAATTCCCACAAGAGTTCTTCTACTAGTCAAATAATGTTTTCCCGATTGTAATAAAAAGTCTCTGTGGTAAATTTTAGTTGATAGTTTTATACAATACCCATGCATTAATACTTGCTAAATCCAACAAATTATAAAATGTATGAATCGGCCAACGTCTGGAAGCTGCCTTTACTGTATATTTACGACCCATTTGATTTACGACGTCTACTTCATATTTTGAGCTATTGTAGAATAACACTGCTTCAGGTTTTTATTTGAACTTGGGTCTATTGTTACAGTGGGATGCATGGTACTGAGGATTACGACATTTTTATTCGATTTAGCCTAGATAAACAGTCAACGATTTATCGCCTGTTTTTGGCATGTAATTCCTTTTTTGCGTTCTTCACGGAAAAAGGGTATTCCTCCCCGAGCTCTATTGATAGTGCCCACTATACTAGTATTTTTAGATTTCAAATATTCCGCTAGTAAAAGTGTTGTAAAAAATTGTCCCAAGTATAATTTTTTCCCTCATTGTAAACGTTCGTTATTTGGCTTATTATCATTTTTGCCAAGGTAAGGGAAAGCATTTATTACGTAATGTTCATCTTTCTCTAAAGCCATCCAAAACCACATTCCAAGGTACTACAGACCTTTTTACGAATCTTTGTAGATTTAGTGTTTTATTTCATTTACTCAGATTTTATTATTGTTAAGTGAACTGTGAATTCAGAAACGCATTGATACTTTGTCCCATTAAAAAGCAATAATAATAATGTTTTACCTAATATTTTAAGATTAGAGGATCTTTTTACTGAAGAGAAGACCTATTTGTGATTTGTTTTGCTAAAAAGTTTATTTGATTAATTAGTTTCCTAATATTATTATTATGTAGTGATGTTTATGCTAATATGGCATTTCTAAATATTTAATAACGTTATAATTGCTAACGGTTGTGAGTAAAAGCAAAACTACAGATATTAGTGTGTGGTTATAATTATAATATTTTTTTAAATTTGATTATTCCTTGTATTTCAGAGAAATTTACACAATAACTTCGCTAAAATATCTTTCATTTGTAAAACAAAATACAAAAATACAAAGATTTATTCGACAGTAACGTGACTTAAATAAAATGTTTCATACATTTAGATTACAGATTATCAATAAAAACGTATCAATATGACATAACTTGTAAATGTTGAGATTATTATTCTATATTTTTTTCAAGAAAAACGGTACATATCTGTTTGTTTTGCAATACTCCAATTTTTTTACAAGAATAACGCAACAAGGAGGACCTTTTTTTAAATAAATAATCATAATAAATGTAACAACTGACTTAAAGGTCTGAATGCAATTTGATCCAAAAAAACGAAACTCTTGAAGTTATTTTGTATTGAGCTGAATAGTCTAAACATAATAATTAAAAAGTTACATGAAATTTAAACTTTGAAATGCGTTTTATCACAAATTGAGATTTTTACTTTGTCACGTTCTTGTCGCAAATGAGCGATATCTCTATATTAAATTTCGGCAAAATCGGTTCAGCCGTTTTAGCGTGAAAACGGAATATACATACATACATACACACTTTCGAATTTATAATATTAGTAGGAATAGGGATAGGTACGCCTAAACTGCCGCACTAAATCTTTCTTTTAATGTGTTTCTTAAATATTCATCATCATCATCATCAGCCTTTAACAGTCCACTGCTGGACTAGGCCTCTCCTTTGAATTAAAAAAATTAAAATATGGCAGTACGATGCTCAGTTAAACTAGTAAGAAATAAACAATTAATATGTTTTCCAGGTAGCGTCAGCAAATTTGAAGTTGTGTTCTACAGCTGAGGAGGGAATACTTTTGCTGACGGATCTGAGAGCTGACATAGAAGACTTTGTCAACTGCATCCGAGGGGTCATTGAAGCACCCAGGCAGAATAAAGGTGAACATAACTTCACGCGTTTTATCCCCGAAGGGGTAGGCAGGGGTGTATTACACACCCACACTCCGCCAGTTATGTTTCTGTTCCAATGTAATAGGGGGCGAGCCTATTGCCATCTACCGGGCACATCATTAAGCCAGCGATAATTAACATTTTAATGCACACATAACTTGGAAAAGTCAGAGGTGTGTGCCCGTGGTACCTGGGGATCGAACCCGAGACCATTGTCTCGGCAGTCCGTTACGTACACCACTGGACTATCGTTAATAAAGGTGAAATTAATACTAATACTATTACAGCAAAATTTATTAGTAAGTTTTATTATTTATATTAAGCAGCGATAGCCTAGTGGAGAGACCGACAGACTGCTACGCAGAGGGTATCGGGTTCGAATCCACGGCACGCACCAATGACTTTTCGGAGTTCTGTGCGTATTAAATTGTTAATTATCGCTTGCTAAACGGTATGGCCTTACCCTTCTCATAGCGAGAAGAGGCGCGTGCCCAGCAGTGGGACAGTTTATAGGGCTGATGATGATTATGACAGCCGTTCGTAGTCCACTGCTGGACATATAAATAAATGTACGTATAAAATTCTTTCCTTACTAACTGATAGATAGACAACGCAAAAGTATAGGGCGCACGAAACAGAATTTAGGGCGGTTTCAGATTAGCGTTTTATACGCGCGTGTAAGCTCGTTTTTGGAAGCGCACTTTTGACACACGCCCAACTCGTACGAGCGTTGACGCGCTTCTAATATAAGCGCGAGCCGTCAGAATCCATGTTGACATTGACAAGATGTCACTACAGTTTCGAGCGAAGACGCCGAAATATGCCCGTTTACGAGAGTCCGGTTTTTTGAAGCGCGCGTGTAAGCGCGTATGCTGAAACAACCGTATACGCGTAGAAAAATACGCTAATCTGAAAACGCCCTTTATTTATTTATTTATTTATTTATTTTCAGCCTGTAGTGTCCCACTGCAGACTGAAAATAAATAAATAAATAGGCTGCCCTTTGGCATGTAGAATTTAGACGACCGGTTGGCGCAGCGGGATTGTCAGCGACTGCTACGCTGAAGGTCGCGGGTTCGATTCCCGCTCAAGTCAAACATTTGTGTGCATGAACATGGATGTTTGTCTTGGTCTGGGTGTTTCTATGTATAATATGTATGTATTTACAAAAAATAATTATATAATATGTATGTTTATCTATTATCTAGTACCCATACTACAAGCTCCGCTTAGTTTCGGACTAGGTGGTGTTGTGTGTATCTGGTAGAATATTAACTTTATTTAATTTGTCCTTACTGCCTCCGTGGTCCAGTGGATAGCGTATACGACTGCTTATCAGAGGACCCAGGTTCGATTCCCGGGTCGGGCAAAAGTGTTACTGGGTTTTCCCGAATTCTGGGAATAGCAGCACGGAATCTGGTAATGTGTCCGGTAACGGCAATAGGCTCGTCCTCTATTACGTGGTAGCAAATATTCATGGCGAAATGTGGGCGTAATATTACACCTCTATCTACCCCTTCGGTGATACAGTTGTGAGCTTATAAAAAAAAAAGTTCTTATTTCAGAAACTCTCTTACCGGCCACTCTGAGGGAATTCGGGAGGGCTGCCTACGCCCCTTTAAGGGAATTGCTGCCAAAATATACAGAAATGCAGACTCAACTGCTTATAGACAATCTTCAGGACCCACAATTGAAACAAGTATGTATTTCACACGCTTCCAACGTACAATCGAACAACTTCCCGCTAGACCACCACAAGGGCGAGAATCGCTCAGCAAGACATCGTCGCTTCCAATGCTACTTTACACACACATTGACACTCGTATACAAAATCAGTTTCTAGTGTGCCTCGACTCTATGAGCGAGCCAAGGGATTTTTGTTCAAACTGGTCCAGCGCCGACTTGTTTGATTGTACATTATATCTTTTAAGTAATCTGTATACAGAGTGTTCGCAAAATATTTTCAGAGGTGAATATACACTACTATAATTGAATACAAATTCATTAAAATAACTTATTAAAACTAATTTTTTTTTTCGCAATATTGCATTTTAAAAATCAGCTCGGTGTATTGACCGCTGCCGCCGCTCAGCTGATCGCCGCGAGCTTGCATTGCAGGTACCTAACACACACAAGCACACGTACCTACCGTGCAATTTTAAAGCGAATACACATTATGTGCTCAGCGTTGCGTTCGTCGCGCGTTAGTAGCGTACATACAGCGCGCGTAGCAACGCGTTGTACGAGCGAGACCAAGGTGTCCATACTACTGGCTCTACCCTCTTTGATCTTAAAACGCGCGTTACCAAAGAGCGTGCTTCAAACGCCTAATGTATACTCGTTCTTATGCTGCACCGTTCAACAGTTTATTCTCATTTACTATAGCAGTTACATTTAATGAAAATAGGGTCTTATATTATCGTATACTGTTTAAAATAATTTTAGGTGAATAAGTATACTGTCTTTATTGTATTATTAAAATATTTTGCAAATGCAGATCTACAGCCTGTTTATAAAATCCTTGCGTTAGCGACTGACTGACAGACAAGCTACTGCTACTAATATTAGGCGCAGGAAGCTGAAATTTGGCATGTATATTCCTTGGAGACCTAGGCACTAAAAAGGGATTTAAATAAATCCGCACGGGATATGGCAGAAACAGTAAGGAGGACTTCATCCGTGGTCCAGTGGATAGCATATATGCATCTGCTGATCGGAGGTCCCGGGGTCGATTCCCGTACTTAGTAATATATTACATAAACCATGACTTCGTATTACATAAACCTAGACTTCGTATTACATAAAACTATACTTCGTATTACATAAAACTAGATTTCGTATAACATAAAACTATACCTCGCATAACATAAAACTAGACTTCGTATTATATAAAACTAGACTTCGTATTATATAAAACTATACTTCGTATTACATAAAACTATACCTCGCATAACATAAAACTAGATTTCGTATAACATAAAACTATACCTCGCATAACATAAAACTAGACTTCGTATTATATAAAACTAGACTTCGTATTATATAAAACTATACTTCGTATTACATAAAACTATACCTCGCATAACATAAAACTAGACTTCGTATTATATAAAACAAGACTTCGTATTACATAAAACTATACCTCGCATAACATAAAACTAGATTTCGTATAACATAAAACTAGACTTCGTATTACATAAAACTATACCTCGCATAACATAAAACTAGACTTCGTATTATATAAAACTAGACTTCGTATTACATAAAACTATACTTCGTATTACATAAAACTAGATTTCGTATAACATAAAACTATACCTCGCATAACATAAAACTAGACTTCGTATTATATAAAACTAGACTTCGTATTATATAAAACTATACTTCGTATTATATAAAACTATACCTCGCATAACATAAAACTAGATTTCGTATAACATAAAACTATACCTCGCATAACATAAAACTAGACTTCGTATTATATAAAACTAGACTTCGTATTATATAAAACTATACTTCGTATTACATAAAACTATACCTCGCATAACATAAAACTAGACTTCGTATTATATAAAACAAGACTTCGTATTACATAAAACTATACCTCGCATAACATAAAACTAGATTTCGTATAACATAAAACTAGACTTCGTATTACATAAAACTATACTTCGCATAACATAAAACTAGACTTCGTATTATATAAAACTAGACTTCGTATTACATAAAACTCAAGGAACATTCATGCCAAATTTCAGCTTAAGCCCAAAAGTTTTTCGACTACAGTCAGTTATTTTGTACATACAAGCTGTTAAAAGACCCTTAACGAAAACTGAAATCCCATATTGTACCAATCACTCGAACATTTTTTACTTTGGCAGCATACCTGGGAAATTACTGGTTCAGGAGATATTGAGGCTCAAAGTCACCATGAATTTTATCTAATTAGGTACAAAATCGATGCATTTACCCCGCCAATATGTTCTATAGATGTTTTAATGATTCCATGGTTAAGTAGGTATTTCGAGCATTGCGCGCGCACTTTTAATTCCGGTTTAAAAAATGAGTAACATAACTTCACGCCTTTTATCCCCGAAGGGGTAGGCAGAGGTGTATTACACACCCACACTTCGCCAGTTATGTTTTGGTCCCAATGTATTAGGGGACGAGCCTATTGCCATCAACCGGGCACATTGTTAAGAGAGCGATAATTAATATTTTAATACACACATAGCTCCGAAAAGTCAGAGGTGTGTGCCCGGGGAACTGGGGATCGAACCCGAGACCATCGTCTCGGCAATCCGTTACGTACACCACGGGGCTATCGCCGCTGCTAAAAAATGAGTCTACTTGAAAAAAAGACATCGTTTCCCAGGTATTATTTTTGCTTAGTATGACTTTGCATGATGTCCACAACGAGTAGACGTCGGCTTGGTGATGGGTCTTGTGACACCAGGTATTTATTGATTATTGATGATGGTCTGATTTCAGGAGGATCTTCTAGAACAATCAAGAGCTATACTGGTGATAGCCGAGCGCTGTGAGGGCTGGTTATCCACGGCTCACAGTAAGGCTAAGAAGATAGCCGGGGACGCTATGTACCCAGTATACATGCCGGCAGTTGAGGTATGTATATCCATACCTTATTTAAAAAAAAAATAGACAGCTCCCGCATCCCTACTAATATTATAAATTCGAAAGTGTGTATGTATGTTTGTTCCATTTTCACGCTAAAACGGCTGAACCGATTTTGTTGAAATTTAATATAGACTTATATTGGACCATGGAGACGGACATAGGCTACCATGACTTACTTTGACTTAAGGTCCTATGTCCCCTAGATGGGACAGAGGGCATCCACAGTGCTTCGCCATTCCGTTCAGGCTACCATAATAACTACTTTTAAACAACCACGATTTGTACACATACTAATGATTATGTAACGGGTCTGAATCGTGTTAAATAAACGAAAAGGAAGATGAAATACCTTTCTATTTGTCCCGACGTTTCGGCATGGGTTACACCAGCCGTGGTCACGGTATGACTGATGTCCGTCGGCGCTGCCTCCGAGAAGTGCGGGATTCGGAACCTACCCTCACTTGGTCTTCACAATTATTAACATTTATAAGTTCGGTTGCCGTCTGGTTGACGGCATAGAATACAAGTGTCACCACCCCCTATCTTCCCGTGGGTGTCGTAAGAGGCGACTAAGGGATAACACGATGCAAATACCATCTTTGCGTAGAGACGGAAAACTCGACATCAAACCCTATACGACTGCCTCGTTGGTCTCGCGGCATAAATGTGCGCGTGGGATCGGGAGGTCCCGGGTTCGATTCCTGGGTCGGGCAGTGTTATTGGGTTTTTCTGTCACGAAATTCTCAGTAGCAGCACGGAGTCTGGAAATGTGCCCGGTACGGCAATAGGCTCGCCCCTTATTACGTGGGACTAAGGTATATCTGGCGAAAATTGGGTGTAGAAATACACCTCTGTCTACCCCTTCGGGGATAAAAGGCGTGACGTTGTGTGTGTAAAAACGCATGCGCTGTAATAATTGAGTGCTGCGCATATGTATATTTGTTAGTACTGTCGCATTATAAATATTGTCAAATTTACGTAAATATTAAAGTATCCATACAACAAAGGAGATTTATATAACTCCGATTATAACGCGCGCGAAGCCGCGATCTAAAGCTAGTTAGGAATAAATCCTGTGTCGCGGGGTACTTTAAAAACATACAACCAACATACACAATGAACACCCAGACTCGAAACAACAATTTATGGTACACACAAAGTGTTGTCTCGTGTGGGAATCGAACCCACAACACTCGGCGCAGTGTCAAGCGGCGAAGCGGCCGCTTAAACCACTACGCCAACCGTGCAGTCGAAACCGACAACTCAGTCTTCAGCTGAAAATTATGTACGCAGCCCATGATATGCTACGTAAAGCATTTATTTTGCGAAATAAAGTAAAAAGAAAGTTATTTTCAAGCGTTTTCGTTATATCGACATTTTACAGCACTATTAGTATTTTTTTTTATAGACTCACGCCTGTATCCCCGAAGGGGTAGGCAGAGGTGTAATATTACACCTCTGCATTTATTATTTTAAATGCAATATCATGAGGCTCCTAACATGGTTTTATCATGTTTATTAACGCTTAAAAACAATTATTATAATTATGTAATATGTCCTAGCGCCTTTAAATGTAACATCATGAGCGTTAGTGAGCCTGATGGAGACTATGTTGGGAGCTAACATAGTTTTTATCATGTTTATTAAGGCTTAAAAAAAAAAAACTATTATAATATGTAATTCGTCCTAGCGCCTTTAAATGTAAATTTGTAATATCATGAAGCTCCTAACATAGATTTTGACGATTTTATTAACGCTTAAAAAATATTATATGTAAGCTGCGGTAAACGGTGTGGGTGACACAATTGTCAGCACCTTATAAACATTACTCTTTGTTGTCAATATGTATTGCTGTCACTGTTTGTTTACCCAAATAAAAAAAAAAATATTACACCCACATTTCACCATGAATTTTTAGGTCCCACGTAATAGGGGGCGAGCCTATTGCCGTTACCGGGCCCATCACCAGACTCCGTGCTGCTACTGAGAATTTCCTAACGGAAAAATCCAATAAAACTTTGCCCGACTCGAGAATCGAACCCGAGACCTCCCAATCCCCCACGCACATTTATGCCGCGAGACCAACGAGGTTTGAGTCTTAATGTCTAATAGCTTGCTTGTGTCTTACTATGATATCTGTAAATATATTACCTAGACATGAAGCTGTAGAGGAAGCAATTATGTCCAAATGAATAAAGGTCCCGGGTGTCATTAACATCTTTGACAGCCGTTATAGGGAGTCAGTGCCTATGATGAAACGTCACTAGTCTAAACCATGGAATATAGCTATCGCTACGAGTTGCGGAGGTCAGACAGGCAGTCGCTCTGTGGAAAAGCTAATATTATTATTGAACATATTATTATATTAATATTGAAACTGGGATAACGCTAGGAGGATGACGCTGGGACCCTAAGCGTCTAAACACACTATACCGAACTTACGCGACCGAAGTTCGGCATGAATACTCCTGCAATGTTATGTGAATTACTGACGACACACTATACCGAAATTACGTTGCGTTATAGCGTACAGTGTAAAAAGGCAGCGATAGCCTAGTGGAGATACCAACGCATGCAGAGGTTATCGGGTTCGAATCCACGGCACGCACCAATGGCTTTTCGGAGTTAAGTGCGTATTGAATTGTTAATTATCGCTTGTCCCGTGCCTCAGAGAGCATGTTAAGCCGTCGGTCCCGGTTGTCATGAAGATCTTTGACAGTCGTTATAGAGCGTCAGTACCTCTAAAATAGACTGACACTAGTCTAAACCATGGAATATCGCTATCCCTTTAAGCTGCGGGGGTCAGACAGGCAGTCGCTCCGTGGAAAAGCTAATATTCAGCCAAATCCGGTTAGACTAGAAAGCGGACCCCGGATTGAAACTGGGATAACGCTAGGAGGATGATATAGCGTACAGTGTAACTTCGGTCGGGCGTAACCGCGTAAGTTCGCCGGCAACTTTTATAGTAGTAGAGCATACATTATACGCGACCGAAGTTCGTCGAATGCTGACGAGATACAACAAAACGTTGTTCAACGGAATTTCGGCCGCGTAAGTTCGGCACTTATGGTGTGTCATATCAGCCGAATACGTTGGAACGTAAATAAGGCCACGGAACTTAGGTCGCTTAAGTTAGGCATGTCCGTGTGGTGACGGATTAAGAATACGGAATGTCACCACCCTATATCATCCCATGGGTGTCGTAGGAGCCGACAGAGGGAGTATATCATGCAGAGAACAGCACTGTAAGAGAAGGAAAACTTGACACAAACCCTATACCAACCCGTTTGGCCAGCGTGGTATAGTAGGCCAATTCCTCCTTTCAAAGGAGAGGCCTAGTCCAGCAGTGGACTGTTAAAGGCTGATGATGATGTTAGGCATAGTATGTTTAGATACTAAGAATCATGTTTTTTTCGACAGAATTTCATATCGACGCTATCGAACATGATAAGTGTTCACATGCGGCGTATCGAGTCTATGTTCCTATCTGCGATGACGTCGGGTCAGACTGCGGGCGTGCTGTCCCCGAGTTTTCCCGCGGCGTTGTTACTGGAGGCAGCCGTCACCACTCTGCTCAACACCCTGGCGACCACACACAGGGATGATGGTACGTGCAGAATGTTTTCTTTTTATATAATACTAGAGGACGCCAGCAGCTACGCCTGCATTTTTTTTTAATTTAGCCGTTTTGGCCGATCCCGTGGGAATTACGGGAAATCCCTTCTTAGTGTACCTCTACGGTCCCCAAGGAACATACATGATAAATGTCAGTTTCCTGCGCCCAATAGTTTCGGCTGTAGCGTGTCTGTCAGTCAGTCAGTAACGCAAGGATTTTATATATTAATATTCTACCACATACACACATCACGATCTAGTCCCAAACTAAGCAGAGCTTGTACTATGGTTACTAGATAATGGATAAACATACATATATATTTTTTATGTAAATACATAATATATATTATACATAAAAACAGCGAGACCAAGACAAACATCCATGTTCACGCACACAAATGTTTGACTTGAGCGGGAATTGAACCTGCGACCTTTGGCGTAACAGTCGCTTACACTCCCGCTGCGCCAACCGGTCGTCAGTTTATGCGCGGGGTGAGGATTTCGGTTGATTTAGAGGGGGTATTTCGGGTCGAAAAGGGGGATTTGAGTTTAAGGGGTATTGGGTTTGAGAAAAGATTACTTTAGGAAGATTTGGGTTTCATTATTTTGGCATACGGGGCTTTATTTTGGTTTTGAGGATCGTATTAGTTGGTTGTTACTGGAGTCAGCTGTCACTAGCCTGCTCGACGCCCTGGCTAATAGACCGAGGGATGATGGTCAGTGCACACTAAGAGGGAGTAGGGAGGGAGAGGATTTCAGTTGATTTGGAGAGGGTATTTTGGGTTGCAGGGCGGATTAGAGTTTGATTTTTGAGAGGTTACTTTATTTTGGTTTTGGGAAGATTTGGGTTTCAGGGAAAGGGGGACTTATTTGGACAGGCGGGACTTTATTTTGGTTTCGGGGTGGAGGAGGGGGAGATTATATTCGTTGCTTATTTCTGAAGTTAGCTGTTACCACCCTGGTCAACACCCTGGCGAGTACACACAGGGATGAAGGTCAGTGCATCATTCTACAGGAATTATGGTTTATTTAGTGTGGGGGACGGTATTCTTGGGTTTGAGGAGAGGGCTGAAAGTTGGTTTCGGTTGGGAGATATTTAGATTTAGGGAGAAGGGGCTATTTTTGGTTATAACATCGGATCGACGACCGGCAAGGCAGCGGGGAAAATTAGGTATTAGTTGGGAGATATTTTTATTTAGAAGGGGGGATTTTTAAGAGTGAGATGAATTTTGGTTTGGGTTGGGAGACATTTTGATTTTAGCTTGGCAGCGTATTGTTGCCTAAAATATGATCTGCCCCCACAACAAGGAAACAATATTCTGACTTTTGTTGCCCCAACCAAAACCCAAACCAAAAAAAAAACAACTTTATTTAAATGTCACAGAAGGTTTTGTCAAAACTGTTAGACGACTTTCATGACTGATCGTACTACTGGCAGTTCGAGGATATTGAATTTAGGGAGCGAGGGGGAGTTTTTGTGTTCTTGGAAGGCCTTACTTTGGTTGAGGAGGAGCTTTTTAGAGGTACCATCACCATCACATTGGATTTCAAGAGTTTAGGACTTTTAGATGGATTTTTATTTTTATTTTGCCGGGTCTCCCTTTGGATAAAAATACCTCCCGTGTTTTGATTTAAGAGGCAGCGATAGCCTAGCAGAGATACCAACAGGCTGCCATGCAGAGGGTATCGGGTTCGAATCCACGGCACGCACCAATGACTTTTCGGAGTCATATGCGTATTGAATTATCAATTATCGCTTGTCCCGTGCCTCGGAGAGCACGTTAAGCCGTCGGTCCCGGTTGTCATGAAGATCTTTGACAGTCGTTATAGTCAGTACCCTCTAAATAAACTGACACTAGTCTAAACCATGGAATATTGCTATCCCTTCGGGTTGCGGAGGTCAGGCAGGCAGTCGCTCAGCGAAAAAGCTAATATTCAGCCAAATCCGGTTAGACTAGTAAGCAGACCCCAGATTGAAACTGGGATAACGCTAGGAGGATGATGATGACCTCCCGTGTTTTGATTTAGAAGGAGGGTATTTTGGGATTTATAGAGGGGAGGATATTTAATATCCAAACTGAAATGTTAATATATCTTTTCACAGAATTGGTCTCCAAAGACCCACTATCAGATCTCCCGACTTTACTGTTGGAAGCCGAGGTCCGTAGCCGGCTTGCCTCGTTCAGGAATGAACCCGTTGCCTCCGTGGCAGTACTGCGGAGGACCAAGGATCAACTGAGGAACTTGGCCAGAGCGGTGTTGAGGAGTCCCGTAGATTTGCAGCTGGGTAACGTTTTTTATTTTAATTTTTTTATGTCATAAGTCATAAGCGGTAACCGAGCAGAGGGATCGCCTGATGGTAAGCAATTACCGCCGCCCAGGTGTTGTTGGGCTAGGCCGTGGTCCAGTGGATAGCGTATGCGACTGGTGATCGATTCCCGGGTCGGGCAAAAGTGTTACTGCGTTTTTCCGAATTCTCAGTAGCAGCACCGAGTCTGGTGATGTGCCGGGTAACGGCAATAGGCTCGCCCCCTATTACGTGGGACCTAAAAAATCATGGTGAAATGGTGGGTGTAATATTACATTGCCTACCCCTTCGGGGATACAGGCGTGAGTCTATAATAGAGTCCTACTGATTCAGAATCTGCATCGTAATGTTGAGAGAGCGCTATGCACACTATGGCCAGCAGTGGACTATGCAATCAAACAAGTCGGCGCTGGATCAGTTTGAAAAATAATCCCTTGGCTCGCTCATAGAGTCGAGGCACACTAGAAACTGGTTTTGTATACGAGTGTCAATGTGTGTGTAAAGTAGCACTCACAGATATAGATCTACATAGATAACGCAATTATCACGATTTGTATTGAAACCAAACGTGCCGACTTTTTAATACCTACTGTGACGTTGCCTGTATCACGAAGTCGAAGCGATGCGCGACAGTATCGCTTGTGCGATATTCATCGTCTCCTAATACACAACGTCAGATCAAACGTCCGAAGCAAACGCGGCAACGTAATGTGAATAAAGTTTACTTAACGGTAAAACGGACGCGCGGGGACTGAAGTTAGTGGCGACCAAGCTCGACGCTTGGTCGGAGTTCAGACACGCGAAGTGCATGCATTTGCGTTATCTATGTAGATCTATGTCTGTGGTAGCACTGGAAGCGACGATGTCTTGCTGAGCGATTCTCGCCCTTATGGTGGTGTAGCGGGAAGTTGTTCGACTGTACAAGCTGTGTACGTTACAGATAAGATCCCGCTACTGTCCGTATGGAGTAACAACGATGCTCTGTCCACTGACTTGCCTGACTTCGCGCTGGCACCACAGGAATACATCACTGAGGTAATGTGCACATACTATAAAATAATATACGCAAATTGGCGGCAATTAACAATACATTCCTTGTTTTAATTTTTTATGTTTAAAATTAAAATATTTATTTTCATTATATTTATTGCCTCTAAAATTAAATTAAATAACCTTTCTAACCGTATATAATACTTACTTTACCTTGTACTACCACCCATTATAAAAACCGATAAGAAAGATGAATATCTCAAAATTATAAAGTCAATTCTTCACCTTATCCTCCATCCACCCAAAATACACTCCTTAGACATGCTCAATCTGTATCTGTATAACATTGTTGCGTCACTGACTGACTGACTGGCAGACAAGGTAGACACGGGTGCTAAATAAAGCTAGTGTATGTAATGTATGTAGTGAACAGTATACACCATGTATTTTAAGTCAGTGTTTTCTCGAAAAGTATGTACTCAGCTCATGATATAGACCTAGCTACCTATAAAATTTATTTTACAATATTGTAAAAAAAATCTATAATTTTATTTTCGCCATAATTTTTCTTAGCATAAGAACGTGGCGGTCGATGCGTAAGGTCAATGCACTTTATTTATAACCTAAAAAGTAGCTTACCCTTCGTTCACGAGTCGTGAACGAAGGGTAAGCTACTACTACACGACGCATTTTAATCTATGAAATTATGATTTTAAAGAAAAATTTAAATAAAAAAACAATTCGTCGTATATTTTGTAAAATAAATATTATAGGTAGCTTCTAAGTATATGATGGCTGAGTACATCATCATCATCATAAAGTATCCGGTACAGTACACTTTGGGATCAGATCACATGTACTGCGTTATTATTATGATATTCACTTGATATAGTTGATTGAATCAGGCGTTACTTGGCGGAACTCTATTGTAACCTAATGGAAGGAAAGAGGAAACCACCACGCACCCTCGGATTGACCACCCCAACTATTGCAATAGAAAAAGGTTTACAATACAGTCAGGAGCGAAGGGTAACGACTGAGCTTCGTCCTGAGTTGCCCATCAGTCCTGATGATGCTTCGTGCAGAGGTGAAACACGCGGGATACTGCACGTATAGGTATTTTCCTGGAAACCATTTCCGCATTATTCCATATATCCCTTATCCTTTGTCTTTAGAGGAGTTCGGTATTGTCAACCTTTTTCTATTGCAATAGTTGGGGTGGTCAATCCGAGGGTGCGTGGTGGGTTCCTCTTTCCTTGCATTAGGATATTATTCACTTGTGCGCATACATACATGTTCCAATGATATTTCAGATTGGACAATATCTAATGACGTTGCCGCAACATCTAGAGATGCATCTATCGGAGAAACACGCGCCATTGCACTTTCTTTCTGATGTGAGCCAACTAAATATATTTATACACTAACAGCCATGCCTTTAACAGTCCACTGCTGGACTAGGCCTCTCCTTTGAAAGAAGGAATTGGCCTACTATACCACGCTTGCCAAACGGGTTGGTATAGGGTTTGTATCAAGTTTTCCTTCTCTTACAGTGCTGTTCTCTGCATAATATGCTCCCTCTGTCGGCTCTTACGACGCCCATGGGATGATATGGGGTGGTGACATTCCGTATTCTTAATCTGTCACCACACGGACACATTTAACATTAACATCCTTTAAAGCTGTCACATGAGTTTCTTGCTGGTTCTTCTCATACACTGCCTCCGTGCTCCCGGGTTCGATGCCCGGCTCGGGCCAAAGTGTTATTGAGCCTTTTCGAATTCTCAGTAGAAGCACGGAGTCTGGCGATGTGCCCGGTAACGGCAATAGGCTCGCCCCCTATTAAGTGGGACCTAAAGTTCATAAGGCTAAAGTGGGTGTAATATAACACCTCTGCTTACACCTTGGGGAATACAGGTGTGAGTCTATAAAAAGAAAGTGAACTGTGAAGCTAATAAAGAGATGTTTGTCCAGCTGTGGACTGCGAGAGCTGTAGATACCTAGTATACGTTACCGTCTGGTCAAACCCTCCTGTTACTTACTTATGCCATTGGGACATAAAATGGAAGTGGCCTATGTCCAGCAGTGGACTACACCATGTCCAGCACTGGACTACACCATGTCCAGCACTGGACTACACCATGTCCAGCACTGGACTACACCATGTCCAGCTGTGGACTACACCATTCCCAGCTGCGGACTACACCATGCCCAGCACTGGACTACACCATGTCCAGCCCTGGACTACACCATGTCCAGCACTGGACTACACCATGTCCAGCAGTGGACTGCACCATGTCCAGCAGTGGACTACACCATGTCCAGCCATGGACTACACCATGTCCAGCACTGGACTACACCATGTCCAGCACTGGACTACGCCATGACCAGCACTGGACTACGCCATGACCAGCACTGGACTACACCATGTCCAGCAGTGTACTGCACCATGTCCAGCACTGGACTACACCATGACCAGCACTGGACTACACCATGACCAGCACTGGACTACACCATGTCCAGCAGTGGACTGCACCATGTCCAGCGCTGGAGTGGACAGTGGGCAACTGACGATGATATTGTTATGTGCAGGTATGCGCCCACACTTGCGAAGTGTACGCTGACAAGATATTGAACATTCGCAATATGGATGCTTTGGGCACTAAGCGATGTCTCAACGATATTGGTAAGTAGCTAATACACATTGTCATCTATATGTCACTGGAAAATAACAAAAACCGCAATGGACAATGGCAGATCTCCATACATCAAAATGTCTGAAATTAAATTGAAGCGCACAGTAATAAAAAATATATCACAAAATTCGGCGTAAGTAACAGAGTCAATACTCTTCTTCGTCTTTTTTTTTTTTTTTTTTTGCTCTGGCAACTGTAACCGCCAGACGTCAATAATTTTAGCTCCGTAATTAAAAAAGTTTTAATATAATTTTAATTGATTATTTAACATATAAGTTAGTATATATTGATAAAATAGTGACAAGAAGTTATTGTTAAAATTGTGTTTGTAAAAGTATAATAACTACACGGCCAAAGTTCGAGCGAACAGAACGGAGACTTGGTGTCAACGGACGGATTTGAATTTACATCTGCTACGACTACGACTTAAACCCGGGGAGTATAATACTTATTCAAACTTATTCAACACTCCACAACACCGAATTACTCGGCTCACCCCCGTGTGAGCAACGTCCAACACACATCTGGCTCAGTTCTGTCTCCTTTTGCTTGACTATATGTGGAAGCAAAATCGAGGACCAAACAACAGCCCCAGACAAACACAATCTACAGATACACTTCACAATTACTACACTGTTTATTCTTGTCTGTACTTCATATATTTGTGTACTTTTCTGTATTAGCTATTATTGGTTTAAACCTGTAACTTGTATACCTACTTACATTTTATTAATAAGTTGATTAAGTTCATCAGCTGAGATATTTCAATAGAAACCTTATAAAAGTATTAGATAATTACTCTAAAGTATTCAAATTACCTAAATTGCTCTCAATTTCTTAGTTTCTACAATTAATTAACTTAATATATTTTTTATTCATATACCCCCCTTTTCTTTTGTAACTTTTCTTATTTATTCTGTCTATACAATAATACTCAAGCCCCATCACATCTCTTCTCTTCTTTGACTTTGCTCAGCTGTTTTCTTATTTTTTAGGTAATTTGTAATCTTTGGCAATGTCTACCCATATGATGACTCGGAAGGCAACGGCCAAGGAGGTGGAAAATAAATTAAGAATAACTCTGCTCGAGTTAAAGAAATACAAGGATGACAACAGTCAACTATTAAGGGAACGCGTTGACTGTGAAGAAGAAATTAAAATTGTAAATGACCGTATATCTGAGCTGAAGACACAACTCACGGAGCTGCATATAGAGCATATGGATGTCTTGGATCAACGGGACAGACTACGAGAAGAAGTTAGGTGTTTCAGCAGCTGCGACGAAATTTACTCCAGACAACTTAGCCGCAATACGGAGTTAGAAGCAAGTCTCAATGAGGCTTATGGCAGAATTTCAACTCTAGAAGACACAATTGCGGCCTTTAACAGTACTGCTACTCACAACTTATTCTCTGAGCTCCTGGGTGACAAAATTAATGTGCTAAAAGCTCTTAAATGTAACTGTTTCAAAAAATGCCTTAGTAAGAATAAATTTAGAAAATTGTTTAAGTTAAATAAATTAATTAAGAAACTTAGATCTGGTCCTAAGTGGTCTACCAAATTGAGTCAGTATGCACAAGATAACTGTAAATTAAATAAAGAGTGTGAGTCTCTTTTATTAAAGCTTGAGGAAACAAATGAAGAATTAGTTTCTGGTAGGTTGTTATATGAACAACACACAAGTGAGTTGCAAGCACAAATATCAAATCTACAAGCTCAACTCACTAGAACTATAATGGAACACCAGAATGAGACTCATGAATACATTTTAAAATATGAAGAAATTTCAAGAGTTGGTCGAGAAAATTTAAAACAACTTATCTCATTATCCAACTCTAATAATTACTGTTCCAGTTGTACAACTAATTGTGCGACTACACCTGCTGAATCAATAGAATTGAATGCACATGGATGTCAGTATAATACACAAAACAAACTGCATCCAGTAAAGACTGACAGTAAGAATGTAATAATTTTTTCAGACCAACTGGGAGTGGGTTTAGGGAGCTTAATTGATCATTACACTGAGCAACCAGTACAGAACTTTTGTTCACCTGGAGCTCAGTCTTGTACCCTAGTTGATAAGATTAAGAATGCCGACTTGAATGCACAAACTACTGTCATCATATTGTATGGTGACAGCTCATTAGTCTCCAAAAACAGTCTCATAGAATTAACAGACTTAATGATAGATGTTAGCACAAAAATAGGATGTAGCTTTATTATTTGTGCATTGCCTTATTCATATGCTCTCACAGATGACCAAAACAGGCAGATAGGCAAATTAAATCTATTATTGTACAATAGGACATGTCATAGTGACAGTATTTTATTTTTTGACACTAATATTTTTATTAGTAATTTCTTTTTAACAAAAGATACTATGTATCTTTCTTATGTACATAGGCGACAACTTGCTAAATTATTAGCATTTAATTTATATACTGACAGGAGTACTACTAGAGTACTTAGGAATTTGGTAGATAATAGTTATACCAATAGTAGTATTGACACATCTATTAGTTTAAACTATTAGATGAGACAACAGATAGGCATTCATGTGTTTTAAACTTAGTTCATCAAAACATACAAGGCCTATCTGGCAAAGAATTAGAAATAGATTTATTTTTAAATAAACATAAGATTGATATCTTATGTATTACAGAACATTGGTTGCGAGGTGACCAATTAATATTTAACAATCAACATTACTCAGTTATAAGTGCATTCGTAAGAAAGAAGGCTATTCGTGGTGGCTCTCTAATATATGTATGTAATAGTTTGAAATGTAAAGAACGTAAGGATATAGCTAAACTTTCTATCGAGCGCACTGCTGAGATTTCTTGTGTTGAGCTTGAACAACATATTATAGTGTGTGTGTATCGACCACCACAAAGCGACTTTACTCAGTTTGAAAGCATTATTGAGGATGTCTTAAAACACATAATTTCTAGTAGGAAGTCTATAATCGTATGCGGCGATTTTAATGTCAATTTGTTAGAAAAATCACCAATTTGTACTAGGTTAGTTAGCTTATTTAGGTCATTTAATTTAAATGTTTTGTTCTCTGAACCAACTAGAATAACCTCACATTCGTCTACATGCTTAGATAATGTTTTTTGCAATTGTCTTTATTTAAGTAAGGCTGTTTTAACTGACTTGACATCGGATCACTGCGGGCAAAAGGTTGTAATTCCAACTAATACAACCCCTAAAGTACAAGAAATTACATGTAGGCCAATGACCTCTGCTCGCCTAAAACACTTTAGTAATGATGTTGCTGCCAAGATCGCCAGTATTGACTTAACCGTTGATGATCCTGATGAATTATATAAATGCTTATTTAAAATTGTTAATGATGAGTACAATAAAATTTTTAAACTGAAGACGTTTGCAAGGAGCATTAAAGTAAATTTTTGTGATTGGGCAACAGTAGGTATATACAAAAGTAGAGCTAGGTTGTATGATCTATATGGTATGAAGAAATACAATTTTAATCCAGAATTTATTCAATATGTTAGAAATTATTCCAAGGTTTTTAAGAGGACATGTGCTTTAGCCAAATCCTTATATTTAAGCAATAAAATCAAAGAATCCAAGAACAAAATTAAAACTACTTGGAGCATTATTAACAATGAGACTGGTCGAGCTAAATTGGTAGATAACAATTATGAATTAAAATTGAATGGTGAAATTATTACTAGGAAAACTGATGTTGCTCAGACATTTAACAATTTCTTCATAAACATACCAGTGAACACAACCAGCTGTCTAGATTCATGTCCAAACAAAGCAGAAATGTTGGTTAGGGGCAATGTGAATGAGTGTGATGTGCTTTTTAATTTTAAATATATTGACACCAATGACATACTGAAGGTATTCAAGACGCTCAATAATAAAAAATCTGTTGACTTATGGGGCATTTCTGTTAAACTTGTGCGACAAATTATTTCTAGCTTAGCTCCATATCTAGCTGCAATATTCAACAGATGCGTAGATACAGGAGTATTTCCTGATCTAATGAAACACAGTAAAGTAATACCATTATTCAAAAAGGGATCAAAGAGCGACCCTAGTAATTTTCGGCCAATTTCTATCTTGCCTGCTATTAGTAAAATTTTTGAAAAGATTATTTTGCATCAACTAGAGAGCCACTTTCACGCAAATAATTTATTTCACAGTGAACAGTATGGCTTTACTAAGGGTCGCTCCACCGTTGATGCCGGTGTAACTTTGTTAAAGCATATTTTTAATGCTTGGGAAAACTCGAAGGATGCCATTGGTGTTTTTTGTGACCTATCAAAGGCCTTTGACTGTGTGGAACATAATACGCTTTTACTTAAATTGAAACTTTATGGTATTAGAGATACCGCACTCAATCTTGTTGCCAGCTACCTTAGTGATAGAATTCAGTATGTAGATGTTAATGGGAGTAGGTCTCTAGGTTTGCCAGTAGGAATGGGCGTTCCACAGGGCTCTATTCTCGGTCCATTTCTTTTTTTAATATATATTAATGATTTGCCGTTCTTTGTACAAAATTTATGTGATATTGTTTTGTTTGCCGACGATACGTCACTAATTTTTAAAGTTGATCGTAAATTAAGTAACTTTGATACCGTCAATAACACTCTTGCACAAGTATTAGATTGGTTTTCGACAAATAATTTGGTACTCAACTCAAGCAAAACCAAATGTGTTAAATTCTCTTTGCCTAATGTCAAAAGTGTTCCCACTAATATAATTTTAAATAAGGAAACAATTCAACTAGTCGAATCAACCGTATTCTTAGGTGTAACTTTAGATTGTAAGCTTCAGTGGGGCGCCCAAATATCCTGTCTCGCAGTAAAACTTAGTTCTGCAGCGTTTGCAGTTAGAAAAGTTAGGGAATTCACAGATATAGATACTGCTAGACTAGTTTACTTTAGTTATTTTCACAGCGTAATGTCTTACGGAATAATGTTATGGGGTACAGCTGCTGATATACAGACTATTTTTGTCATTCAAAAAAGGGCCATACGTGCAATTTATAAGTTAGGTGCTAGAGATTCTTTACGTAATAAATTTAAAGAAGTAGACATATTGACAGTTGCATCGCAATATATATATGCTAACTTAATGTACATTAAGAAAAACTTAATTCTATACCGCAAAAATAGTGATTTGCACAACGTGAACACAAGGAATAAGCATAAACTGGTGGGAACTAACTACCGTCTACATAAAGTTCAGAACTCATTTGCGGGGATTGGTATACGATTTTTCAACAAATTGCCTCTTGAAATAATGAATTTACCCATGCACAAATACAAACGGACAATTAGGAACTTTCTTTTACAAAGGGGTTATTACACTATTAAGGAATTTTTAAATGATAAGACACCGTGGGGATAGGCTTAGGCTTGTTTAACTCACGATTATTTTATTTACATGTTAAGTGGAGGTGCCTCGTGAACACATGATTTTTGCAGGATTTGGATATTTTTATGATTTGTTGAATGTAGTTTAACATTATTTATCTCTGATCATATCATTGTTCACTTGTCACCTTCACAAAATTCTTTCTACATTTGCATTCCTTCACGTGTTCCACTAACTCAGGTTAATAATAACGATCTGGAAAATGGAGGTAATTGGCGGTCATGGTCAGTATACCAATAGATTGTTTCTTACTGCTGGTTCGTATACCGTTGTCGTCATGCTCACTAAAATGTCATTTCTTGTGGTGGCGTCGTGTGTCGGGTCATCCCTTTCCCTCTAATATGGCGAGAGGGATGATGGCTGGCACATGCGTCATACTCGTGAACGGGTGCTACTTGCGATGACTGGTCGATGACGGTCTTGCGGGCTGGTATTAGATTTTAATATTTAACTGCATCATTTCCATCATGGTTCTGATCACTTTCGCGGATTGCCTGCATTATTAGGTATATATAATGTAAGTGGATGCTCCTGTTTCACCATGTCTATTCTGAGAAGGCTAACCAAAAGTATTATGCTTGAGTATTATGATGTACAGTAAATATATACAAGTGATATAGAAGGTGTAACAGTTGCAGCACCTTACAAAATGTAAATTGTGTATTATGCAAAACCTGGCGATGAAAAAGAGTGACCGTGAGTTTTATTGCCCGTTCTTTCTCATGGTTCTACCTATTGCTTTGCGAACGTGGCAGTAAATGTAAATGTAGAAGCATACAGTAATAATGTTTTAAATTTGAGTATAAGTAATTATTTTATAAATTTATTATTTTGACGTTCATAAGCGTCACATTGTGACCCAAATGAATAAAGGATTTTGAATTTTGAATTTTGAATTTTGAATAAATTATTCTATTTTCACTCGGAAAAGCCGAAAAAATAAGATATCGGTGATTTAGTTGTTAGTTAATGAACAATGTAGGTACGTTTGAATCATCAAATGACATAATATGTCAGATTGACATCAAAACGCAGAAGTATTCTGTATCATCTAACTGTCACAGTCAAAGACAAAAGCAGAGCTGCACATTTTAAATCGATTTTATGTGAAATCGATACAGCATTAAAACGATGCTGTGACGTTTTTATTTGATTTAAAAGTTGTTTTGCTTCAAAAACGATTAGCTTATTGATAAAATGTTAATTCAAGATTAAATAACTGCATTTTAATCATTATATTTTAATAATCAAAAATATGTCACACCAATCTCTATGGCAACAATCAAATAATAAAGTAGGTACCTAGTTCGTAATCAATTGGAATGCTTTTTATCATCATAAAATTTTAATACTCCAGAAAATATTAAAAATCGTAGGAAAATTAACAATTTGTTTTGTTCATATATATGAAGTTTAAGGTCGCCACAACAAACCCAGACCGAATTCTGCCATTGTTCTTTATAAATTTCCTAGGAAATTTAACTTTCGTAGGATTCTAAACGCGAGATGATTGTATTATTTTACGCCCAGATTTTCGCAAATTGATAAACTTACAGAATTAATTCGTAACAAATAAGTAAGCAGTAACCAAACGCCATGTGTACTTTGATTGGTTGAATAAGTCACGTGTTCCATTTCCTTCCTCACCACCGCTATTCTTCGCCACTTTTACGAATAAACCGGTACTTTAGCGATGTCAATGAGGCCAAGTTGACGGAGCCCTGCTTGGCAGGGCTCCTAAAAAAACTTAGGAAGAAATATATTTTTAGTAGGTACCTATATTTTGTAAAATAATTATAATACGAGGGTCAAACTGAAAGTTCTTAGAAAATCAAAAACTGATTACATTAGCCAGTTATTAGTTTTATTATATCTTTTCAAAATATTGTCCATTGACGTCAATACACCGCTGCATGCGATGGAACCACTGGGAAAAGCACTTTGCCCACTCGTCCTTAGGGGTCTCTTCAATGGCATCGCGATACGCAGCCACCGCTTCTTCAGCATTCATAAACCGCTTTCCTTTAAGTTTTCTTTAATTTTTGGAAATAAATAAAAATCACAAGGCGCGAGGTCGGGGCTATACGGCGGGTGACCCAGTAATTCAACGTTTGATGTCGCCAAACAGTGGCGTAGCGTGGGTTTTCGCCGCCCGGGGCCGATCAGAAATTTGCCGCCCCCTCTTCTTTTAGGTACCCCACTAAATCTGCCAGAAGTGTAAGATTTTTTGGATGTAGTTATGTTTGTATGTTCATTAGCTTGGTTTTACACACCCAAACGGCTTTATGGATTTAAACAAATTATCATTTGATTCGTCTCAATTGTAAGCAATAAAGCATAGGGTATAAGGTGTACCGACTGCGGAGCTCCATCACAATCCATGGCGCAATTGTTTTCATGCCCTCTTTGCCCATCTGCACCTGCAGTAAACCAGGTCTTAAAGTGGCCTCAGACAATGCCGTTACCGTAGCCAAGTTTTGGGAACAGAAAATAAGAACCAGTGACACGATGAAGAAGCATAGGGTAAGCATATTTTTAAAGGTGAAACCTGGCAGGTCTCAGCGGTATTTAAAATTTGCAATTTCCTATCATTTTTTATTATAAGACTTTATAATAAAAGAAAAATTTCTCGTAAATAAATTTTCAATTTATCGCTTTAACCTCAGCCATATTTAAAAAATAAGCGAAAATGTTTCTCGGCTGCAATATAATTATGTATATGGCTTCTAGAATTTTCATAAATAAAACTTGGATGGCTTTTAAAAAAATAGATCATCATCAAGTGTTTTGTGTTACTTTTACATTCTTCTACAGACTTACTTTACCACGTACTTTTGTAGAGTTTGTATCGTTCCTACAACTGTGAAAATAGTGCTTATTGTCTCATTGCCTTTAACAGTGCCGAAATATCGGTTACTGAAAACAAAGGTACGTGGTATAATAATATATCCCGAAGGATTCAAACTCAACTAAAAGCAATCGTAATGATTACAAATGTTTGAAGTCCTATGGTCCTGCCTGCCTGGCTTTCATCCGGGATGTCTTCGGTGTAGTGGCGCGTCAGTGAGGCTCTGTGGTCGTCAAGACTATATCCAATTAGTCTGTTTACGTGCGAGGTATACAATTGTGGATAAAAACTTTCAACCTCCTCGAGATTCTCGAACTTTGGGTTGACGGTGCGGCCATCCGCAGTGGCAACTCGCGTCCTTGCCTCATCAGTCCGAGGGTCACGCCTGAAAGTTTACACTCCTTTTTTTTTCTCTGTGCGGTGATCTCGTCAGGTGAGTTGAGGTCGGCGCATATACCTGTATCGTCTTAAGGCAACGCCTATTGTAGAGTTTAAGTACGACGTAGGTACGTTACCAGGTTTGACACACTATCGAGTTCCACAACGTTGTTGACAAGTTTCCTCCTGTCCAGGAATCCGACACCACCCAAGAGAGTAGGTCGCCTTCCTGAAGGTAGAAGCAGGACCGAGTCGCCCCTATGTGCGATGTGTGCGGCGCGCATAGGCGCCAGGATAAAAAACCGCGCGACGGGTGAAATGCCAGCGTTAATTATTATTCAAATAACTTTCGAAAATGTACGACAAAAAGGCGCATGGATTTCGCACACAGGCGCTGGATTGGTTAAGCGCGGCACTGGGTAGAACCAGTCACCTGAATCTAGAGTTAACATGTTCTACTCCTGTCTCGGACTTCTGATAACCCCAGTAGGTATGTGACATTTTATGTGACTTAATTCTACCTCGGGCTCGGCGAGGTTTCTGTTCATTTAGTCGTAGACTGCGTTCGTTGTAGGTCGCCAGGTACAATTAATTTTAGTCGCCTGATAGCTTGGTGATGTTACAGACCCCATGCATCGCCGTTACCGCCACCGCGTCCTTGGCCGGGCATAATGAAGCTGGCGGAAACTGAATCTGAATCTAGGGTAATGGTATTCTCCTCCAAATAGCGTGGCGACCAAGAAATTGTGCCGCTGTGTGTTCGTGTGCGTCATGAAGGGCGCAGGGCGTCGCTTCTCGCACCGGTGACGTTGCTGCCCGTTACCGATTTATGGCATTTACCAACTCCTTAAACTCGCAAAAATAAGGAGTTGAGTGGCGAAATCTATAAATTTATGGACAAATCCCGTGCCTCATCCCACAGGGTTGCATCCAAATATTAGCGGAAGGCGTTTGTCATATGTGTAATAATTGGCTTTGATTTTAACGCAAATATCGTAAATATTGGAGTCTAAGTTCAAATAGCGTATAGTTAAACCGCAGGTGTGACTATTGTCTTAGGAGACCTGTACCTGTTTTCTTCCATATTCAACTATAAAGGTTATTTTGTATTTTGAAGCAAATCAAACATAATTTAAATAATTAACACTATTATTTTATCTGGCACGATGCGCCCCTATTGCCCTAGCGCCTGTGTGCGCCACTGCGACATGGCAATAGGGACGGCACACATCGCACACAGGGGCGGCTCGATATATGGATTAATTAATTACTCATAACAGGCTCGCAGATCACCGGAATATTGGACACACGCAAGTCTTCAAGTAATGAAAATAATGATGATTTTGTTTTCGATTGCTGTTCTTCCTACTGCGCCCACGCCGCCATGCGGTCCTGCTGGGATAGTGTCAGTGCGCGCGCCAAGTACTTAAAAATTTGAATGTTTATTATATTTCTCGCGGCCTCTTTTGCCGCCCCCTTAAATGTGCCGCCCGTGGCCATGGCCCCCCCGGCCCCCCCCACGCTACGCCACTGTCGCCAAATAGTCGATCGTTCGCTTGGCGGTGTGCGACGAGGCGTTGTCGTGGTGAAGGAGGATCCTACTGCGAGGTCGTTTCTCTCGAACTTTTTCCAAGACAAGTGGCAAACAATTGGTAGTGTACCATTCTGCAGAAACTGTTTTTTGATCCTCTAACACAATTGTTGCGAAATGACCTATCCTTCCAAAGAACGAGGCCACCATTTTTTTTCCCGCACTTCGATCTCTCTTCACTTTAGTTGGCAACTCCTCGAAAGGAAACACCCACTGAGCAGATTGTCTTTTGGTTTCAGGATCATAACAGTAAATCCAGCTTTCGTCACCTGTTAGTATGTCGAACACAGCATTTGAGTCACCTCCGTTAAATCTTTCAATCATTTTACGGCACCAATCCACACGATGGAGTTTTTGAGCCTTAGTCAAATTATGAGGTATCCACCGGGCGCAAAGCTTCCTGACCGCTAAATGTTCGTGGAGGATTTTGTGCACTTGACTCATACCGATGCCTAAGCTTGTCCGAATCTGCTGATAGGTCACTCTTTTGTCAGTCTCTATCATACGCCGCACAACACAGATGTTATTTTCAGTCGTCGCCGTAGAAGGCCGTCCCTCACGTTCATCATCAGTGAGATTAGTGCGACCACGTTTAAACTCATTAAACCAGTTGTAAACAGTCGCACGAGATGGGGCTTCATCGTGAAAGGCCAATCGTAGTCTATCATAACTTTCTTGTTGACTTAAATGACATCGAAAGTCATAAAAAATCATTGCACGAAAATTTTCTCGTGTTAAATTCATGTTGACGTGACACAGACAATTTTCAATTTGCCGCCAAATCGTAAAACAAATGACAAATGAATGAAATATATACTCAGTAATATTGGCAAAGAGTTCTATTTTCAAATTTTAGAATATTTTTTTTATTATATTGTTTATAAGTGGCCAGTTCTAAGAACTTTCAGTTTGACCCTCGTAGGTAGCTTCTATAATTATCTGTTATGTTATGTAGTTGTGGGGTAAAAGAAGATGTAGTGACAAGCATCGAGAAAGGTATGCTAAGATGGTTTGGGCACGTGGAGAGGATGGATGACGAAAGACTGGCCAAGCAGAAAAATTAATTCCGCGCCCGTAGACCAAAAATAAAAACTTAACAAAAATTATTTTTTTTGCTGGTTTTTCTACGATTACTCAAAAACGGCGGCGGTTACAAAATTTTAAAGTTCTAATCCAAAAATAAGAAATTTGCAGCTACAATTTCCTTTTTTTTATTTCCTGTATGACCATTTCTCTCGAAGTTACGGCCTGTGAATGATTTTTTGATCCCTTAATTTTTTCGTTTAGTATAGATGAATGAAGTATGTTATAGCTACCAGGGTGTCCAGCTCGGCGTCTTCAGAACACGAGGTGCAGATTTACACAATTTACAAATGTTCAATATTTTTTACAAGTTTTATCACAATTCAAGTTCAAAGTTTTATCACTGATGCCGGTTATAGATCAAAAGCGGCATTATCAAGGGTTCCAAATTTACTTCAATTACAAAAACACGCGAAAAGACCAAACGGCGCGAACGCAAGACAATTTTTTTTCCCGGAAACGACAAAGAGAAAAAGTGAATGATTTGACAGTTCATAGTGTGACCAGAGTCAAAAATTTTCAATAGACAAAGTAACACGCTACTAGACTGATATAATCGATTTAACCTATCATAAACAATATTTCTATTTGAAAGATCTTAGCAATCGAATAATGCCTCCTCTTCGGTATTTGGATACCGTTAGGATTTTTTAATGCTCCACAATAATGTTTCATATCTTTTAGGAGTCCTTGCATTGAATTATGTAAAAACAGGCTAGCTTAATGTATTACTAAGCGCATAGGATAAAATGATGTCTAGAACGAGTCAGTGATAATTATATAAATAATTTAGAGATTTTTTCGTTTGACTGTACCGATTTTGGCTTGAACAATAGATTTATTTAAGTCATCTATGAGTGGTCCCAGTTGCTGGAAGAAAATTATTTATCTTTTACAAATCCGGCAACTAGGACCGCGGTCCCAGTTAATTGCGGTCCTAGTCGCCGGAAACCTCACTTATAGGATAATTATTTATCAATAGGTACGTGGTCAAGTAGGTAGATAGACGATGAATAAATATTATAGTAGCAGCGGCAAGTCGACAACCCTAGCGCTACAGCTAGCGCGCCACTCCGCGCCAGACAGCGACAGCGTTATGTGTTAGAAGAGAGCGGCAACGGTTCGGTGAATATCGCATTAGGCACTGAGTGCTTATGCGAGCTGAATTGTACTTTGTTGCTTAGTAGCAAGAGGCGCAATTTCAATAAATTGGTTTGAGAAGTGATGCTTCTGTACGTAAGTACAAATTATTCTGTGCCTGGGCGGACGTTCTCTGACCAGATTGGAGACATCCTAAAACAGGACAGGTTAGAAGTACCCTGAACAGAAGAGCATGCATGAGGAATCTGATGGGAGTGAATGAAGCAAGAGAGATATGTCAGGATCGTTTCAAATGGCGTTCCGTAGTCTCTGCCTACCCCTCCGGGAAACAGGCGTGAGTCTATGTATGTATGTATGCTTCTATATCATGGGCTGAGTACATACTTTTCGGGAAAACATTGACTTAAAGAAGATAGTGTATAAATGTTGTTGTATTCACAGTGTATTTGTCAAGCGTGGTGGAAGACTTAGGCAGCTCAATCACGCCGGCGCTCAGAAGCTTAGAGAAGTCACTGCGAGCCGCCGCAAACTGACCAATATCATCATCATATCAGCCGAAAGACGTCCACTGCTGGACATAGGCCTCCTCCAAGGCTCTCCACACGGACCGATCCTGAGCGACCCGCATCCAGCCGCTGCCCGCGATCCCAACAAGATCGTCAGTCTACCTTGAGTCCACCAACCAATATAGTATCTCGCAAACTGAGGCAATATACCACCCTACTTAGGGTTGAGCTACTCCTATCAGCACCGCATCGCACTTTCTTATGCTTCTATCCTTTTCTGTCACTTAGGACCGTCATTTACTAGAGTGAGAAAGAGAGAGGGTACGCGTCAGCACGATCGATTCAGCGGCGTGCTGATAGGTGTAGCTCAACCCTTATACCACCTGCCTATTGTAACGAGCTGGGTTTCGGCGATAAATAAAATGCACGTTTCTTCGTTTATACTGTTTTTTTATTTCACACGTAAAAACTTAATATCACACTAAGATATACACGAAGACGAAAGCCAAGTCGTTTCTCCTTCACTGATGTTTATCACTGTTTCTTGAACTAAATTGTCCGAGTCCGAACATCCAAGCGCTTACATATTGGGGTACAAAAATATGACGTATTTTCGTACGCACTGTTGCCAATTATGCAACGATCATCAACATATTCCGAAATACAATTCAAGCTAAAACATTTGAATTTCACAAATATTTTCTTCTCACAGCTCCCTTTAACAAAGGACCCCTGAATGTAAATTTTTCATACCTACCAAAGTGCCAAGTGAAATATTTTTTCAAATGTGGTTTCATTTCGAAGGTCGCGGGTTCGATTCCCGCTCAAGTCAAACATTTGTGTGCATGAACATGGATGTTTGTCTTGGTCTGGGTGTTTCTATGTATAATATGTATGTATTTACAAAAAAAAAGTATATATGTATGTTTATCCATTGTCTAGTACCCATAGTACAAGCTCTGCTTAGTTTGGGACTAGATAGTGTTGTGTGAATGTGGTAGAATATTATTATTATTATTATTTGCTTTATAATTTCGACATACACGTCCACTTTTTCGTGCTTTAATGTTTCATCTGCAAGTATCGTATACATTCGTTCATAGTTAAATACATTATATACAGTCTTCCGGTGAGGAGCTCAGTATTCTGATTAATTGTTCTTGCGTCACGGTGCCTGACACAAACTTGTTTGGATACTTAGAGTTAATCAGCGGCGACTTATCTTCAATACATTTCAGTATAAGATCTAGTTCTCCATCCAGTTCTCTTTTTTCATTTATCCAGATAAATATATTCTCCTTATACCACTTTATCGATGTATACAAAAGCTTTTTAGTATCTATATCATAATCGTTGCTTTTAAATATGTCGCTTGCATACTCAGCGGCGAAATATTCCGCGAAGGACATATGTAGAAACACTGGTATATTGTCATGTGTTACGTAAGATATGAGACCAGTTTTCTCGCTTCCCGAATGTAATCTTTTTAAAATCTCCAATTCTACCAAAGGTTCTTCCTTAAACGGGACCATGTCTTTGAATTCGGGTAGAACATGTTTATCGTAGAATAGCCCATCTCTAAGCATAGCATATGCTCCTATTTTCTTATGTAATGTATAAAAATCTATACAGTCGTTGTTATAGATCCTAGCTATGTCTGGATTTGTCTCGTAATCCATTTTGTTTTTATCTGTAAACCTATTCTTCAAATTAGTCTTTACAAACAAGTCGTACAGTGTATAAATGTTCATGTTTAGTTTGCATTCATCTGCACCTGTGCCATTATTGATAACATCACTCACGAAGTGTGCCAATAGGCCCAAAATTAAGGGAATGCCTAACAATGTATCGTCACTATAATATTATGATATCTGATGATACGTTAGGTTTGCGTTATTCCAGGAACTTGCAACAAGTTGTGGTAAATTAGAACATAAATAATAAAAACTAGTAAATGCGACTTTGCGAACAATTAAAAATATTTCACGCGGGTCAAACTCATAACGATCCACACCCATCATTCTATTATCTATGCTAGTAAACATAGTTTTCAGATTATTTATCTGTTCATCATTAATACATTCAAGTAATAATTTGTGTTGCCAAAATTTCTCCAAATATGAATATTGCTTTATTTCATCAAAGCATTGTATTTCGTAGGCTTTACCCAACAGTTTTTCTAAATCTGGTAGAATATCGCTATATGGTCTAGTGGTAACCCACATTTTGTTCTTCCGGGGAAAATGTTTGACAGCGTCAAGAAAATTAATAACCTCTTTCTTGTGGTCCGGACAAATCTCATCCACGCCGTCAAACAAAAATAATAATTTTCTGTCGTTGTAAAAGCGAAGGAAAATGTTTATTTCAAACGCAGTATCCTCGTCACTTTCACATCGGACTAAGTATACTTTACCCTCTATTTCATTTAGACTGATTTCAAAGTTGTTATTTTGCGTTGCAACTTTTATCATAAACTCTAAAGCGTCCAATCTTTTAAGATCTGTATTTTGCCATTTCTTGAATATCTTCCAATGATCTAGTAAGTTTACTCTTACTATCCAACGATTGGCGCTACGATCTTGTTTTGTAAACAGTGATTGTGTACATAACTGTGAGAGTAACGTTGATTTGCCCATCCCAGCTATAGATTTGATAAGTACATAGTCATCTTGGATATCATGAAATGTTTTTAGGAGATGTTCTCTTTCGTAGTCTTGTATTGATGGGTAAAAAATGTGATAAGAACCACATTATCATATAAGCTATCCTCGCTCGATTCCATCGCAATAGTTCTGTCGATGTACAAATGTTTCATGGCTTCATATTTCTCATCCCTGAGGGACTTGCCTACAACGACAGCTTCATTATGAAGTATCTTATTCAAGACGGTGCCATTTATAAATGCAACTGACTCATCGTCCAAAAGCAAATCCAAGTTTATTGTTTGTCCTTGAAACAATACATCGGCATCTTTTATTATATCCTTCCGTGTTTCTGGGGTCAAATCTGTGAATCTTTGCTTTTTGTCGGTCACTTCAACAACAGCTTCTAAATATTCTCGTACTGTCTTAACAAATATATTATCTGTAACAGCGATAACTGATTTCCCTTATATCGCGTCTGTTAATTTGTCTAATCTTTTATGTAGAATGCGGCCACTTATTGTGTTATTACATACAATAAGAAGCACTTTCTTGGTGTCTTTCAACTCTGTACTCAGAGTGACAAAATCTTCTTCTGGCAGACGGAACATGCATTCCAAATCTATCACTGAGTACTTATTATTGTAACTGTTTCTTAAACATCGAATTACTTTTATAGTCGTCAACATTACAATATCTGTTACTACCACGACTCTAGAATGTTCTTGTATGGATTCACTAAAATTATCAGTAAACTCGTATTTGAAATATTTTCTGTTATTTGTGTAGAACGTATTGTGTATAGCACTCATCTGCGGTTCGATTTCTATTTTCATTAGGGTCTGTCGATATGTATCGTCTGATTTTGTTAGATATGGCGCCGTTTTCACTGACAACCACCATTCTTGAATTTCGTTGTGATAATGTAGAAATATTGTGTCAGTTTTCACGTTTGTGTCGTGTTTATTGCTGCTTCGATATTCTTCAATTTCTCTTTTCAGTATTGCTTCCACTTCTTTTTGATTGCTTTGATTCACATAAATATGTAGTAATTTGGCGTCGTCAGTAAAATCAATGTTAAGAAGCGGGATGATAACATCCTTGACATCAAGCCTGTACGTATCTAGATCACTGATTCTACCACATTCTACTGCACAACATGTCGAACAACGTTTTCGCGTTGTGTTTTAATAAAGAACCGTCTTTGGCGAACATAAGGTACCTACTTAGTTACTTTGTCATACACGAGTAAGTTCCCATAGACACCACCGATGCCGCCGCTGGTCTTTAAGAATCCCTCACCCAAACTTTTGTCTATTGTAACAATTCGATACAGTCCGTTCACAGTTATTTTACCTCTGACAGATGTCTGTGTTTATTTTCTTTATGTTGGAATTGTACTCTGTGATGACAGGAATGTAAAATAGGGTTACCCGTGCATAACATTTTACCCAATATTAGTGGAAATGCTTCAAAAATTCAAATGCTTCAAGCTCATGGCCGCAAAGTGGTTAGATTACCGCCATACCACTGCAAGCTAAACGCAATTGAACTTATGTGGAGTCTCATTAAAAGGCGAGTCACAAGCCAAAATTTAGGATAAGAGGCAACCAACATTGTGAATTTAGCTGAAGAAGCTTTTCAATCTATCACTGCAGAAGACTGACAAAAACAATGCAAACATGAGTGCCACATTGAAGACAAGCTTCGTGAAACAGATGGGTCTACGGATGCTGAAATGGACAGGTTCATAATAGAATTAAATTCTGAGTCTGATACAGAATATGACAGCAGTTACGAATCATCATAACATTCGCAGTCCACATGGGTCATTCTTATAGACTCACGCCTGTTTCCATGCAGGGGTAGGCAGAGGTGTAATATTACACCCACATCATTATTATTCATTATAAATATGAAAATTAAATTTGCAGTTTTTGTATTTGATAATTAGAACCTCACGTTGGCGTAATTACTAATTATGATGGGTTTACCTTTATATATTAAATAGAAAACATTTTTATTATAACTACTTATCTTCATAGGAAATTAGTTATTTCGTAAGAAAATAAATGTACATGCATATAGCCATGCCAATATCAAGAGGCTTTGTTACAAACATTACTTCCAAATATTTAATACGATCGCTTTGGCAATAAAAAAATAAGTACATTTTTAACATTAATGTATATTTAAAATGGGAGTATTATATACCAAATATAGCAACACAACGCCCAGGTTGGCCAATCTAACAGCTAGAGGTAAAATAACTGTGAACGGACTATACTCGTCCACTTCTTTTGACTTTTTTGACAAATCAACAAATACATCTGTCAACCGTTTCAGTCTTTTCTCGATTTTGTCATGATCGCCATTCATTATCAAGTCAATGTTTCCGAACGAGATTGGAACTTTTAATTCAAGACGCATTAACACATTCTGCACGAATATTTTTGCTGCTTCTTTCACTTTAGCATTGTCTAGTTTTGAGTCTCTAGCGATGTATCTACTTTAATTTGTCTTTTTTGATTATTTTATAAGTTCCAAAGAGAGTCTTCACAGACGGTTCAGAAATTTGTAATTTCTGTAACTGTTCTTCTAGAGTTGATACTTCGGCATTACTCGAGACCTCTGTATCACCAGTATAGTTTTCAAGTTTCCGCTCTCTCACATTCATTATCACCACAAACCTTGTCGGTGTAATGTTTAACATGTGTTGCGTTCGTGTACAGAATGAATCTACAGTCCGTATCACAAAAAATTCCACTCAAGAAATCTTCATTCTGATTGAGAGTTTTATTTGACAGGAATTTTAGTTTTACCTTATCGAGACTGTCAAGAAAACATTTGATCACATCATATTCTAAATGTGCATGATCGTTCACCTTGTGCTTCGCTTGTATAAATACATGCAGTGGTCGATCGCGTCCGACTATTTTTGCTCTAAAGCAAATATCGTCGAACGGACCGATGTTGGCGTAGTTGGAGTCTAAGCAGAATTGCTCTATACTATCGTGACGCAGTAACCTAAATAGTATTAAGCTGATGAGTTTGGTTTCATAAAGTTGTCCCTGCGCTCCCGCCGTACCCTCAGCTCTCTCGTACGTCACAGCGGCCATTATTAAAGTCACACCACTGCTGATGAATTCAGAGAGTTCAGAACGGACAGCGTCGACCTGTAAAGATAATAATTATAAAGTATATTCAAGGGCGTAATATTCATACCTAATGTATATTGAGATGCAATAGAGCGATACGATTATTACATTTACATTTATTAAGTGCCCCAGTATTGGAAATTTTGGATAAAGATGAGCAATAAGTGATCTGTAAAAATCGGCTTACTGAGGACTTGGTTGACTACAGCAAGTGGGGCGTAAGAGCACAGTAAGTAATACTAGCAAGTGATTGTATGCGATCGGCGTATCGTAATATACGTGATATTTTATCGAGACATTCGAGACAGTGATGACAGTCGAAAAGTGGAATGGCGCCTTATCCAACTTCACATGAAAAACATGCGATCCAGAAATATTACTGGGCATTCTGATCCACTTTCAGTTCACTCCAGAAGAATTATTGGGCATTCTACTCCACCGAGAGTGACGGAGGCGAACGGAGTGAGACGTAGGAACGGAAGGTGGAGTAGAATGCCCAATAATACCCTACTTATGTTATTAATTTCTAGTGCTGATATAGGTGTTCAGTTAGAACCTAGAAGTAATAATTTCGCGCAGCGATAGGAAGTGAGTGAAACCAAAAACCCGTTGATATCTTCTTTCTATCACACCGATAGTAACGAAGGCAACTGGAGTGAACGACTACGACAGGTGAGTCAACTGCACATGATAAACTCCACTTTCCGTTCACTCCAGAAGTATTATTGGGCATTTTACTCCACCGGGAGTGACGGAGGCGAACGGAGTGAGCCGTAGGAACGGAAGGTGTAACGTGCCCTGTCGAGTAGAGAGTTATGTCCTAGTACTGAGTGGCCTACCGTCTAACATACTGACGAAACGTTGGATATCTTATTCTTCAGCCAATAATTAAACACAATAAACTTAATCAATGCCATCAATTTGCCTTTCGGCAAAAGCATAAAACCAAAGAGTATGTATAAACATACTCTTTGGTTTACGTTCGTTAGTGTTCAACGAGATTATAAAATCTCGTTGAAACAATAAGCACCGCGTTTGGTAAGAAAATATACTGCGCTAGAACATCATAGATAGGTTTGACATGAAAGACTCTTCGTAAGGAACAAAGTCAGCCTCACAGTAGATAATTACCAATTTATCAGAAATTTCCAACATCTTTGTAAAAAGGAGACGAAGAAGTAACATCGCTTCAAGAGATACATGCGGTGGTGCCACAGGGTAGTGTTTCGGACCCTACTTATGATACTGCTGATCTTCTACAAAGCTAATTATTATTAGCACCCTTGATGACGATACTGTATTTATTTTTTCAAATCAAACAATAGTTATTTGTGCAACAAGAGAGCAAAGTTGTTTTTTGTTACGAGTGCTAATTTTGAGTCCGGAGCGAGCGAAGGATTCTATAATTGATTCACGAGCGTAGCGAGTGAATCAAAGTTAGAATCCTGAGCGTGGTGAGGGACTCAACAGCACGAGATACAAAAAACTTTGCTCTCGTGTAGCACACATAACTTTTCACCACAGCAGTGAGAACACATATTACTTAGGAGACATAGAAATGAACAGGAATAGATTGAATTCTGCATAATCACTTGTTGATTAAACTCTTCTGGTGGTAAAGTACAGTCATCATCGCTAGTTTCACTCATCTTTTTAGATTATTTTATATAATTATTAATATAATTTACCACGATACGCTATACCTATACGCTACTTTTTTAAATTACGTTTTAATACCGCGTCCCTGATGTTTATTTTTCAAATGTATCATTATTGTAATTCTAAATAAAAATGTATTGGTTAAATACTAATTTTATACTATTAATTAGACTTATTTTTATTAAAATCCAATAATAAATTAAACATGTAAACAATAACATATAAAAAAAGTAATATCTTTATTACAAATATATTTTTTTTTGCGTTGCCGTAGGTGTTTTCTTTGAGGTCGAATTCCAAAATCGAATTTCGAATTCGAAGGGGTTTGTTTTTTTCACTCACTTTTTATATGCATGTGAAAGAGACAGAGCACAGTAAAATTCGAATGTTTCAAATTTATGGCTGAACAATGTCAATTCGTGACACTGAAGATTGAAAAATTAAAAAGCTACTTTTACTCACGCTTGAATCAAAATCGCGTTTTGTTCACTGTTGTCTCGCAGCAAAAGCGGCATGTTTGAGCTGCTGTGGTGAAAAAGGAATTTCAGACTGGCTGTAAAAGTGGCGCATAAAGGCTAATGAGTCAAAACCTGCTTGAGAAACTTTTTCAACTTGTGGAAACATTGCTGCCAGCATAAATATATTTAATTTAATGAAGTTAAGTGTTTGATGAAGATGTATTCTGATAGACAACTGACATGAGTAAGCATATTTTGTTTAACTACTGTCAATGGGTTTAATTTCCTGGATGATTAGAAATCAATCTCAAACCTTACTAGAAAATAAATTATTGCTGTTGCTGAAACCCATGGGCATTAAAATTGACAAAGTATCCCAAATGCTATCCCAGATAATGTAATGTACAAAATACATATTTCTTTTAATAAATTATATGATGAGATATTGTAAGCAACATTTTTGTTTAAAACTATTGCTACTTAACAAGCTCTCCAAAAAGTAACAATTTAATGCCATAAAGTAAAATAAATAGTGTTTTTGAATTTCGATTATTTTGATGACAAGGTGGAAAATTTAACAAAAATCTTTTACGATCGATATCTCGGCAAGATTTTTATACCCCTAGTTGAAGGGGGTCAAATTGTTACAAATGACCTCAACTATAACCTCATTCAAGGAATTGGTAGAATTACCAAACAACCTGTATATTTAAAACACACTAACCTAACCTAAAAATTAAGAATTTTGTCGTAGTTTTTTTTATAAAACGGCGTTTCCGACAAGAAAATCATGTTGCATATGTATGAGAAGACCCCCTAGAACCTCCTAATATCCTCACTTTTCGCCCAACGAGGCAGCACGTTTCTAAACTTTAACCTATTTTTGTGCGTAAATGAAAAAAAAATTGTTTAGCTAGCCGATATTTGATTCCTTTTTAATTTTATTAATAATTGGAGTCAAAAATAAATACAAGTAATGTTCCTGTTTTATTAGTCATTTTAAGACCCAAAGTTTCTGACGGCACTTATAGATCTTGTATATTTTTGTCCTTATTTTAGCACTAAAATTTGAAATTAAAGTCAAAATCTATATTCATTATTTAGCTTAACTATAATCTAACGTAATAACTTAATACAATACCACTTATCTCGATTTTTAAATGTTTTGTAAAAAAGCATTCCAGTTCTTAGCTTAAATCCGAAACAGATCGAAACTTGAAAGACTGAAAGTAGGTACCTACCTATCAATTCTCTATAATCTATGTTTGGCGGTAAAATAAAATAGTCAAAATTGAAATAAATCACTGTGATTGGCTAGCGTAATAATCTATGATGGTCTGTATCATAGATTATACAGATAGACTAGTAGTCTGTATCAAATACGTAGGTAATTCGCGATCGTATTGTAGAAATACTTGACGGGATCGGGAAATCAGCCGGTACAAATTGGTACGGTGAGTTAGGAAAGGGTTAAAACTTTGGTGTGAAAATGAAATGAAATATGTATCAAAAGTTTTGAAAGTATTGGTTGCAAGCATAGAGATATTAAGCCTGTAATACATGTTGGCCGAGCGTCGCCGAGTGAACGCCAATACCAACGTATAGACAGTATATTTGCATTGTCTTGTCATCGCTCGGTGTCGCTCGCCTAGTTAGCCGAGTAAAGTCAAGCGCCAACGTGTATAGATCTCATTTGGCGTAGCTTGTCACAACTTGCGGTCGCTCGCGACCACTTGCCTCACTTCGGAGCAGTGTTGTTATCATAAAAATTTGGGTTGCCGTATATGACATTCTGATTTGCCGTATTTTGGGGAAAATAATACTAAAATGCCGTATATAATTTAAAAATGTTTATTCCTCATTTGTTTCTTCTCCATAAAGGTTTCTTATCGTTTCTGCGTATTGGAATTTGATTTCTGTTTGATGTCCAACTTTCTTTTTTATTAATTTGTGCTGTTGTTTTATGTTCTGTTTATTTTATGATCGTAATTTATGGCAATTTAAAGACATTTTTATTCTAGACTTATAATTATAATTGAAAGATATTTATTAATGATCGATAACACTAGATCGCATTATCGATAAATCGATTAGAAACTTCTGTAACTGTCTCCAGTTGCTAGATATCTGAGTGTCACGGCAAGTCGAATCTTAGCTGGTATGCTTTCTCTGAAGTCTGTATCTTGTTTGCTGATGGCTGGAGAGATTATCTGGAGTAAATATTCAAAATCGCTATCCGACATTCGAACGAAATTTTGAAATTCCTTTGATTCAGGTTCTTGAAAAAGCTCAGATAGCTGATTTTCCATACTACTCCTGTAAAAAGAAAATTCAATTAAACAAAATTGCTGGCTACAAATAAAAAAAACAAAAAGTGGATCCCTACTTGCGTCAGAATGGCTGGTTGTCTGTGGCGTTGGTATATGAGAGTTTATTTATTATATGTAGTGCGTAAAAAAATTGCTACGTAATTGCTTATACTTGCTACATATAATAAATAATTGCTACATGGGATATATATGTAGAAATAAAATATATTTTTTGACCAGCCGTCCTGACGTTTGGTTGGCTGGTCATCTCCTAGTTTAAAGTAAAGCATGCACAGTTTCCCGAAGTGTACCTATTGCGTCAATAATTGCTACATATTAACTTCATTTATCTAATTTAGTTTTAACTTCAATCATATGTTAAATCAAGGATAATAATAAAGCAATAATTTAAATTATCCCAATGAAAAATGCCTGATGAAAATAATAAAGGCATAGGAGCGAAACAAACGTCAGGATGGCTGGCCAAAAAATATTTTAATTCTAAATATATATCTTATGTAGCTATTATTTATTATATGTAGAAAATATAAGCAATTATGTAGCAATTTTCAAATCTACTCTCATATACCAACGCCACAGACAACCAGCCATTCTGACGCACATGATACTTAAGTATCAAAACAAAAGGTCATACATACCTTGTTCTATTTTTGTGAATACTCAACATCCACCACCTTCTTTTTCGTCTTTTCTTTTTTACAACTTTAGTGCGGTATACACTGTAATAATAATTATAAGCGCTCATTAAATAAATGGCAGCAGCTGAAATAACTTCTAAGTCGTCGTCCATCTCGCTTCAATTCACAATACAAACTGACGGAGACCAACGTGTGGGCATCTCTTCAAAATTCGTCTGTATTGGCCATTTGCATTGGTTTGCCGAACGTGTAGGCAGTAACACTTGCCTTGTATTAATTTGTCTACGCTCGCGTTGGCCTTAGCTCGTCCAACATGTATTGCAGGCTTTAAGAATAGAGTGGCAGAGTGCGGCCTATTCGTGTCCGCCGGTGGGAGAGAGAACGCAACATTAAAGGCCCCCTGCATCTCTCTCTAACAATACATGCACAACATCAACATTACGCAGTGGCGTGCTACCTGTAACTATTATTTAAATCAGTTTATTAGTAATCAATAGTTTAAAAGTTGTTTTTATTGATATACGAAGATAGTTTGAAGTGACAAAAAAGTGTATATATTTTTAAACTACTTATTTATTACTCATAAACTGATATAAATAATAGTTACAGGTAGCAGGCCACTGCGTAATGTTGATGTTGTGCATGTATTGTTAAGGCGCACGCAAACTGTTCGGACGCGACTTAAAGGCCCGCACAAACTATCTGTCGCGACTTACTGTCGCGACTTACGGTCGCGACAGAAGGGTATCTGGACAAGGAAAATCCATTCAAGTGTGCACACTATCGGACGTCTGTCGCGGACGTGACCTTGAGCGTTCAGACGTCCGAAAGCAATCTGGGAAAATGACAGCAAACGTCCGCGGACGTTTACAAACGTCCGCGGACGTTTACTGTCATCCGTATATTGTCCATGGTACGGCCTTAATATTGATTTTATACAGAATATAGTCAAAAAATGTTAAATTCACTTTCAATTCAACAGTTCTGCTTTACTTCAAGATCTACCAATAATATAATCTAATAGTGCTAACTGCTAGTGCCCTGAATTAAGAAAATAAGCTCCTACCTAGCCATAGTGTATCGCATAGACAGCATGGCGTGTCTATGGTTGTATCGGACGCGGACGCGACAGAAAGCCGCGTCCGCAAGGGTGTGCACACTATGTGTCGCGACTTACTGTCGCGACAGTCTACGACAGTAAGTCGCGTCCGAACAGTTTGCGTGCGCCTTGTGTGCACACCCTTTCGGACGCGGCTTTCTGTCGCGTCCGCGTCCGATACGACCATAGACACGCCATGCTGTCTATGCGATACACTATGGCTAGGTAGGAGCATATTTTCTTAATTCAGGGCACTAGCAGTTAGCACTATTAGATTATATTATTGGTAGATCTTGAAGTAAAGCAGAACTGTTGAATTGAAAGTGAATTTAACATTTTTTGACTATATTCGGTATAAAATAACTATTAAGGCCATACCATGGACAATATACGGATGACAGTAAACGTCCGCGGACGTTTGTAAACGTCCGCGGACGTTAACTGTCATTTTCCCAGATTGCTATCGGACGTCTGAACGCTCAAGGTCACGTCCGCGACAGACGTCCGATAGTGTGCACACTTGAATGGATTTTCCTTGTCCAGATACCCTTCTGTCGCGACAGTAAGTCGCGACAGTAAGTCGCGACAGATAGTTTGTGCGCGCCTTTACTGTCGCGACAGTAAGTCGCGACACATAGTGTGCACACCCTTTCGGACGCGGCTTTCTGTCGCGTCCGCGTCCGATACAACCATAGACACGCCATGCTGTCTATGCGATACACTATGGCTAGGTAGGAGCTTATTTTCTTAATTCAGGGCACTAGAAGTTAGCACTATTAGATTATATTATTGGTAGATCTTGAAGTAAAGCAGAACTGTTGAATTGAAAGTGAATTTAACATTTTTTGACTATATTCTGTATAAAATCAATATTAAGGCCGTACCATGGACAATATACGGATGACAGTAAAACTTCCGCGGACGTTTGTAAACGTCCGCGGACGTTTGCTGTCATTTTCCCAGATTGCTTTCGGACGTCTGAACGCTCAAGGTCACCTCCGCGACAGACGTCCGATAGTGTGCACACTTGAATGGATTTTCCTTGTCCAGATACCCTTCTGTCGCGACCGTAAGTCGCGACAGATAGTTTGTGCGGGCCTTTAGAGAGAGATGCAGGGGGCCTTTAACCAGTGACAATACTAATAATATAGACTTGGCATACCTACAAAAAAACGTGTATACCTACACATTATTGAGAGGAAAAAATGGCGGCCAATAGAGCTGCCCATATCGATATTTCTCTACAATAACATCGATAAAAGATTATAGGAATGTTTTCATATAGTCACCACGGTAATATGCGTTTTGACTAAGAATAGGATCGACTTGGCGCCATATTGGATACGAATTATGACTTTAATCAAATATTAATATCATTTAATAAACTACTACTTATTTAACGTTTTTATTTAAATTAGATGTAAAACTTATTGATTTGCAAATAAGCTTCTTTGCAAATCGACGATTTCAATTTCACTTGAAAAGTACGATTTGAAATCGTACTTTTCAAGTGAAATTTAACAGATAGCGGTCATTGACATTCCTATTCTTATTTGAAACGCATAGTACAATATCAATGGGTATTTTAAACATACATTTCTTAGCTTCACTTGTTGGTATATACTGTAAAAGCCCGAGCTGCGGTCAATCTTAGGATTTACCGGTAAATCCTAAGATTTACCGAGTCTCATCGGTAAAAATCCGAATTGTTATCTTATGTAAGTACCTGTTAAGTATCTTTTTTTTTAATTTTATGACCTGGTAACTGGACCTTTAGGTAAAGTCGTAGTTTAACGAACACTGCACTATCACTTAATTTTTAAATTGTTTTAGTTAGTACAAGTAGAGATAAACTACGATAACATGACACGACCTTCCACCAGTCAAACGGTTGAATTTCGATCACATTCTACGGCTTGGTAAGTGGAGGAGCGCGCTATGTTATCGTAGTTTATCTATAACTAAATGTGTTAATCTAGAGCCGTGATTTTCAATCTGTGGGCTTTACTCAGGGTGTCGCCGGTAAAACGCAAAAGAGCAAGGTTCTAAATCTCATTAAGAAAGATGGACATATATTATGTATTTTTGAATAAAATGTGTTGTTTTTACGTCATAGTCATTTATTTATTTCATCATCACCATCATTCAGCCAACGAGAGCCACAAAGAGCGTCAAACATCCCGGTCTTGAGCAGCCCGCATCCATCCGCTGCCAACCACCCTCTTCAAATCGTCGGCCCATCGTGCCGCATCATTTGCCCATACACAGTCTCCACTCCAACACATGTCTGGCTCTATCGACCGTCTATCCGTCTACAGACATAATAAATAGGGCTGTAAACAAGCAATAAAATTGTTAGCGTTTTTTATATTTCTTAATTTTATTAATAGGTTTAGAGGTAATTTGCAATTGGTGGGTTGAGAAGAATCTACCTACTGTATTAATACTTTTTTAAAGTACTATTCAAAAACAAGACTATGGGTGACATTATTTTGTTTTCAAAACATTAATAAGTTCCTTATAAAATGAATATCATAAATGTACTACCATAACCATTTCTTTTTTGTAACCAATTAAGCACATGTTTTATTTTGGCAATTAATCTAACCACTTTAGCCTCAGCGCAGCGGGTCATATTGGAGCCAGACACTATAACAATAAAATTCTGTTGTGTCTGCTAATTAGGTACTCGAGTCGCTTAGGACCACACTCAAACAAATTCTTTTTTACATCACTCTTCGTGCCCATTAGACGAAAGTTGCAATGAGCATAATAATATCACCATCATATCAGCCAATACTCAATCATGTTGAACAAATTTATAACAATGTTACTTACAAATAAGGTTCATGATGGTAAAGCATCATCACGCGATGTTACTTTATTTAGAGTCCGGTTGAAACAAGATTCTTCAAAGTGAAGATAACAAATTAAATATGAATTGTTTTTGTTGACATCCTTAAATTTTCAACACTGATTGTTTCCAGCCAAATTTTCTTTTTCCTTAGTTGGCAGGCAGCCTTGAAAGTAAAAAAATCAATAAGTAACCATAATATAGTTTATATAGTATTATCGATAAATATAAAATATCATACATAGGTACACTACTCTATTCCTACAATAACAAGAAAATAATTTCATGAAGTTTATTGTGGATAATAAAGGCAAAAAGGGAAATTATGAAGGCGTAAGTGGCGTAATTGTTGATACTCTTCAAAAAATGCAATATATGTTGTTTATTTTCTAAATCCAATGATATTTCAGCTGAAGTAAAGTACTTACTGGTGCAAGGTTATATTCGGGTGATTTCTGCTTCTTTTCATGCCACAACCGATTATATTGCCATTGGGCATCTTGCAATAGAAGGTTTGCACTACCACTTTCATGTTGAAACCCAATAACACAGCAAAATTACTCCAACATTCACAAATTATATGAATAGCTCAAGAGCATTTGACAGTTGACGTACCCCAATTTGTTGACAAACAGCAAGTTAGTGCACCCCAGTTTGAAACTGGGTTAACGCTAGGAGGATGATAATACGAAATCAACATAAAACCACTAAACAGTCTTGTCTCGTTTTGTCTTAGGGATATCTCTGACAAAAAGAAGAGACAGCTATAGTTTACTTGTCACTTATCATGGCGATATTTTTATAGAAATGTCAATTGTGCCCGTGTCACCATATTCTTTGCCGAGTTTTGTGGTAAGTACATCTGTTCTCAAATTTGTCGTTGTATCCAACACTTTTTCATTGTTTTTGTGCTTAAAATATGTCTCAAACCAGATTAATCTGTGCTTCAGGCTTTGCTAGAGATCGTAAAATCATGCCTACGTGTCGAATTTTAACTGGGCAGTGCAAGATAAAACTATCTCTATGAGTACAACTCAAACAGCAGCCATTTTATTTACAAAATGTTTCGTAGGTATGCACGCTAATTTAGTAAGTAGGGTGAGTCCATGGTATTCATAGGTCTGTGATTGATAAATTGTGGTTGGCAGCACTGGAAAGTGGAAAGTTGTCTTGCGACTCGCCAAGATTATGACGATGATCATACGGATATACTGAAAGTACCCTTCACCACAGAATAATTAATAGTACTAACGTACAGAAGCTTCACTTTTCAAACCAATTTATTGAAATTGCGACTCTTGGTACTAAGCAATAAAATTCAATTCAGCTCGCATAAGCACTCAGTGCTTAATGCGATATTAACCTAACAGTTCCTGTTCTTTTCTAACACATAACGCTGTCGCTGTCTGGCGCGGAGTGGCGCGCTAGGGTTGTCGACTTGGCGCTGCTACTATATTTATTCATCGTCTATCTACCTACTTGACCACGTACCTAATAATAAATAATTATCCTATAAGTATCCTATCCCACTATTTGAGCTAGTAGAACAAAAGCGCAAAAATTCTGGTCGTTTACATTTTTCCTATACAAATTCTTAGTTATTTCCTAAACGCGTGGACCGATTTACATGATTCAAACAGATAAAATGGTTTTTGAACTAGATCTTTAATTTGACACCATAATCGTTGAGATATCTTAACAAACAAAAAATCAAATTTTCAAGTTGCTCTCGTAATATAAATAAAATCAAATTTTCAAGTCGCTTTCGACACACTGTTAATTAAGCAATACTTTGCATTAGTCTTGTGATGGTGATGAAACATTTTTGTTGTTAAAGGCGTTTAGGTATATAATTAGAACAGTGTATGAACACGGTGCGTGAGAATACGGAGCGGTCGCACTCGTTGCGTGACGTCTAATGTGAGCGGCGCGCGGCAACCTACTAAATCCAACCATCCCGACGTGGTCGGCCGAGGTACTTGTAAGTTTGTACCTAAAATGCGAAGTGCGCCCGGCCTGCCTTCACAGATTATTTCTGCTCGTTTAAAAGCAAGCTGCGACAAATGTGGAAAGAATACTGGGACATCACCGCTGAGAATAAAGGAAGGTGGTATGCAGAGATACAGCGAAACTTAACAACAACACCTTGGTACAGCAGATTTAAGTACTGCAATAGAAAGTTCATCACAGTCATTAATCGCCTTCGATTTAGACATTGTCTGGTTCCAGCTCATCTCTACAGACTTAAAATTATACATGACAACAAATGTAATCACTGTTTGGAGCCAAATGCCGACATTGATCACGTTATTTTTAAGTGTAAAACTTTTTATTTTCAACGTCTTTTATTTGTCAGTGACATTTGTGATATTTCGGAACAAAACTCGCTAAGTGTTCCCCGCCAACATGAAGGTATAGATAAACATGGAGGCCACAGCTGGAACAAAGCCTTGAGTCAAATACCTACATTTCTCTATCTCACTCTCTGTGGTCTGACCTCTCATTTTAGCGTGGATTTAGTATTGCTATCTTCTTATTAAAATCTCCGAGTAAGCTCTTAAAAAGAGCCGACATATTAAGCAAATCAGAAGTTTACACGGTCAATTAATGTGTATTTAAATCAAGAGTTGAAATCCAATCACTTGTTAAAACTCCCAATATTGTAGGTCTCGAACACTTATAATCATGGTTGGCGAGACAGTGAATTATAATCCCATTTCCTAAGGATATGGTAATGTGGCAACATTGGCCACCATATGTCAAGTAAATCTTGTCAATATGGCAGTGGTTGGTTGAAAAGAGATGGTATGACCACAGTGAGCGAGATAGCGATACATCATTCGAGCTTCAAGTAGGTATTCGGAGTGCGGTCTCCATGTTTATCTATAACTTCATGCCCGCCAAGTTATTGATTTACTTGCTAATGAGGTTTATTTTATTTCTGTTTTCAAATTTATTTCAAATAGTGTAGAAAATATATAACTTTTTAGTAAATAATTTAGATAATAAGTTTAGTAATGTCTAGAAAAAGAAAAGTACTATGTAACTTAGAACTAACATTAAATATTTGAGGCTGTGTCCAGGTCATGAAATAAATTAAAAAAAAAAAAAGAAAGTTGTCTTGTCACCATGAAGGTATTGTTTATCTATAACTTCATGCTTGTCACTGACAAATGAAATAAATTAAAAAAAAAAAAAAAAAAAAAAAAAGTTGTCTTGTCACTGACAAGTTGTCAGGCTCAGGCTATGGTCAGGCTCAGCCTGGCGTAAGTTCCTAAGAAAAAACCGTATGTATGAAACGTGCTATCTTTTTAATGGCTACTATTATATGTATAAAACGTGAAGATAGCATCCTTCACTATGTACCCTTGGAACAGTATTCTTTCAAAGTTAGACGGGTTGGCTGTCAATAGTGTCAAATGTCACAACTGTCACATTATTATCCAGATTGAACTTTGCCGCGTTATGTAGTTTGTTTATAAAACGTAAAAAACATACTGTAAAAGTGCTTTGTGTATACCAAATAAATGTGATTTTACCCTTCTAGTGTTAGTGTTATTATATTTATTTGATTAGCATTGAAAGGAGCGCAATGAAAACAACGTGCGAAATATGGCATACAACAACATGCCAGTAAAGCAATGAAAAAAGGGTAGATATTTATGGCAAAATGTCCCTAGATAAAGATCAATGAATATTTATAATGTTATATAATGTGTTATATTTCAATGAAACATAAAAAACAAGGAAATATTCTAAAGTTTCATATCCTAGTACTTTGTAGGTAAACAATAGTGCTGCCTGTCAGTTATCGATAATCCGTTATTAGAAATTGGCACAAGGACTAAAAATTCTTTTCTTTTTTTCTTTTAAGATGTAAAAATGGGTAGCTGCAACTGGAAACCAAGATTTGATTTATGTGCCCATTGAAAAATTACATCAGTTAAACTATGTGTGTGGCAAGCATTTTAAGCCGAATGACTTAAAAAAAAGGGAACTCAAGTCAGAAAAACAGCAGTGCCTTGTATCTATAGACATTTCTTTAAATCCTATTACAGAAGAAATGTTGAAAACCTTTCCATTACATGTACATACATATATCTTTTAGTTCTGCGTATTTTTCTTCGCTAATCTAGAATAGATTTATAGAATAGGCTAATTTGTTTGAATAAACACATAAATATTAAATACATCTTTTATTTGTGTTGGAAAAGTATAATTCTAGTCGAAACATAATTTTAATTATTTCTTACCGAATATTATCGATATCGATATTTCGTTAATCACTAGAGGGTACATCCCTATATTGACAAATATGACAATGCTGACAACATAAAAACGATGTCAATTAGTATCTTTATGTTGGTACGAGTTCTCCCTGCACGTTTCATACAATGCTGAAAGTTTCGCATGATCTATGGCACATCCGCCTCTTCTTACGTAGTATTTGTATACTCTTTGGTCAGGCTGTCCTTTTGACATTTGACTTAATTTATTTTCGCGGTTTTTTAGTGATATTGAAGTTAGGTTTTTGAGAAATATCGCTATTTCTAGTAGTCAATAAGAGTTTTTAACATACTTTTTCTCTTTTTCCGTCTTGACTTACGCAAAATCATCGATAACAATAATATTAGTAAGTTGTTAGATATTTCCTGTTCTGAGGATGGTTACGGCGTTCGAAAAATTATTTTAAGCAGATCGAAACGACGCGAAAGGAATACGTGAGTATTAAAACGAATGACCTTATACTTTTAAATATCAAAACGCGTATACTAATCTAATTATTGCTTTGAGTAGTTAGAGTACTAATGTTTAAAAAAAAGGACAGGTTAGAAGTACCCTAAACAAGAGCATGCATGAGAAATTTGGTGAGAGTAAATGAAGCAAAAGGGATATGTCTGAATAGTTGCAAATATGATATACTAGCTCTTGTTGGCATTTTAATATGTACCTAGTGTAGGTACCTACCTAAATGCTAGCTTCCTAATTTTATTAGCAATGAGGCAGCGATACACAACTTTGCAGTTAGAACACAAAATCACATACCTATATTATGTATCAGCCTATAAGTCTTGTAACTCAGCCATCACTGCTCAAGTTATTCACTACTGCTCCACACCTGTGACACACAGCTCGATGTTATATAGTCTGTAGCCTTCCTCGATGAATGGGTTATCCAACAGAAAACAGTTCACATTAGCGCATTCAACCTAACAAACTCTTCAAGGTTATAATATTATTATATATTTTAAGGTACAGAAAACCTAGTAACAACTTTATATTAATAAAATACCACCACTTTTTTATCACAATCTGGAATGTGACTATCATCATCCTCCTAGCGCTATCCCAGTTTCAACCTGAGGCCTGCTTATTAATCTAACTGGAATTGGCTGAATATTAGCTTTTTCAGAGCAGCTTCCTCTCTGACCTCCACATCCCAAAGGAATAGCGATATGCCATGGTTTAGACTAGTGTTAGTTTCTTAAGAAGGTCATCATCATCATCAGCCTTTAACAGTCCACTGCTGGGCTAGGCCTCTCCTTTGAAAGGAGGAATTGGCCTACTATGCCATACTGGCCAAACGGGTTGGCATAGGGATTGTATCAAATTTTCCTTCTCTGCATAATATACTTACGATACCCATGCACAGTGTGTTATTTGACCTCAGTTGCGGACATCTATTTTTTCATGTTTTGGAGAGATAATAGCCCAACATAATGCCGAGTAAAACTCCCACAACGTTATCTTACATAGTTTTAGAGAAATTTAAAAAATCGAGAAATGTCCATAGAAACCATAGAAACGTTTTGTCTACATAATAAACCAATTTTTCCATTGGATGTGTTTTGATTATGATTCAGATGTATTTTAGGCACCAATTTATTATGAAAAAACAAAAAAATCTCGTCTGTTTCGAGCGAAATATTATTTTATTTATAATTTGGTTTTTATTTTTTTCTAATGCATCTCGCCTCGGTCGCATTTTTTTTTAATGCCGCATTGTTACCTGGGTTGACTATTACTACCACAAAAAAAACTAGATGCTCCAAGCACAGGACTTCAGAGATATTCAATTTTTTAATTTTGTGTTAGGGTTGTCACTCAAGTCTGTGGTTTTACTTCAATCTTAATCATCCTATATTTTTTAATCTTTATTTGTGATAATTATTGTTGCAGAGATAATCGTTTGCTGCTATCATTATTTTTAACCGACTTCCAAAAAAGGAGGAGGTTATGAATTCGATATTTATATATTTTTTTATGTATGTTCATTGATATCTCTGTCATTTGTGAACCGAATCGCAAAGTTATTTTTTATCCGACTTACGAGGTGGTCCCATAAAAATTTGATTCAGTTTGACTACGTCATGTTTGAATTATGAAAATTTTACGTGTGATATTAGAAGATGTACTGACAAGCATCGAGAAAGGTATGCTAAGATAGTTTGGGCATGTGGAGAGGATGGATGACGAAAGACTGACCAAACAGATATATAAGGCAAGTGTGGAAGGGACAGGACGAAGGGGAAGACCTAGGCAGATGTTCTTTGACCAAATTGGAGACATTCTGAGAAAAGGACAAGTCAGAAGTACCCTTAACAGAAGAGCATGCATGAGAAACTTGATGGGAGTGAATGAAGCAAGAGAGGTATGTGAGGATCGTTGCAAATGGCGTTCCGTAGTCTCTGCCTACCCCTCCGGGAAACAGGCGTGAGTCTATGTATGTATGTATATTTGTGTATTTAGTTGTTACGTACAGAAGGACACCAAAAATTCTAATAACATAAGCTGGGAGTACCTCCACGTGGTGAAGGCGGGAACAGTATTTACTGGCTTAAACTCCCAAAAATATGTCATTATATGACTTGTGTACTTTTGTATGCTCAAATGCCTTCGGGCTTACGTTGTTTTCGTTATAGATTTGCGAGAATTAGTTTGGCAGCACGGTAGCCTACCCGGTAACGCGGGGGAGCAGCCGCCATCTAACAGATTGCGTATATTAACTGGAATTATTTGTATTCATGGAGCCTGACAAGCATTACGATTAACTTCAGCAGAACCTGACCTGCTCTGATGGGGGATATTCTTCTGGACCCCGACCAGAGAGTTTAATGATGCGAGTGAGTATGAGTGTGCTAACCTTCATACTGGTCAGCGAGTGGCAGCTCGTATTAACGACCCAGGCATGAATATGGACCCAATCCAACACACAAAACGAGAAATATATGATATTTTAGTTACACAGGCACACTTACATGGACCTTAAATGAGACCATTAGACCTTGACAGTGAAGAACGCGCAAGAGTAGTTTTAGAGACGCTATTTCCAAACCAAATAGCTCTTCATTTGGATTGCAAAATAAAGCTTATGTAGAGGCAGTTACAAAATTTGTTAGTAAGTGCGAAACGCTATACAAGCAGAGCAAACGCAAGTTGGACCGGAAAACGAACGATTACAGATCTATTTCACCGTGGATTGGTATCATCCGATCCCTATTTATCTCTTTTGTCCCACAGTTATCGTTATCGTCATAAACCGAAAAGTCCTTTGCCCGCGAAAGTTCTTGCTCTCTTAGAAGTAACAACAGAGAACGTGTGTTATTACCCTTCGGAGACCAATATGGAATGCGAGGAAGTGGAGTTGACCACCAACGGAATTCTTTTAGAAGACGACCCTTACTGTTACTCTGGAAATGGGAACCAAGATTTACTAGCTGACGAAAGCCATATATTAACACATAAAAGAAAGATTTATCCAATTTAGTTCAGTCGTTTGGAAATTATGCGCGTACAAACATTTCAGTAATTAATTTTTATTTATATACTTACCAGCTTTTGCGCGCTACTTCGATCCCGTAAAAGGTAAAATGCAAAAAATTCCCTTTTTTTGTAACATTTTTCATTCCTGCGCCGCTCCAATTTGTCTTAGCGTGATGTTATATAGCCTATAGCCTTCCTCAATGAATGGGCTATCTATCACTGAAATATTTTTCCAGTCGGACCAGTAGTTCCGGAGATTAACGCGTTCAACCAAACAAATAACTTCAGCTTTATATATTAGTAATAGATAGATAGCATATTGTCATGGTAACGATTATTTTTACGATGTTTTCATTACTGCTGGATATTTCAATAACATACACAAATAACACAGACCCTATAAGTCTAGTATACCATAACTATAATAAACTATAACTCAGTAAGTATATGTCATCTCATGATACTTTTTTTTGACAACCCTATTTACATAGAAATTCTAGAAAACCTTAGAAACGTTATATCTCTGAAGTCCTGCATAATATATACAAGATTTTTTGTGAGTAGGAAGTTACACGACTGGGGTGTATTATGTTGTTAAAAAAAAATGCGACCGTCATATAGAACATTAGATATATATTTTTTTCTGAAATTTATAAAATATTTTTTATCTCGGCTTCAAGAGCATATAAAGGCTTGTAATTCGTACAAATGATTATGTATATGTTCTTCAATTCATTTGTAATTTTAATTTAGACAAGTGTTAGTTATTTTGTGAAATATCTGCAAAAAACATTTTGAGTAAGTTCATTGACCTTACAATAAATTCACTATAATTTCAAAACTATAAAATATATTTGCGCTGGTGTTTCATATAAAGTTGTATTACGATTATATTTATCTAATTCAACAATAAAAGAAGCATGTCCGCTTTTGAAGGCATAGCCATGGGATGATATGGGGTGGTGACATTCCGTATTTTTAATCCGTCACCACACAGAGGGATTCTTAAGAAGGTACTGACGCCCTATAACTACTGTCAATGACCTTCATTACAACTGGTTCTGATGGCTTAACATGCTCTCTGAGGCACGGGACAACTGATAATTGACAATTAAATAGGCACGGAACTCTGAAATGTCATTGGTGCGCGCCGTGGATTTGAACCCCGATACTGCATGCATGGCAGTCTGTTGGTATCTCCACTAGGATAGCCTAGTGGAGCTACCAACAGACTGCCATTTACTGGCAGGGATAGCCCTGCACTGGTATGTGACCATATATTTGCAGATAAATTCTCCATGAAAACAGTAAAAACCAACTTTGACTAAATGTTTTGGCAAGAAACTCAAGAGCTCTTGTCAAACAGTAAGTATTTACCACCAATTACTCTCAAGGTAGTGACAGCCTAGTGGATATACCAACAGACTGTCATGCAGAGGGTATCGTCAATCTAGACACTATGACCTTTGTACCGTTCTTATGGCGTAGGAAATAAGTATTAAAATAGTACAGCAACTGTTTAACTTGACTTGGTGCTGTGTGTACCATTACATAATTTTCTCTATTGCACTTCAATATACGTACGTCCTTGAATTTACTTAACAATTTTGTTGACAGGTCGACGCTGCCCGTTCTGAAGACTCTGAATTCATCAGCAGTGGGTGACTTTAATAATGGCCGCTGTGACGTACGAGAAAGGTGAGGGCACAGCGGGAGTGCAGGGACAACTTTTATCTATACCTGGGCTTCGTTAATTTATTTGACAGCCTGGTCGATGACAGGGCTGACCTTCGGCCGGCTCAAAAATTGGCCTATTTGATGTCGTTTCTGGATGGGGAGGGCAAAGGTCTCATCCAGCATCTGCCCGTGGTTGACGAGGCGTACCACAGCAACAGGTACCACAACAAGCGTGGCCTCAAAGACAACCACATCGAGCAGATTTTGAGTTAACCCACGCTCACCCGGGTCCTTGGTGTTGTAATTTAAAAAAACACTAGCCACTAAATGATTTTGATTATATTGGGCCCAAAAATAAATGTTTGCTGGTATGTAATACCAGGTTTTGACAGCAAATATTAATTAAAACTGTGGCGGTCATTGATATAAAATGACGTGTTAACAAATAAATTTGTACACGCATAGGAACAGTCAAACACGCGACTACAAGGAGATAAGGAATAAGAGAAGATCGTAACATCACACGCATAAGCATTAAACGCGTCAAAAATTATAGTCAAGTGCTGGGGTTTAGAGGATTATATTGGGCCCAAAAGTAAATGTTTGTAATATCAGTTTTGGGAGCAAATATATTTAGACAGTACGAGAATATTTAGAAGCTGTTATTGAAGTGACCAACAAAAAGCAATGATACACAGATTTGACCCCAGAAACACAGAAGGATATAATAGAAGGTGCCGAAGTATTATTTGGATGATGAGTCAGTTGCATTTATAAATGGCACCGTCTTGAATAAGATACTTCATAATGAAGCTGTCGTTGTAGGTAAGTGGCTCAGGGATGAGAAATATGAAGCCATGAAACATTTGTACATCGACAGAACTATCGCGATGGAACAAAGTAACAACGTTGAAATCAGTCTGAATGAAACAGACTGTAAAGTATAATTAGTCTGATATGAAACTGACGAGTGTACTACGTTTGAAATAAACATGTTCCTTCGATTTTACGTCGTGATATATCTGCACATGACCATACTAATTGTATAGAACTGATTAGTGGGATGGGCCTCGTCAGCTTTGGATGGCAACCCGTCTAGGAGAAGGAACATTCCGAAATTAAATCAAAATTCAAAGACCATACCCGAAAACACACACATTGTTTACTAAAAATAATTGAAGAACAAATCTTTGGATAGTACGAGTTAACTTACTGATTCATTGGAAGATATTTAAAAAATGGAAAAATACAGATCTGAAAAGATTGAAGATACTTCGTAATGAAGCTGTCGTTGTAGGCAAGTCGCTCAGGGTCCCTGAGCGAATTAAAACTAATAAAAAATTCCTTAAGAACTTCGATGGGACAAGAACGGCTGTCAGACATCTCACTATTGTCCATAGAGGCAGAAACTTTAGAAAAACTAAAATCATCATCAGCCATAAATGATTTAATAAATCAGTTTGCCGATAAAAAGGCAAGGAGAGTGAATATTTAAAATTCGATTTTTATTTGTAAAATGGGTAAATTATGTGATAAATAAATATTACTTCTCACAATATTTTTTTTCTTTCGTGAAAAATCTTTACCTCCATATAAGGGCCTCCAAAAAAATTTTTATACGGGGCCCCGACAAGGCACGCTACGCCACTGCTCAGGGATGAGAAATATGAAGCGATCAAACATTTGTACATCGACAGAACTATCGCAATGGAATTACGTGAGGGTAGATCATATTATGATTATCTTTCGTTACAGATTTTTTAACATGTACAACCCATCAATACTAGACTACTAAAACGAACATCTCCTAAGACATTTCATGATAATCATATTTAATATTTTAATTATTTTGTTACTGAATTAAACGTATTCTATTATTAGCTTGACTTTTCTTAATTACTTAATAATAATATGTCACTATCCCATTTCATCCCGAGGGTGTAGCTTGGAGTGAGGCTTCATCACAATTTTGCAGATTTGTGGCACCGTTCTTCGCCCAATATTTGATCATTCCTTCAGTTATGACGTCGGTTCAAAGACCACTGTCAGTTTTGAAACCATTATCCACTCCACTTTCTCTTGTGACTACATGGTTTTAGGGTGTTGCCTGTGTTTTTACAGGATCGTGACTGAAATCGTGAGGTAGTTTTTGTCTAGGTATCATTGTGAAATAGTCAATTAATATGCTATCTGTTAAAGTTTAATGTTAAAATATTAATATGCCTACTTACTTCTTTACTTACGCTAATAAATTATGGTTTTATTTTTTTATAAAAATATGGGTTTGACTACGTTACAAAATAGGTAAGTATAGGCAATTTCTGTCCAGTTGATATTGTTAATTTGGTATGAAGCTCTGCTAGTTTCTCCTGTTGTCCTGTACTTTAGAACTAACATAGGTACGTTGACATTTAAAACTTCGACATTCAGTAGCGGAGGTAGACCGCACTCGTTTGTGAGTGAGCTTTGTTTCTATTTATAAACAAAAGTGTCAAGTCTATCTGAATTACCAAAACTACTTACACAGCTACCTAGGCGGAGATACTTGCTCGCTATGAAAGGTTGCAAGGACGTCGCCAGCCGATTGCCTAGCGTGGACAAGCTCGCCAGCTGAGGGCTAAGGTAGGGCAAGCTGATATGGTAAATAAGAATTTCAGGGATTTTAGCGTCTCTGGAGGGGCAGTTGCCCCCCTCTCCCCCCTCCTTGGCGTCGCCCTTGAAAGGTTCTCGTCTGCTCGGGATACAATAGGTTATGTTTTAGGTCCTCTTGTGACCCTGCAGTACGTCTACGGGTACGGGCAGAAATGATTAAATTGAAAAAATAGCCTCCGTGGTCCAGTGGATAGCGTATGCGACTGCTGATCGGAGGGCCCGGGTTCGATTCCCGAGTCGGGCAAAAGTTCAAAAGCAAGCGGCAAAAGGCAGTAACACTTTTGCCCGACCCGGGAATACAGCGGCGAGCCTTTTCGATGCACATGGCGCGTTTACGTGTGACGCGGCGCGCGGCCGTCTCAGAGTAAACGCACCATGTACATCGCCCCTGCCGCGCCGCTTGTCGCTTAGACCGATCTCGTGACCAGGCCGTTACTGGGTTTTTCCGAATTCTAAGTAGTAGCATCAGTGGTGACGGATTAAGAATGCGGAATATCGCCACCCCATAGGTGTCGTAAGAGCCTACAGAGGGAGCATATTATGCAAGAGAAGGAAAACTTGACACAAACCCTATACCAACCCGTTTGGCCAGCGTGGTATAGTAGCCTAATTCCTCCTTTCAAAGGAGAGGCCTAGTCCAGCAGTGGACTATTAAAGGCTGATGATGATGATGAAGTAGCAGCACGGAGTCTGGTGATGTGCCTGGTAACGGCAATAGGCTCGCCCCCTATTACGTGGGACCTAAAAATTCATGGCGAAATGTGGGTGTAATATTATACCTACCTCTGCCTACCCCTTCGGGGATTACAGTCGTGTGTCTAAAAAATGTGCGGGCGTCCTCCAGTTATCAAATAAAACAATCAATTTTTCATTTCAATCATTTTCTTTGTATTTGGAAAAAAACATGGCTTTTTTATATAGTCTAACAATATAAGTAATAAGTGTCATAGCTGTTTGTCAAAACTATGATACAAAAACTACAAATCTTCTTGAGTACAATATACAAGGTAACTGAAAAATGTAGTACCCATTTGCGTAAACATTAGGTAAATCCAAATATAAATACAAATAAATAACTTTCGTTACGAACGTTTTGACATTTTTATAGGTAGGTTACCTATTTTAAAGAATCTAAACAAGAATAATAATAAAATAGTCATTACTATTATTTCATAATAACGTTAAGATACATAGAAGCGGTGAAATGCATTCGGAAATCCTTAAAACGACATTTTATTATTATTATCAAGATAATTATCATTAAGTATATCTGTCTACCCCTTCGGGGATACAGGCGTGAGTCTATTAAATAAAAAAAGTATATCTATCATTGATAATAGGGTAGTTTCCAGGGTCAAAATAATTACATTTTATTTAGTCCGTATTTTTGATTATAAAAAATATTGGATACGTATTTTTTTTCGATTAAATAAAAAATGACAAATATATAGCCCATTAAAGTTACGTGTGACGTCATCTAGTGCGAAAAAATGCAGCACGGCGTGACGTTATACGTAACTTTAATGACCTATATCTTGGTCATTTTTGGTTTACTTTACAAATAAAAAAATACGTATCGCTTATTTTTGAATAATCTAAAGGACGGACTTATAATTTTTTTTTAGTCAACTAGCCTATTGTCATCACTGCGAAACATAAAGCATATGTTTTAAATATCTGAATATATATTACCTACATAACTTAAGAAGACTACATTTTTCAGTTACTTGTTATTTTTAAACATAAATGCCTCGGTTCGGAATAATTTCATACACAGTTCGAGTATTGGTTATCATATTATAATATTTTGGTATTTCCCTGGTAAATATATGGCAGTACATACAAAGTTTTTAACACATTAAGGATTAATATTCAACACTTTCAAGCTTTCGAAAAATAAACAACAGATGGCGCAGCATCATCATCCTTCTAGCGTAGCGTATCCGTAAAATCCCAGTTTCAACCTGGGGACCGCTTACTAGTCTAACCGGTTTTTTCTGAATATTAGCTTTTCCACAGAGTGACTGCCTGTCTGACCTCCGCCACAACCCGAAGGGATGGCTATATTCCATGGTTTAGACTAGTGCTAGTTTACATAAATATGCCTATATGGCATTGATTCACAATAACCATAGATACACTGTCCGCATCTATAATCTGTATCTATATATAAAATCCTTGCATTACTGACTGACTGACAGACAAGCTACACCCGAAACTATTAGACGCACGAAGCTGAAATTTGGCGTGTAAGTATGTTCCTTGGGCACCGTAGGGGTGCACTAAGAAGGGATTTCCCGAAATTCCCACGGAATCTGGCAAAACGGGTAAAATGTGTAGGCGTAGCTGCGGGCGTCCACTAGTAATAATATAATATTCTACCTAACAACATCTAGTCCCAAACTAAGCAGAGCTCGTACTATGGGTACTAGACAATGGATAAACATACACATATTTTTTTTTTCTATATACATACATAGAAACACCCAGACCAAGACAAACATCCATGTTCATACACACAAATGTTTGACTTGAGCGGGAATCAAACCCGCGACCTTCTGCATGGCAGTCGCTTACACTCCCGGTGCGCCAACCGGTCGTCATCTCAAAACCGTATTTGAAAATACATGCATTTTGCACATATTTTCAAATAGCACTGTATCTTAAACTTTAAATGCCAAAATGCTACGTAAATACAACTTTAAGACAAGTATGTAAGGTTGAATTTACAAAATAATGTTATAACTGTGACAAGTTTTACGCAACGTGGACAGTTTTGACGACACCACGTCACTTTATTTCGAGACTGTGCATCTATGGTTATTCTATATCAATAGTATATGCACAAATCGTGATGATTTTAAAATCACTTAAATTTTAGATCAAATGTCACGTTTTATGGGAAGCTACATTTAAATACTTTTTTTTTGTATTTAAATGTAGCTAAATTGAAAATTTATCCGTGTGGTGACGAATTAAGAATACGGAATGTCACCACCCCATATCATCCCATGGGTGTCGTAAGAGCCGACAGAGGGAGCATATTATGCAGAGAACAGCACTGTAAGAGAAGGAAAACTTGATACAAACCCTATACCAACCCGTTTGGCCAGCGTGGTATAGTAGGCCAATTCCTCCTTTCAAAGGAGAGGCCTAGTCCAGCAGTGGACTGTTGAAGGCTGATGATAATGATGATGATGAAATTGAAAATTTAAATACTCAATACTAAGGCAGCGATAGCCTAGTGGAGATACCAACAGACTGCCATGCAGAGGGTATCGAGTTCGAATCCACGGCGCGCACCAATGGCTTTTCTGAGTTATGTGCGTTTTGAATTGATAATTATCGCTTGTCCCGTGCCTCGGAGAGCACGTTAAGCCGTCGGTACCGGCTGTCATGGAGATCGTTGACAGTCGCTAAAGGGCGTCAGTACCTTAAATAAACTGACACTAGTCTAAACTATGGAATATCGCTATCCATTCGGGTTGCGGAGGTCAGACAGGCAGTCGCTCCGTGGAAAAGCTAATATTCAGCCAAATCAGGTTCGACTAGGAAGCGGATCCCGGGGTGAAACTGGGATTACGCTAGGAGGATGATGACATACTCAATACTGCTGAAAAATGCAAAATTAATACACATATTAATCCGAGACAGAAATACCCAAAATAATAATCATAAAATCATAACCAACACTCGCATACACAAAAAATAAAAATAAAGAGAGAGAAAGTTTCTTGTACTAAAAAGTATTAAAAAATTATTATAGCATTACTAATAATAAAAAAGAGGGAAAAAACTGGACAAATTAATGATATACAAGTGCGGCGAAATAGCAGTCCTTACGCACTTAAAAGACTTGTAATGTTTTTTGTTGATTTTTTTAAATCTTTTTTTTAATGGTTTGGACGCCAAAGATTGCGGTCCAATGAGCCCGAAATGTCTTATTGCAGTTATAGTTTAATCCGAGTTGTATTTTGTAACATAAATAATTATTATTCCAAGATTTTATTTACTTTTTTTTTGCATATGAAGTTTTGCAAGATAAATTTGACCTTTTCTATTGGGCTATTTCTTTTTATATTTGTGTTATGGACACAACCTCATCGAATTTTGGACTTGTTTTATTAGTACTGGCAAATATTTTGATGCCATATGGGTATTGCATATCAAAGCTAATAGTTTATTATTATATTATAGAAAATATGCGAAGCAAAGAATCTTTGCGAGATCAGAAAATTCAAACTCGACATCAAATTTTTTCCAGTGTGATATAGAACATGGATTAATTCGATCTATCAATTTTTTTGCGATTTGCCATACATAATAGACATAAGCTCCATACAGAATATGTATGTCAAACATAACGATATTAGAAAAGTCATAGATGTAGTAATCAATCCGTAGAAACGATACACTAAGGCTCTAAACAGACGGACTGCATTTCAACTGCAATTGCAGTTCGGATGCAGTTTGAATGCAGTTGACACGACTGCAATAGAACTGCAAACCAAACGTGCAGTCCGATTGCAGTTCAATTGCAGTCGGTGTGCAATCGAATTGCACGTTTGGTTTGCAGTTCTATTGCAGTCGTGTCAACTGCATTCAAACTGCATCCGAACTGCAATTGCAGTTGGATTGCAGTTGAAATGCGGTCCGTCTGTCTTGACTCTAGAGCCTTACACACACATCGATAACTCCATATTTTATTTTAATTTCGGTTGACAAGATGTGTCAGTTTCACTTTGACGCCGGCTCGCGACGTTACACACACATATGTCAGACTTGCCAACTGGCTTATGTTTAGCGTCCTGCTTTTGGTACGCCTATAACGTATCTACTTCTTTTTACTTGTAACATCATTGGTCAAACATGTATCTGGAATCTCGAAATCTATTGTTAAATCAAATAATATCTTGAAACCGGCTAATAATAGGCCAAATTCCCCAATTGATGTTCAAATTTCTACAACCACGGTGATCGAATTACAAAAATAACGATCGCAAAATTTTCTCAACAGAAAACATTACAAGACATAATTAAAAATTAAAATACTAATTACATTATAAACCTATTATCTACGGCGCCTACGCGTTATATTAAAAATATCAACATTGATTTAAATGTTATTCAAGTCGAATACATCAATAGATTTTTATTTTTTTAGAATAACAACACTTTTGTATGTTTAACTGTCAAACGTAGCCTAAGAGAAGAGAGTCTATGGTTTTTATGTCCTTTCGTAATTTTAAATTCGCTCTAAAATGACTTCCTTTTAGAACAAATTGTAAATAAATTTGTATTTTTTTCTTTAGTCGATTTGGACTAACAGAATTGTGTCTTTGACATAATTTTGTAAATACCTGAGCAGTATGATTGAAACCCTTATAAACACAAAAGTTCGGGAAGATGTGTGTTAATCTTATCACGCAAATACAACTAAACGGCATTCTACGAAACTCCCCAGTAATAAGTTCATCTGGGCAGAATCGAATTTAACATAACATTTAAAGGGGTAAACTAAAATACGTATAATTAGTTACGAAGGACTAAATAGACTTATAAAGAAAATATCACCGATAAATCATTTGACAAGAACTCATACAAAACTGTTTTACAGATGACAAGTATTTATTAAAAAATCGCGCCGCATTCTTTTCTGTCGAAAAAAATATCTAAAAAAGCTTTTTTTTTAGTCTAAACATATCTAGATTTTAAGACAAAAAAGTAGGCGGGTTTGGGCGTCTTGGACTCACACTCACAACCGCCATGGGTCACAATATTTTGATATTCTCACTACGAGAAATTAAAAAATATAGATAATTTTTACAATCAAAACTTTGGAAATTTAGTTCAAATGGACTTTGGATCTTTAAATAAGTTTTTTTAGCCTCTCGTAGCGATCAGTACTGGTATTTGCTACACGCTTGTATACTTAGTTTAGTCTCACGCGACTAAGTTGAGTCCAAACGGACTAAACTCAAACCCTGAGGCGAAAGTAGCAGTAACTAATTAAAACTCTAAGATTACTAAACACATCAAATAGTTTTTAATAAAGATTAACACTAATATTTATAGATTTTAAACAGTTAATCAGTTACTGCTTGCTGCGCCTGTAAGTTTTTAGTTAGTCCACTTCAGACTAAACTTAGATATTAGTTCATTTGGACTATAGATGACGTGGACTTAAACTTAGTCTACATACGTAGTAGTTTTGTCCTGTGGATATATAAAGAGTATTCCTTATATATTTCTTAGTCAATACAAAGTATGAATACATTTTTGAGGAACTTCTTACAAGAAACTGTCGATTCGAAACCAATTTTACATTTTAGTCTATTGCCGATTCGAAATTATATCATACAAAATAATTTAGCGGGTCTTAATCGCGTTAACTTAACTTATTTAAGGTATAAATACCTACTTATTTGTTTCCGACGTTTCGCTCGTCTTGCACCTCACTTGGTCTTTATTTGAGGGTAGGTGCCGAAACCTGCACTTCCACAAGACGGCGCTGAGCTCTCATCAGTCTCTCCGCGACCACGATCGGTGCAAGACGAGCGAAACGTCGAAAAAATAGATATTTATACTTTAAATAAGTTAAGTTAACGCGATTAAACCCGCAAAATTATTTTGTATGATGTATAAAAATGGCGAAAGTTTAAAATCGAAATTATATCATTTTCGGTAGCAGATAATATGTTTTATTTTCATAATTATTATGCAGTTTCTACCCTTTTTTTCTAAATTGTATGTAAAATGCTGTCGAAAAGGCAGTTAGTCGATAAACGGTAGCACAAAAATAATTTGCAATCTTTTATCAGGTATTGCTTATTAATTGCTTGGGCAAGTACTACCCTTAATCGTAGAGGTATCGATTCCATCTTTTCTCCAGGTGCGATTTCAAGTATAGAGTTTGACTATGGTTGGAATATTGCTATCCTTAGCTCAGGTATTGCTACCTGTGATAAGATTAAACTGCAGCAAATGGTTGACATATTGTTATCCTGTTAGTAGGGGTATGGCTACCGATACTGCGACCACAGATCTGTATAATGTCGGGTATTGCTACCCAGTGTTTGCGATGATGCGGTACTGCCTTTTGGCTGAGGTATTGCTATACGTGAAACAAAGTTCGGTCGGGATGTCCTGTTACTTGGTGTATCTGTATGTTGCTTTAGTATTGCTACCTTGTTTAGTGTATTACTACCCATAACGCGACTGCATGTCGGTGTTGCTGTCGGTTATTTCTATCTCTGAAGTTGATATCTTGATACCTTGTTTGGAGTACCACTACCCATGAAGCAATTAATCCTGTATGCTCTAGTATTGCTGACTTGTATGTTGGGAGGTACTGCTTGCAGTGTGGCTGCGGTATTGCTGCCCCGACAGCGGCTATAAGCGTGAGCGACAACGCACTTACTCGCGAAGTTTCAGAGCGTGGTCTTTGATGGCGCCACCATCGCCCTCAGAAACGAAACGTTTACGGCCTCTGGAAAAAAGAAAAAAATACATATTTAAATTAGCTGACCGCGCGAACTTCGTACCGCCTAACAGTCGATACTTTTTTTTTTAATTTTGCTCGAAGTAAGAAGTTCATACTCCTGTGGTGGCTCGGTGGCTCATGATCGGTTCAAGTGAGAGAGCCTTGTGGGAGGCCTATGTCCAACAGTGGACGTCTTTCGGCTGATATGATGATGATCTGTATATTTGAATGAGCGTCGTCTGCTCGGCAAAGAGTAAGGTATGCTTGGCGAATGAATTCAATATTAAAGAATCGTTTCATGGGAGGTCGGTCCCTATAAATCTGCCTCAGAGTCACAACGCCATCTATCGAGCGGTGTGTTAAACTTCGCACGATAGATCACTATAAAATCAATTTAACGCGTAAAACGGAAAGCAACTGACAGTTGTGATATGACAGTTACACAATCACGTCAATGTAATATTATTAACAACTATTTTGAGGTTAAGTTAATTGGAAAACTTTTTAAACTTTTGCTATTTTCACACCTTACTATGTAATAAAGTAAGATCCGAGGGCAAAGAACACTTTTATTCGAACAAAAATCTTGTAAATATAGTGCGGGAGATATCTTATCAAAAAGTAACAGAAAGAGCATGTCTTATAAAATATTTACGTTGCAAGAATGAAATAGGTACACATCTTGAAACAGTGTTATGATAAATGTTATCAGCAGTTCACAACTAATATATTATCAGAATAATGAAAACGATAATGTATACAAGTTTGTATAAATTATCTATGACTATGAATAGCATCACTACATAGTATAAAACAAAGTCTGTCTTCTGTCTGTCTGTCCCTGTGTATGCTTAAGGCCCTTCTCTCACGAAGCGACTCTCAAACGATTTGTGTTTTGTACCCGTATCCTACGCGTCGCTTGTGAGTAGCCGCCATACATATTCAGCTAATTTTGCACACGACGAGACGCTATGACGACGCGTTTGATGTCAGTCGCACGCTACCGTCTTGCTGGTCTCACGCTACCCGAGTAGTATATGCGTCGCATTACAAAATGGCGGCGGAACAAACTTTTAATATTATTTTTGTGCAGGAGGTAGAAAATTATCCATGTTTGTATAATTATAAGCTGCCATTGCCGGCGTGGATTGAAATTTAGAAAAAAACAATATAACAGGTCATTTATAGGTATACACAGACCGGTCTGTGTGGAGAACCTTGGGGGAGGCCTATGTCCAGCAGTGGACGACGTTTGGCTGATATGATGATAGGTATACATTAAATTTATACACAATAATTTTATTGCCAAGGAAGCGAAGCAGTGGGGTTATTATTTAGATAGTTGGCAAGACAATTTCTCAGATAAAGATTCAAATAATAATATGATTCTATTGACATTCTATAAAAATGACGAATCGTCCCTCGACAAATGCCCTACAATTGATATTTTTTCGATATACGGGTGCACCCAGAATCTTCTTTTATATTTTCGTTTATTCTTGTAAAATACAGAAGAAAATGGTCTTTATCGCTAGAGTCACTAGACATCGTCGTACGAGTATTGTTCTTCAAATGATAAAATATAGTCTCATTTGCGTAGCACCGTGTGCGGTAAAGAGTAGCATACCAGTATTCGATCATGGTTTGCATCTCAGTCCCGTAGCATTTGAATAGCTTCGTGAGAGAAGGGCCTAAATCTTAAAAACTACGCATCGGATTTTAATGCGGTTTTTTTTAATAGATAGAATGATTCAAGAGGAAGGTTTATATGTATAATTGTCGCGGGCGAAGCCGCTGGCGACGTCTAGTATCATATAAAATAATCATATATATTATATAGTATCATATATAATAACCAAACCGAAGTCTACTGTTTTTTGGACATCATGCCAAGTCATACTAAGCAAAAATAAATCCTGGAAAACAACCATTTTTTTAGGTCGACCCTTTTTTTAAGCCGCAATTCAAAGTGCACGCGTGCAATGCTTGAAATACCTACTGCCTTATATAACAGGTTGGCGGGGTAAATGCATCGTTTTTGTATCTAACTACAAACATTGTATAGTAACTTTGAACCTCAATATATCCTGAACCAGTAATTGCCCAGGTATGGTGCCGAAGTAAAAAATGTTCGTAATGATTGGTACAATATGGGGTTTTAGTTTTCGTTAAGGGTCTTTTTACACCCTTTATATGGGTAGGCAGCGATAGCCTAGTAGAGAGACCGACAGACTGGTACGCAGAAGTCCGGGTTTGAATCCACGGCGCGCACCAATGAGTTTTCGGAGTTATGTGCGTATTCAATTGTTAATTATCGCTTGCTTATCGGTGAAGGAAAACATCGTGAGGAAACCTGCATGTGTGAGTGTTCTCGATGATGTTCTCGAAAGACATGTGAAGTCTGTCAGCCCGCTCTTGGCTAGCGTGGTGGACTATGGCCTTATCCTTCTCATAGTGAGAAGAGGCCCGTGTCCAGCAGTGGGACAGTATAAAGGGCTGATGATGATATGGGTAGGCGCGCCATTAGAGAGGCCTATATCCAGCAGTGGAGTACGGCAGGCTGATGATGATAAATAGCATGGAAAGATAACTCAATAGATTACAATTCAGAGTTTTCGAGTACGAATAAATTTCACGGTTCATCAATCAGTTTTAGTATTTTTTAAAAATTTTACTATTCCTACCCGATCGCGTAAGAATTTCGAGAAATCCCTCCTTAGTGTACCTCTACGGTTCCTAAGGAACATACAAGCCAAATTTCAGGAGTCAGTCAGTCAGTCAGCAACGTAAAAGAATTTTAAATAGATAATATAGATTAATTTCAGAAATCGGCATAAAAATGTCGTCATATCTCACGGAAACAAGTGCTAATTAAAACGGAAGAAAATTAAAAACATATCGTAAATAAAAGATAACAAATAAAAGAGCGAGATGCAAACACATTACGTTATTGTATGTAATCTACATTAAATAACGATTAAGTCAAACAAACAAGCGAGTTATCTTATCAACGCACCCACAGTTGGTCGCAATCACTCCACATCGTGCCACCGACTCAAAACATACACTACGAATTATTTAAGTATATTTCATCGATATATATCGATCTCCCCAATTCGAGGATTTCATCTACCACCACGCTGACCAGCGGGTTAGTAAAGTATATTAAATTAAGTGAAAATATAAAAGTTATGTGCATAGACAGTGTTTAAAAAACAACCAAAATGAACAACCTATCCACCGTTTTGAGAAGACACACGAAGATGGCTTTTACCACGCGAAATTACGGCGAAGAAATCCGAAAAAGAGCACTGAATTTGGATAATTTGAACCCGCGCATTATTAAAATGGAGTACGCAGTGCGTGGCCCATTATTTCTAAGATCCGTAGAGATAGAAAAAGAACTAAAAAGCGGTATAGAGAAACCATTTAAGGAAGTGATCAAAGCTAACGTAGGCGACTGTCATGCTATGGGCCAGAATTATATATCGTTCATCAGAAATGTTCTAGCCTGCGTCGCGTACCCAGATGTGATGAAAAAGGGCAAATTTCCAAAAGACGTCGAAGACAGAGCTGCTAAAATTCTAGATGCTTGCCTCGGTAACTCAGTGGGATTTTACTCAATGGACACAGGTATTGAAGTGATCCGACAATCCGTTGTTGAGTACATAGAGAAAAGAGATGGTTATAAGGCAGAGTTCGACAGCGTTTTCCTGACTCCTGGCGCGTCTATAGGCATCAGGAACTGCCTGCAGCTTCTCATAAACAATATAGATGGGAAACCATCAGGTGTGATGGTGCCTATACCCCAGTATCCGTTGTATTCAGCAACTATAGCGGAGTACGGTTTAGAGCAAGTTGATTACTATCTCGACGAGAAAAGAAACTGGGGTCTGACTTCTGAAGAACTTGAGAGGGCGTTTCTAGAAGGTTCGAAAAGAGGGAAAATCCGGGCGTTAGTGGTAATAAACCCTGGAAATCCTACTGGTCAAGTGCTGTCAAGGGAGAACATAGAAAGCATAATAAAATTCGCTTGGAGACATTCCCTAATGATCTTCGCGGATGAGGTGTACCAGCATAATATATACGTTGGTAAATTCTATTCTTTCAAGAAGGTGCTTGTAGAAATAGGTCCGCCGTTTGACCAGGTCCAACTGGCGTCCTTTATGTCGACTTCTAAGGGTTTTATGGGGGAATGTGGGTTAAGGGGGGGATGGGTCGAGCTTGTTAATGTTGACCCTGAAGTTCGCGCGAATCTTTACAAGTGTTTATCTGCCAGATTGTGTCCGACTAATTTGGGGCAAGTTGTTGTGGAGTGCGTGGCCAGGCCGCCGGCAGAAGGGGACCCTTCGTTTGAGGAGTTTGAGAGACAGAAGACCAGTGTTCTGGCCTCGCTGAGAGAGAGAGCTAGCATGGTCGAGGAGACGTTCAATAAGATGGAAGGATTCAGCTGTAATCCACTACAGGTTTGTAATATTTACATAATATAGGTATATTTTAGTAATTTAAACCAACAGCATACATATTAAACTTTTCTTAAAATTAGTTAAAGTTATGTTTACATATTTATCTAAGGCAATTATAGGCATACATATAATTAGTTGAAAAGCTATAAGTATAAAAAAAAACAAAGAAGAACAAGAATATAATCTACACTAATATCATGAAGAGGAAAAATTTGTATCTTTGTTTGTAATGGATAAACTCAAATTCTACTGGACCGATTTAAAAAATTCTTTCACCATTAGAAAGCTACATTATCTGCGAGTAACATAGGCTATATTTTATTTTAGAAAAATAGGGTCCGTAAGATATTTGGGTTTTTCGGGTACGCGAAGTAGTTCCCTCAAGACGCGAGTGAAACCGCGAGAAACGGCTAGTCTAAAAATAAAATTATAGAGATCTAAAGCAATAATTACAGTAAAATAACAAAATAAAAAAATATTAATTATTTGTTAGTTGTACTTTATCTTTATCATTATAAATGCGAAAGTTTGTAAGAATGGATGGATAAATTATAGTAGGGGAGCCCACGATGTTAAATTGGAATTTACTAGAGCGTCATAGAGACCTATTGGGCTGCAAAGCTTAGATGATAAAAAGATAAAAATGTAAATAATGTATAATCATTTCATAGATGGAGAGAGCGGCTAGATTTTCATAAATGTGAAAGTATTCTGTTCTGTTCATAATCGTCAGATTATGAGAAACCACGTCTAGGATGTTAAGATAAGAATAGAATAGAATTCGTTTATTATCACATCATAACAGTGCACAATTATTAGGTACATAATAAGTAAGTATATACATAAATATAGTAGGTAGGAGCACAATCAATGTGATTAAACATATACTTCTTAATCTGACGCGCTTGAGTATTTTAAAATGGCGAATTCTTTTTGCACGTTCTAATAAATAATTTCCACAAGTTTGGGTCATACCAAAATCGTCAAATTATTCAATGAGAGCCTTTTATAGTTAAGGTAGAATTCCGTACATCGCGGTCGATCGCAGCCGCGCGCGGCCTACGGCTGTCGTCGATCGCTCGCGACAATAGTCAAAGTATGAAAATATATGGCACCGCTGCCGAGGCCCGCGACTGACGCGCGCGGCCGACGAATGTCGTGAGCCGCGCGCGTCAGTGTCTTGAAATTAGTAGATGTTGTTCGTCAGTTCCCTCTAGACGTGTGTCTAGCGAAGTCAAAATCATGGTCGAAATGCTAATTGACATCCTTGAAGAAGAAGAGGAGAATGACGAGCTGCTGTTGCTATATTATGAAACTAGAGTACCAATCGACCCCATCTTTAAAAGCAGAAATGAAAAAGGATACTAGCAAATATTGATTCAAAAGCAATTATATTGTACCTAATGAAAAAAAAAATGTTGGAAGTTTGGAACGATAACACAAAATTGAATTGTTTTTATACAGAGTGTCATAAGACCCATCACCAAGCCGAAGTCTACTCGTTGTGGACATCATGCCAAGTCATACTAACCAAAAATAATACCTGGGAAACGTTTTATTTTTTTTTAAGTTTTCTCATTTTTTAAACCGCAATTAAAAGTGCGCGCGTGCAATGCTCGAAAAACCTACTTATCCATGGGCTTACAGGGCATCTAAAGAACATATTGGCGGGGTAAATGCATCGATTTTGTACCGAAGTAGGAAAAATTCCATACTAACTTTGAGCTTCAATATCTTCTGAACCACTAATTTCCCCGGTATGGTGCCGAAGTAGAAAATGTTCGTAGTGATTGGTACAACATGGGATTTCAGTTTTCGTTAAGGGTCTTTTTACACCCTGTATAGTCGGCAAAACTTCCGATTTTTTTTTCATTACTACTAATTTCAAGACACTGCCGCGCGCGGCTCACGACATTCGACGGCCGCGCGCGTCAGTCGCGGGCCTCGGCAGCGGTGCCATACATTTTCATACTTTGACTATTGTCGCGAGCGATCGACGACAGTCGTAGCCCGCGCGCGGCTGCGATCGATCGCGATGCACGGAATTCTACCTTTACACTGAACATCCCCTTAGAAAATCTGACACGCTCGATTATTTACTTTTTTTTTGCATTTTCAACTCTTACGTATGCCATCGATTAGATTAACATTCCTACTTAATTAAAAATATGTATTATATGGATGCTATCAACATGGGCGTCGCCAAGGGGGGGGAGCAGCGGAGGGCATCTGCCCCCCTAGAAATTCGAAAACTCTACAATTTATTATTTTCTCCATACTGTTCTCATTTTTCATATCAACTAGCTCCCCCCTCCCTAAGCCATCGGCTGGCGTCCTTCCCCTCCCCCTAGGCGATCGGCTGGCGACGCCATTGGCTATCAATATCTGACTCGCTCGAGTAAATCCCGAAATCCCTTCTTCGGCTCCCCTACTATTACTCCTTTACACAAAAACGACTGAACGGATTCTGATGAAACTGTAGTTATTTTTCATGTTAGTGTGTAACGAAGCCACAATTAGAGGCGATAGCCCAGTGGTGTACGTAACGGACTGCGGAGACTAAGGTCTCAGGTTCGATCCCCAGGTACCCCGGGCACACACCTCTGACTTTTCGAAGTTATGTGTGTATTAAAAAATGTTAATTATCGCTCGCTTAATAATGTGCCCGGTAGATGGCAATAAGCTCGCCCCCTATTACATTGGGACCGAAACATAACTGGCGAAGTGTGGTTGTGTAATGCACCTTTGCCTATCCCTTCGGGGACAAAGGCGTGAAGTTATGTACTAATATAATAATTTCTTTCTGAGTTTTCATTTTTTAAACCGCAATTACAAGTGCGCGTCTGCAATGCTCGAAATACCTACTTATCCATGGATGCATAGAACATCTATAGAATAATTTGGCGGGGTAAACGCATCGATTTTGTACCTAATTAGAAAAATTGCGAAATGACGAAATGGCTAAATGTGGGTGTAATATTACACCTCTGCCTACCCCTTCGGGGATACAGGCGTGAGTCTATGTATGTATGTATATTACACTATAAAAAGAATAATAAAATATATTATTCTTTTAATTCTTTATAATTAGAAAAATTGCATAATAACTTTGAGCCTCAATATCTCCTGAACCAGTAATTTCCCAGGTAAGATTCCGAAATAAAAAATGTTCGTAATGATAGGTACAGTATTGGATTTCAGTTTACAGAATACTATAAGCACACTATTTAAAAAAAAATGCGACATATACATATTCCAGAACATTAACGATAACTTTTTAAATTGCTAAATCATTGTAATTAAAAAATGTTTACTAAAATTATCAAAAAAAAGAAAGATCTAGAATAATTTTTAATTACGAAAAAGTGCAAAGGTTAGCAATTCGTTTAATACCTAATCCGGAGATCGAAAGGTCTCGATTATAAACGCAATCTTTATAGAAAGTGGAACGAACGATATATTATTATATTATCAATAAAATTATATAAACATAGTTGACCCTGTGACTTTCAGATGCGTTACTTTAAATAGATATTAATCATCCTCTTAGTGTTATCCCAGTTTCAATCTGGGGTATGCTTACTAATCTAACCGGAGTTGGCTGAATATATGGTCGGAGAGTACCTCTCCGATCCGGTCTATGTGCCAATCCTGTGAAATGCCAAGCTATTCCTATTGGGAGCTCTAGAATAATAAACAGGCTGGACTTGGCATCACTACCACCGGTGACATTCAATGGCACTAATATACCTCTCAGTTCTTCTGTAAAAGATCTCGGTTTACACATTGACTTCACACTTAGTTGGCAATCCCAGGTTACAAACGTCTGCCAAAAGGTTACCGGGGTTCTGCGCTCTCTTTACCGCCTGAAAAACTTTCTACCTGTCAAGACAAAGACAATGCTTGTGCAGACCTTGGTTTTTCCTATAATCGACTATGGTGATGTGTGTTATCTCGACCTGAATGCAGACCTGCTCAATAAACTTGACCGACTTCTCAATAATTGCATTCGGTTCATTTTTAATCTTCGTAAATATGACCATGTGTCCTCATATCGTCAATAGCTGTCATGGTTACCTATACGTCAGCGTCGTAACATGCGCGCGTTGACTACTCTTTTCACTTTTCTTCATTCGACTAATAGCCCCAGCTACCTAGTGCCTCACTTTTAGTACCTCTGCTCCAACCATGACAGATATCTTCGCTCTTCTAATAATTCTCTTCTTCAGTGTCCTTCTCATATCTCAAGCCTTGTACACTCTTCTTTTTCGGTACAAGCTATACTTCTTTGGAATGCGTTCCCTCTCGAGATCAGGACGGCAACCAATCGATTCACGTTTAGGGCTAAGGTGCGCCAGTATTTTATCAAACTGTCTCTTGAAAGGCCATAATAAAACCATCTCTCACGTGTGTTACATTGTGTATTAAATATATGTAAATTGTATGTATTTATTAGTATAATATGTATTATTTATATTATATAATTTTTATTACATATATACGTATATATGCATAGATATGTATTTGTACCCTTACCGAAGAGCATGCATGAGAAACTTGATGGGACTGAATGAAGAAAGAGATATGTCAGGAACGTTGCAAATGGCGTTCCGTAGTCTCTGCCTACCCCTTCGGGAAAAAGGCGTGAGTCTATGTATGTATACTTTCCACTTTGTTTACCTTGGTAAACAATATTCCACCATTTAGTCATCATTTCTGATGATGCCACCTATGTAGCAAAAGTAATGCAACTCTTTTATACTGATTACTAGCTTTTGCCCGCCGCTTCGCGCGCGCAAAATTCGGGGTAGGTAACACAAATCTACTTTCAGTCTCAAGTTGTGTGAAGACACTCCTGATTATTTTAAAGACTTCAGAAACTCTATAGGGTAGGGTACAAAGTAACTCGGTCAGTATCCATGTCATTATCTAGCGTTAACTACACCGAAAGCACTCGAAAGGTAATATAGGAGGAATAACATCACCTTGCATACAGTCAAATGTCAAAGCCATGTTCTAATACATTTTTTTATATTTTATTTTATTTTAATAGGCGGCAAACGAGCAGACGGATTGCCTGATGGTAAGCAATTACCGCCGCCAATGGACACAAGCAACACCACAGGAGTCACAAGTGCGTTGCCACCCCTTGGGGTTGGGAAAAGGGGTAGGATGAGGGAAAAGGAATAGGGGAAAGGAAAAAAAAACTCTCACTCACTGAACGAAACGCAACAGTTTAGGTACTGTTACTTTACGTCGATTTTCTGTGAGAGGGTAGTACTTCCCTGGTCGAGCCGGCACATTCATGCTGAAGTCAGCAAGGCTCTACTACCTTCAAATAATCAATATATCTCTATAAACATTTTCGCATTTTTAATATTAGTGGGGAAAATTGTTTCAGCCGTTTAAGCTTATTGTATAATTATTAGTTTACATAAGCGAACAATTTAATCAACGTGCACAATATGACTTTATGTATGACGTGACAGTACTGACAGATATGTTAGCACATGCGCAACACTCAATTATTAGCGCATGCGTTCTTACTTCCAAGAGGTAAAGAACAATGGCAGAATTTGGTCTGGGTTTGTTGTGGCGACCTTAAACTTTATATGAACAAAACAAATTGTTCTTTTTTTCTACGATTTTTAATATTTTCACTTTGTCTCGTTAAAGCTGGAGTATTTTATGATGATAAAAAGCATTCCAATTGATTACGAATACTTTATTATTTGATTGTTGCCATAGACAATGGTGTGACAGGAATAGACGTGAGTGCTATATCTGTATCGATTATTAAATAAGTAATCGATACGATCCACCTTTATAGGGTTGGTTTGGTTTAAAATGCAGTTATTTAATATTTAATGAACATTATATCAATAAGCTAATATTTTTGAAGCAAAACAACGTTTAAATCAAATTAAAACGTCACAGCATCGTTTTCATGTTGTATCGATTTCACATAAAATCGATTTAAAATGTGCAGCTCTGCTTTTATCTTTGGCTGTGACAGTTAGACGCTACAAAATACTTCCGCGTTTTGATGTCAATCTGACATATGTCATTTGATAATTCAAACGTACCTACCTACATTGTTTAACTTTCATACTATAACTTTCCTTTTACCTACATTGTTCATTCTTAACTAAAAATTCAAAGACCGATATCTTCTTTTTCCACCTTTCCTGAGTGAAAATAGAATAATTTATAGACTCTGTTACTTACGCCAAATTTTTTGATATATTTTTTATTACTGTTCGCTTCAATTTAATTTCAGACATTTTGATGTATGAAGATCTGCCATTGTCCTTTGTGCCGTACAAACTTCTACCCTCCCTACAATCCCTCCCAGTTTAATTTTTGCAACTTCATCATCATCACTTTCGAATTTAAAATATTAGTAGGGATTTATCTAAGATACAGACAATAAGACTGCCTCCGTGGTCCAGAGGATGGATACCATATGCGTCTGCTGATTCGGGCGGTCTCGGGTTCGATTCCCGGGCAAAAAGTGTTACTGGTTTTTCCAAATTCTCAGTAGCAGCCGAAGTCAGGTGGTGTGTCCGGTAACGGCAATAGGCTCGCCCCCTATTACGTGGGACCTAAAAATACATGGCGAAATGTGGGTGTAATATTACACCTCTGCCTACCCGTTCAGGGGTAGAGGCGTGAGTCTATAAAAATAAACTGAGATACATTTTATTTGCGCCGGGACTGGCTTTTATTTGGGCGAAATAGTTTCGGTTGTGCGTCGTCTGTCAGCAGTAAGTAAAACAAGAATTTTGTAGGTATATACATACTAGTGATGTGCCGGAGCGTTAAAAATGTATATCCGCGGATACGGATCGGAATACGGGTATTAGTTGTCAAGATCCGCGGATACGGATACGGATCTTGATTTTCTTACCGAATCGATATTGACGTCACGCACGCCCGGCGGTACAATAGACAGATCATGTTTCGACTTATATTGAAATTAGGTATATTAAAATTACTCTGAATGGAACTAAATATTTTTTTAATTCTACCTAACCACCTTATAGCATTCCATCATATCAATTGAAAATTAATGAGGTGAAAGATCTGTAAAAGATCCGCGAAAAAAGTAACGGATACGGATCTTTCTTCTTCCTCGGATATCCGCGGATACGGTTATGAATATCCAGAACATATAACTATAAAATATAACTTCACGCCTTTATCTCCGAAGGGGTAGGCAGAGGTGTATTATACACACCCATACTTCGCCAGTTATGTTTCGGTCGCAATCTAATAGGGGGCGAGCTTATCACTATACATCAAGCACATCATTAAGCGAGCGATAATCAACATTTTTAATACACACATAACTTCGAAAAGTCAGAGGTGTGTGCCCTGGGTAATTGGGGATCGAAAAGAGGCCATCGTCTCGGCAGTCCGTTACGTACACCACTGGACTATCGCCGCTATATATATATCGCTCTATATTTATATACTTATACAGATTTTGTCTATTCTGTTTCCAGGGTGCAATGTACGCTTTTCCGCGGATAGAACTACCGAAAAAAGCAATCGAAGCCGCGGCAAGAGCTAGGCAAGCGCCGGACGAGTTCTACGCATTCCGTCTGCTAGAAGAGACAGGCGTCTGCGTTGTCCCGGGTTCGGGGTTCGGTCAAGAACCCGACTCGTACCACTTCAGGACAACTATACTACCGCAAACGGCGCAGTTAAAAGAAATGTTGGATAATTTCTATGAGTTTCATAGAAAATTTACTAGAGAGTTTGCGTAGTGTGATCTCGACATATTAAGAGGCTGCCTCGAAGGTCAAAAATCATTCAGATGTCATCGCTAAGTGTTAGCTATAAGGTTGAATATCGCACCATTTTTGACATTGCGTGCCACCCTGAAACCACTGAATACAGATTTACATAGAAGCGCATTTCTTAACGATTTTGTGTGCCGATTCCAAGTGGGGACTGTCTCCAGCGTCGTTCTACGTCTCTCTTTCTCTCGTAGTTAAGATACACAGGAGGAACGTTCGTCTCTCTTGCTCTCGTAGAGACAGCTGTCACAGCGCGACTGCCACGCCGCCAAGCGGCAATTTGAGTCACAGAAAGTTTGTCTTCAGAGCGCCCATAAGAAATGCGCCTCTATGTAAATATCTGAGCTCTTTGCCGAAACTGTCCGAAATCTAACTCAAGTAATAATCGTTTTAGAGGAAATTCGTCTACGCATTTCCTATTAAACTAGATCTTCTTTCGGTGAGTAGCAATTTCAAGGCAAAAATATTTTTTTAAATATCCATAAAAATATTTAGAGAAAGCATGTTTTTCAATATTCCGTGTGGTGACTGATTAAGAATACGGAATGTCACCACCCCATATCATCCCATGGGTGTCGTAAGAGCCGACAGAGGGAGCATATTATGCAGAGAACAGCACTGTAAGAGAAGGAAAACTTGATACAAACCCTATACCAACCCGTTTGGCCAGCGTGGTATAGTAGGCCAATTCCTCATTTCAAAGGAGAGGCCTAGTCAAGCAGTGGACTGTTAAAGGCTGATGATGATGATATTTATCAAATTAAACTTCTATCGAGCGAAAATCTTCCAATCGTGTATCTGTCCAAGGAGTCCCTAGATAAAGACCTGATAAATAATATATAAAATTTTCACTTTACTGGTGTGTCTCACTGCTTCAAAATCGGTAATCAAATAGGGCATACATTTTCGAGGTAGCGCCTTAGAGGATTTTTTTAAGTCCCTTAATATAAATAGGAGCGGCTACGCAATAACAGCGGGTCGCAATAATTGATTTATCTATGGAATTGGCTGCTATTTTTTTTATTTATAGGCTCACCCCTGTATTCCAGACGGGGTAGGCAGAGGTGTAATATTACACCCACATTTCGCCATGAGTTTTTAGGTCCCACGTAATAGGGGGCGAGCCTATTGCCGTTACCGGGCACATCACCAGACTCCGGGCTACTATTGAGTATTCGGATAAACCCAGTAACACTTTTGCCCGATCCGGGAATCGAACCCGGGACCTCCGATCAGCAGTCGCATACGCTATCCACCGGACCACGGAGGCAGTCAATGTATCCAACATAAAAATAATTATACAAATGGAACTAGTAATTTCTGAGATAAGCGCGTTTAAACAAACTTTTCACTTTAAAATATTAGTTTAGAATATTAGATTAAGAATCTAAAATAAAAATGTGACAAAATCTTTTTGTTTTATTAATTATCCAGAATAAATTATTTGTTCAAAACAGTAGCGATAGCCGAGTGGAGAGACCGACAGACTGTTACGCAGAGGGTCTCCGGGTTCGAATCCACGGCACGCACCAATGACTTTTCGAATTTAAGTGCGTATTAAATTCTTAATCGCTTGCTTATCTGTGAAGGAAGACATCGTGAGGAAACCTGCATGTCTGAGAGTTCTCCATTATGTTCTCGAAAGACATGTGAAGTCTGCCAACCCGCACTAGGCCAGCGTGGTGGATTATGGCCTTACCCTTCTCATAGTGAGAAGAGGCCCGTGCCCAGCAGTGGGACAATATAAAAGGCTTTATTGCCCGTTCTTTATCGTGGTTCTACCTATTGCATAGCAGTTACAGTAAATGCAAATGTAGAATCAGTAAGTAATTAACTTGAATTTTTGACGTTCATAAGCGTCACTTAGTGGTCTACATACATACATAGACTCACGCCTGATTCCTGGAGGGGTAGGCAGAGAACGCCATTTGCAGCGATCCTGACATCGTTCATCTGACTCGTTTTGAACATTCAAAACGAGTAGACTTCGGTTTGGCAATGGGTCTTGTGACACCCTGTATATCTATGACAAGCTGTATATCTATGACAACATGTATATGACAACCTATATATCTATGATTTTTTTTAACTGAAAATAAATGATAATTATTATATAGTTAAAGCACGTAATCACGTGAGTACGTACCTAGTAGGCATACGCTTGAGCACCTGGTCCCCTAGGCGGAACTTGTTCTGGCACTTCTCCATGAAGCGGTCCAGCATGATGTACGCGAGCGGGACGTCCAACACGATGTCCGACATGTCTTCCAACACGCGCAGGAAGCCCTGCACACACAGACAAATTAATCATAAATAGTAAACTGGCCATCATCATCAGCCCTTTATACTGTCCCACTGCTGGGTACGGGCCTCTTCTCACTATGAGAAGGGTAAGGTCATAGTCCACCACGCTGGCCAAGTGCGGATTGGCAGACTACACATGTCTTTCGAGAAAGTTAGTGGTGCAGGTTTCCTCACTATGTTTTGCTTCACCGATAATCAAGCGATAATTAACAATAAGCACTTAACTCCGAAAAGTCATTGGTGCGTGCCGTGGATTCGAACCCGAGACCTCTGCGTAGCAGTCTGTCGGTCTCTTCACTCGGCTGTCGCTGCTGGTTACAGTAAAATTGTATAATACTAATATTCTACCCCATACACACAACACCATCTAGTCCCAAATTACGCACAATGTTTAAAAATTGGGCAAGTGCGAGTCGGACTCGCGCACGAAGGGTTCCGTACCATCATCTATAAAAGATAATCACGATTGTTGTATGTATACTTAAATATTTTTTAAGTTTCTACCTGTTTGTTAAGATCGAGTACCAAATTGCTTAAAATTATGTTTGTTGTATGGGAGCCCCCCTTTATTATTTACTTTTTTATTTTATGATTTATTTTACATTAAAATATTAAAACTTGCAACGTACAAAACAAACAACGTGCGTCGTAATAACCCTAAGATTGTCAACTGCCTGTGCCTACGTAAACCAGTTCTTTCCACTCTCGCCGCGTACACGACCAGCGGCCAGTGGTCACGCACACATAAGCCGCGTGCTCGTAGTAGTGCAACCGATTCGCGCTGTTGTATGAAGCTGTGTCTCTGTTCCGTTTATAGCGTCTACCCTGTTACCGTTGGTAATTTGAGCAAAAGATTCGGATAAAAACACGTTTATTGTATGGGACCCCCCCTTAATATTTTCATTTTTTTATTTTTAGTATTTATTGTTATAGCGGCAACCGAAACATAAGATTTGTGAAAATTTCAGATTTCTAGCTATCACGGTTTATGAGATACAGCCTGGTGACAGACAGACGGACGGACAGACAGACAGCGGAGGCTTAGTAATAGGGTTCCGTTTTTTACCTTTTAGGTACGGAACCCTAAAAAGTAATTTCTTTACCACCCATAGAGTAAAATATTTTTACGAATGGCGACACTTATCGCTGTCTAAAGGAAACGTCCTAACTCTAAGGAAAATAATTGTTGAGAATAATTCATCAATTTCAACGAATGGAAAGGTTAAAAAATTGCGCCATCTAGTAGAAAGTAGATTTTTTTATAGACTGCATCCCCGAAGGGGTAGGCAGAGGTGTGATATTACACCGACATTTCACACTGAATTTTTTTTTTTTTTTTATTTATTTATAGACTCACGCCTGTATCCCCGAAGGGGTAGGCAGAGGTGTAATATTACACTGACATTTCGCCATGAATTTTATTTTTTATTAAGCTATTGCATAGATTTTCGAAGGCAGTCAGAGAGTACATGAAGTTATCTATTCCCTATTAGATGGCGTTGCTGGATCGATGTTCGGCTGAAATCTTCGATTCGGTTTGAGAATGTTCTAGAACTGACTGGAATGTACTACATATATTATCTGGCCGATATACGGGTTACAAAAAGACCCTTAAGAAAACCTGAAATCCCATATTGTACCAATAGTTACGAACACTTTTTACTTCGGCACCATACCTGGGAAGTTACTGGTTCAGAAGATATTGAGGTTCAAAGTTACTATATAATTTTTCTAATCTTAATATATAAAATCCTTGCGTTACTGACTGACTGACGGACACGCTACAGCCGAAACTATTGGGCGCAGGAAGTTCAAATTTGGCATGTATGTTCCTTGGGGACCGTAGGGGTGCACTAAGAAGGGATTTCCCGAAATTCCCACGGGATCGGCCAAAACGGGTAAATTTAAAAAAATATGCTGGCGTAGCTGCTGGCGTCCTCTAGTTAGGTATAAAATTTATGCATTTACTCCGCAAATTTGTTCTATAGATGTCCTATGCTTCGTGGATAAGTATGTATGCCCAGCATTGCATACGCGCATTTTTAATAGTGGTTTAAAAAAGTATATAATTCAAAAATTGTTTACCTGTTATTATTTTTGGTTAGTATGACTTGGTATGATGTCGAAAACGAGTAGACTATGGCTTCGTTCACACGACATTATCCTGCACGTTTTCTTTGTATTCGTTTTTTTAACGTACAATCACCCGGGTGTTCACACGGTAGATTTTCCTTCGTGTAATAAACGAATAGCCGCAGTCTTCACAGACTTGTGATTGTGAAAAGACGTCAGTGATGGATACAGGTTTGATTGTTATTTTATATTGGTACAATCGAAGGCGCAAACGGTTTCGCCGCCGACAGAGCAGAAGGTTTTGGGTACATCCTATAAATGAAGAAACAGGGCGTACTAAACTACATATTTGAGAAGTTATACGATAGATTTAGATTACACAAGTTATACGATAGATAGATTTAGAATTTGGATGTCTATTGAAGGTTTTGAAAACATACTAAATCGATAAAAGACGTATGAACATCGTGCCGTGTGAACGAGTCAGAACTATACTATGTGCCACTGCAAGCCGAATACGTTAAAGTTTATTCGATTTGCTTGACAAGTCCGTTGAGTATTCGTTTAAGCGTATAAACGGTGTACGATTTTTTGCAGTACAAGCGTCATGTGAATGGTTCTATAGAGAATGTATGTGCCACTATTTATACGTTAAGACGTATACTGCAAAAAAACGTGTGAACGAAGCCTTAGGCTTGGTAATGGGTCTCGTGACACCCAGTATGTCACGTGGTCAACAAAAAAGGAATTTCCCTATGTTACGTACCAAGCGATAGCGCAAGTAGAAATTTGCTAGACAAATTACATTCACTTTAGTTATCGCTTTGTTGCCATGGTAACATAAACAATAAGGGATCGGACCATCGGCGTCGCCAATGAATACAGATTTACATAGAAGCGCAGTTCTTAAGGATTTCGTGTGCCGATTCCAAGTGGGGACTGTCTCCAGTTTAGTTCGTAGTTGGCACCGTTGGCGGCGCTGGCGTCGTTCTCCGTCTCTCTTGCTCTCGAAGTTAAGATGCACTGGAGGAACGTTCGTCTCTCTTGCTCTCGTAGAGACAGCTGTCACGGCGCGACTGCCACGCCGCCAAGCGGCAATTTGTGTCACAGAAAGTTTGTCTTCAGAGCGCCCATAGGAAATGCGCCTCTATGTAAATATCTGAGCTCTTTGGCGTCGCCAAGGAGTAGATAGTTTGGTAGATTCCGTATTATTGTGTCGGATAAATTAAATCTTAGCTCTAATCAAATAGGGTAGTTTCCAGGGTCAAAATAATTACATTTTATTAAGGCCGTATTTTAGATTATAAAAAAATGTTGGACAAGTATTTTTTCTTTTTTCGATTAAATAAAAAATAACAAAGATATAGCCCATTAAAGTTACGTGTGACGTCATCTAGTGCGAAAAAAGCAGCACAGTGTGACGTTATACGTAACTTTAATGAGCTATATCTTAGTCATTTTTGGTTTAATTTACAAATAAAAAAATACGTATCGCTTATTTTTTAATAATCTAAAGTACGGACTTATAAAATGTTTTTTGTCAACTAGCCTATTGGCCGTCCCTGCTTTAGGCTATATAACATTACGCTATGACAGAGATGGGTGAGAGTAGCGTGGCTAGTGCAGTATGTGGCACGTACCCTGTCCATCTGGTCGGGTGTGACGACAACACATCGCCTGAGCTCGGCCAGGAACGTGCACAGCTGTTCCTCGACGCTGGAGTTGATGGCCTCCACCGCCAGCAGGACCGTCTGCGAACACGTGTATATAACCATTAACCTTAGATATACAAATAACCATACAGAGTCCGTGTGGTTGACGGCATAGAATACAAGTGTCACCCCCCCTATCTTCCCGTGGGTGTCGTAAGAGGCGACTAAGGGATAACACGATGCAAATACCATCTTTGCGTAGAGACGGAAAACTCGACATCAAACCCTATACGACTGCCTCGTTGGTCTCGCGGCATACATGTGCGCCTGGGATCGGGAGGTCCCGGGTTCGATTCCTGGGTCGGGCAGTGTTATTGGGTTTTTCTGTCACGAAATTCTCAGTAACAGCACGGAGTCTGGAAATGCCCCGGTACGGCAATAGGCTCGCCCCTTATTACGTGGGACTAAAGTATATCTGGCGAAAAGTGGGTGTAGAAATACACCTCTGCCTACCCCTTCGGGGATAAAAGGCGTGACGATATGTATGTATGTATAATTGTATAGTGGAAATAAATAAATAATTAAATTGTTAATATTTCTTAGAATAGTACGTTGTATTTCAGTGCATTCTCGATATACCGGACCACAAATAGGAAGGGACCGAGTAAATATTCGTTATATCGAGTAATTCTTTAATTTGAGGTTTGTTATATTGAGAGTTACACAATATTCACACTGGAAGGCTACTACAGCAGTTAAATTGGTAACTGCATTAATTATTTAAGTATTATGTATGTTCCTAATTACTATTTACAAGTAATTAATTACAATGTGAAACAGTTGCAGCTCCATACAAAAACAAAATATGTAACATAACACTGGCGATTAAAAAGAGTGGCCACGAGTTTTATTGCCCGTTCTTTCTCGTGGTTCTACCTGTTGCTTTGCGAATGGGCAGTAAATGTAAATGTAGAAGCATTAAGTAATGTACATAAAAATTTGACGTTCATAAGCGTAACTTTGTGACCTAGATGAATAAATGATTTTTGACTTTGACTTTGAGTTAAGGATGGTCTAAAATTTGATATGAAGAGATTTAATAATTTAAATTAAAAAAACAAAGTTTTCTTCATAACACACTTATCTTGATTCTTTCATTATACAGAGATTTTGAGTTCACAAAATTCGTTAATTAGAGGTATTTACACATTTTCATGGTTGAAAATCGCAGAGGTTTTTTTTAATTGTAATAGGTGGCAAACGAGCAGATGGATCGCCTGATGGTAAGCAATTACCGCCGCCCATGGACACAAGCAACACCACAGGAGTGAAAAGTGAGTTGCCGCCCCTTGGGGTTGGGAAAAGGGATAGGATGAGGAGTGGGATGAGGGAGAAAGAATAGGGGATGGGCCTCCGGCACTCTCACTCACCTAACGAAACGCAACAGTTTAGGTACTGTTACTTTACGTCGATTTTCTGTGAGAGGGTAGTACTTCCCCGGTCGAGCCGACACATTCATGCTGACATCACCAAGGCTCTACTCGTACTACCTGTAAACTAGTCTCTCTACCCCTACGGGAAACAGGCGTGAGTCTATGTATGTATGTACCTCGTATACAAGTTCGTGGTGGAAGTGCGGCACTTCCAACTCTCTGACGCACCGCATCGCTTCAGCCAAGTCCCCAGACGTCAGGTACTCTTTCAGCAGGAGCTGGATCTGACGGATCAGGGAACTGACTGGCCTGCAACACACAAATATTATAATCTATATCTTAATATATAAAATCCTTGCGTTACTGACTGACTGACAGACACGCTGCAGCCGAAACTATTGGGCGTAGGAAGCTGAAATTTGGCATGTATGTTCCTTGGGGACCGTAGCGGTGCACTAAGAAGGGATTTCCCGAAATTCCCACGGGATCGGCCAAAACGAGTAGATTTAAAAAAAATTGCAGGCGTAGCTGCTGGCGTCTTCTAGTAATAATAATAATACATATCGTCACGCCTTTTATCCCCGAAGGGGTAGGCAGAGGTGTATTTCTACACCCACTTTTCGCCAGATATACTTTAGTCCCACGTAATAAGGGGCGAGTCTATTGCCGTACCGGGCACATTTCCAGACTCCGTGCTGCTACTGAGAATTTCGTGACAGAAAAACCCAATAACACTGCCCGACCCAGGAATCGAACCCGGGACCTCCCGATCCCACGCGCACATTTATGCCGCGAGACCAACGAGGCAGTCGTATAGGGTTTGATGTCGAGTTTTCCGTCTCTACGCAAAGATGGTATTTGCATCGTGTTATCCCTTAGTCGCCTCTTACGACACCCACGGGAAGATAGGGGGTGGTGACACTTGTATTCTATGCCGTCAACCACACGGCATGATAATAATAATAACATAATAATAATAATATTCTATCACATTCACACAACACCATCTAGTCCCAAACTAAGCAGAGCTTGTACTATGGGTACTAGATAATGGATTAACATACTTTAATATTACACAAATATTACATTACTTCGTCTTTAACCTCCAAGGGGTAGCCAGAGGTGTATTACACACCAACATTACCAGAATTTTCTATAGTTTTGTATCCCCGAAGGTACAACAGTACTAACCTGATAAGGTAGTGATAGCCTAGTGGAGATACCAACGGACTGCCCTGCAGAGGGTATCGGGTTCGAATCCACGGCGCGCACCAATGAATTTTCGGAGTTATTGCGTATTTAGTTGTAAATTATCGCTTGTCCCGTGCCCCGGAGAGCACGTTAAGCCGTCGGTCCCGGTTGTCATGAAGATCTTTGACAGTCGTTATAGGGCGTCAGTACCTTCTAAATAAACTGACACTAGTCTAAACCATGGAATATATGTTGCGGAGGTCAGACAGGCAGTCGCTCTGTGGAAAAGCTAATATTCAGCGCAATCCGGTTAGACTAGTAAGCGGACCCCAGATTGAAACTGGGATAACGCTAAGAGAATGATGATGGTAGCACTAACCTGATACCGCCGCCAACCCCCCAGATATTGTCGAGTCGCACGAGTCCTTGCTTCATCGAGAGCAGTGTCTCCGCCCTGTGGATTGCTTGCCTGGAAAATATAAATTAAAGGTTTAGTTCATAATAATATTATGGGCTAGCTGTTTCCCGCGGTTTCTGCCGCGTCCTGAGGGAACAACTTCGCGTACCCGGTTAATTTATAGCCTAAGTTACTCCTTGGTACATCAGCTATCCGCCAGTGAAAGTCCCGTCCAGCCGTTCCAGAGATTAGCGAGAACAAACAGACAGACAGACGGACAACAATAGGGTATTTGACTAAAAAAATCTAATTAGTCCGTCAGTTAGATTATCGAAAAATATTGGATACGTATTTTTTGTTTTATCAAATCAGTAAAAAATTACGAAGATAAAACGCATCAAAGATGGAGAAACGTATAAGAGTGGGGGGTTGTAACGTCACTTGCCAGTAAAAAGTGTACTGGCAAGTGACGTCACACGAGTTTTCAGCGAAGTTTGTCGTCTTAATTTTTTGTTTACGCGACTAAAGAAAATATACGTGTCCAATATTTTTTGGAAATCTATCTGACAGACTAATTCGATTTTTTTAGTCAAATACCCTATTGTAAAAAATGTTATTTCGGTATGTACCGTGTATACATCCATATACATTTAGTAAAACGCGGTTATTTTAATATTACAAACCGACACGCCAATTTCATTTATATGTATAGATGTCAAGAGCATATATTTTCTTTCATAAATGTCAAGAGGTTATAGTGTGATAGTGCGAAGCTAAATCCAAATTTGTGGGGTCCTTGTCCTGCAGCCAATGCTCGATGAAGTAAGACATTAAGACTGAGGACCAAGTCTCCATACCACAAACGAAAGTTCCAGTGGAACAGCAACGCCATCTAGTAGGGAATAAGTAGCCTCCTCGTCTTGCTACTAGATGGTGCTGTTCTGTAAAGTAATCCCTTGTCTGCTAATTCTCTCTCTTATAGATAGATGGGCGTTTTTGTCTAAATAGGGTCTAAATAGGGTTTCAGTAACCTTAAGCGAAGAGCATGCATGAGAAACTTGATGGGAGTGAATGAAGCAAGAGAGATATGTCAGGATCGTTGAAAACAGCGATCCGTAGTCTCTGCCTACCCCTCTGGGGTACAGGCGTGAGTGTATGTATGTAGATACTAACTTGGCATGCGGATTGGCGTCGCTCTTATCGTTGTTGTGCACGTATCTCTTCTATCTAGTCTCTGCCTACCCCTCTGGGGTATAGGCGTGAGTCTATGTATGTATGTACGTATGTGGATACTAACTTGGCATGCGGATTGGCGTCGCTCTTATCGTTGTTGTGCACGTATCTCTTCTATCTAGTCTCTGCCTACCCCTCTGGGGTATAGGCGTGAGTCTATGTATGTATGTACGTATGTAGATACTAACTTGGCATGCGGATTGGCGTCGCTCTTATCGTTGTTGTGCACGTATCTCTACTATCTAGTCTCTGCCTACCCCTCTGGGGTATAGGCGTGAGTCTATGTATGTATGTACGTATGTAGATACTAACTTGGCATGCGGATTGGCGTCGCTCTTATCGTTGTTGTGCACGTATCTCTACTATCTAGTCTCTGCCTACCCCTCTGGGGTATAGGCGTGAGTCTATGTATGTATGTATGTATGGAGATACTAACTTGGCATGCGGATTGGCGTCGCTCTTATCGTTGTTGTGCACGTATCTCTACTATCTAGTCTCTGCCTACCCCTCTGGGAAACAGGCGTGAGTCTATGTATGTATATACGTATGTAGATACTAACTTGGCATGCGGACTGGCGTCGCTCTTGTCGTTGTTGTGCACGTTTCTCTACTATCTAGTCTCTGCCTACTCCTCTGGGAAACAGGCGTGAGTATGATGTATGTATGTACGTATGTCGATACTAACTTGGCATGCGGATTGGCGTCGCTCTTATCGTTGTTGTGCACGTATCTCTACCATCTAGTCTCTGCCTACCCCTCTGGGGTATAGGCGTGAGTCTATGTATGTATGTACGTATGTAGATACTAACTTGGCATGCGGATTGGCGTCGCTCTTATCGTTGTTGTGCACGTATCTCTACTATCTAGTCTCTGCCTGCGCCTCTGGGAAACAGGCGTGAGTCTATGTATGTATGTACGTATGTAGATACTAACTTGGCATGCGCATTGGCGTCGCTCTTATCGTTGTTGTGCACGTATCTCTACTATCTAGTCTCTGCCTACCCCTCTGGGAAACAGGCGTGAGTCTATGTATGTATGTACGTATGTGGATACTAACTTGGCATGCGGATTGGCGTCGCTCTTATCGTTGTTGTGCACGTATCTCTTCTATCTAGTCTCTGCCTACCCCTCTGGGGTATAGGCGTGAGTCTATGTATGTATGTACGTATGTAGATACTAACTTGGCATGCGGATTGGCGTCGCTCTTATCGTTGTTGTGCACGTATCTCTTCTATCTAGTCTCTGCCTACCCCTCTGGGGTATAGGCGTGAGTCTATGTATGTATGTACGTATGTAGATACTAACTTGGCATGCGGATTGGCGTCGCTTTTATCGTTGTTGTGCACGTATCTCTACTATCTAGTCTCTGCCTACACCTCTGGGAAACAGGCGCGAGTCTCTGTATGTATGTACGTATGTAGATACTAACTTGGCATGCGGATTGGCGTCGCTCTTATCGTTGTTGTGCACGTATCTCTACTATCTAGTCTCTGCCTGCGCCTCTGGGAAACAGGCGTGAGTCTATGTATGTATGTACGTATGTAGATACTAACTTGGCATGCGGATTGGCGTCGCTCTTGTCGTTGTTGTGCACGTATCTCTACTATCTAGTCTCTGCCTACCCCTCTGGGGTACAGGCGTGAGTGTATGTATGTACGTATGTAGATACTAACTTGGCATGCGGATTGGCGTCGCTCTTATCGTTGTTGTGCACGTATCTCTACTATCTAGTCTCTGCCTACCCCTCTGGGGTATAGGCGTGAGTCTATGTATGTATGTACGTATGTAGATACTAACTTGGCATGCGGATTGGCGTCGCTCTTATCGTTGTTGTGCACGTATCTCTACTATCTAGTCTCTGCCTACCCCTCTGGGGTATAGGCGTGAGTCTATGTATGTATGTATGTATGGAGATACTAACTTGGCATGCGGATTGGCGTCGCTCTTATCGTTGTTGTGCACGTATCTCTACTATCTAGTCTCTGCCTACCCCTCTGGGAAACAGGCGTGAGTCTATGTATGTATATACGTATGTAGTTACTAACTTGGCATGCGGACTGGCGTCGCTCTTGTCGTTGTTGTGCACGTTTCTCTACTATCTAGTCTCTGCCTACTCCTCTGGGAAACAGGCGTGAGTATGATGTATGTATGTACGTATGTCGATACTAACTTGGCATGCGGATTGGCGTCGCTCTTATCGTTGTTGTGCACGTATCTCTACCATCTAGTCTCTGCCTACCCCTCTGGGGTATAGGCGTGAGTCTATGTATGTATGTACGTATGTAGATACTAACTTGGCATGCGGATTGGCGTCGCTCTTATCGTTGTTGTGCACGTATCTCTACTATCTAGTCTCTGCCTGCGCCTCTGGGAAACAGGCGTGAGTCTATGTATGTATGTACGTATGTAGATACTAACTTGGCATGCGGATTGGCGTCGCTCTTATCGTTGTTGTGCACGTATCTCTACTATCTAGTCTCTGCCTACCCCTCTGGGAAACAGGCGTGAGTCTATGTATGTATGTACGTATGTAGATACAAACTTGGCATGCGGATTGGCGTCGCTCTTATCGTTGTAATGCACGTATCTCTACTAGTCTCTGCCTACCCCTCTGGGAAACAGGCGTGAGTCTATGTATGTATGTACGTATGTAGATACTAACTTGGCATGCGGATTGGCGTCGCTCTTATCATTGTTGTGCACGTATTTCTACTATCTAGTCTCTGCCTACCCCTCTAGGAAACAGGCGTGAGTCTATGTATGTATGTACGTATGTAGATACTAACTTGGCATGCGGATTGGCATCACTCTTATCGTTGTTGTGCACGTATCTCTACTACCTAGTCTCTGCCTACCCCTCTGGGAAACAGGCGTGAGTCTATGTATGTATGTACGTATGTCGATACTAACTTGGCATGCGGATTGGCGTCGCTCTTATCGTTGTTGTGCACGTATCTCTACCATCTAGTCTCTGCCTACCCCTCTGGGGTATAGGCGTGAGTCTATGTATGTATGTACGTATGTAGATACTAACTTGGCATGCGGATTGGCGTCGCTCGTCGTTGTTGTGCACGTATCTCTACCATCTAGTCTCTGCCTACCCCTCTGGGGTATAGGCGTGAGTCTATGTATGTATGTACGTATGTAGATACTAACTTGGCATGCGGATTGGCGTCGCTTTTATCGTTGTTGTGCACGTATCTCTACTATCTAGTCTCTGCCTACACCTCTGGGAAACAGGCGTGAGTCTCTGTATGTATGTACGTATGTAGATACTAACTTGGCATGCGGATTGGCGTCGCTCTTATCGTTGTTGTGCACGTATCTCTTCTATCTAGTCTCTGCCTACCCCTCTGGGGTATAGGCGTGAGTCTATGTATGTATGTACGTATGTAGATAGTAACTTGGCATGCGGATTGGCGTCGCTCTTATCGTTGTTGTGCACGTATCTCTACTATCTAGTCTCTGCCTACCCCTCTGGGAAACAGGCGTGAGTCTATGTATGTATGTACGTATGTAGATACTAACTTGGCATGCGGATTGGCGTCGCTCTTATCGTTGTTGTGCACGTATCTCTACTATCTAGTCTCTGCCTACCCCTCTGGGGTATAGGCGTGAGTCTATGTATGTATGTACGTATGTAGATACTAACTTGGCATGCGGATTGGCGTCGCTCTTATCGTTGTTGTGCACGTATCTCTACTATCTAGTCTCTGCCTACCCCTCTGGGGTATAGGCGTGAGTCTATGTATGTATGTACGTATGTAGATACTAACTTGGCATGCGGATTGGCGTCGCTCTTATCGTTGTTGTGCACGTATCTCTGCTATCTAGTCTCTGCCTACCCCTCTGGGAAACAGGCGTGAGTCTATGTATGTATGTACGTATGTAGATACTAACTTGGCATGCGGATTGGCGTCGCTCTTATCGTTGTTGTGCACGTATCTCTACTATCTAGTCTCTGCCTACCCCTCTGGGAAACAGGCGTGAGTCTATGTATGTATGTACGTATGTAGATACTAACTTGGCATGCGGATTGGCGTCGCTCTTATCGTTGTTGTGCACGTATCTCTGCTATCTAGTCTCTGCCTACCCCTCTGGGAAACAGGCGTGAGTCTATGTATGTATGTACGTATGTAGATACTAACTTGGCATGCGGATTGGCGTCGCTCTTATCGTTGTTGTGCACGTATCTCTACTATCTAGTCTCTGCCTACCCCTCTGGGAAACAGGCGTGAGTCTATGTATGTATGTACGTATGTAGATACTAACTTGGCATGCGGATTGGCGTCGCTCTTGTCTAGTCTCTGCCTACCCCTCTGGGAAAGAGGCGTGAGTCTATGTATGTATGTACGTATGTAGATACTATCTTGGCATGCGGATTGGCGTCGCTCTTGTCGTTGTTGTGCACGTATCTCTACTATCTAGCCTCTGCCTACCCCTCTGGGAAACAGGCGTGAGTCTATGTATGTATGTACGTATGTAGATACTAACTTGGCATGCGGATTGGCGTCGCTCTTATCGTTGTTGTGCACGTATCTCTACTATCTAGTCTCTGCCTACCCCTCTGGGGTATAGGCGTGAGTATATGTATGTATGTACGTATGTAGATACTAACTTGGCATGCGGATTGGCGTCGCTCTTATCGTTGTTGTGCACGTATCTCTACTATCTAGTCTCTGCCTTCCCCTCTGGGAAACAGGCGTGAGTCTATGTATGTATGTACGTATGTAGATACTAACTTGGCATGCGGATTGGCGTCGCTCTTATCGTTGTTGTGCACGTATCTCTACTATCTAGTCTCTGCCTACCCCTCTGGGAAACAGGCGTGAATCTATGTATGTATGTACGTATGTAGATACTAACTTGGCATGCGGATTGGCATCACTCTTGTCGTTGTTGTGCACGTATCTCTACTATCTAGTCTCTGCCTACCCCTCTGGGAAACAGGCGTGAGTCTATGTACGTATGTAGATACTAACTTGGCATGCGGATTGGCATCACTCTTGTCGTTGTTGTGCACGTATCTCTACTATCTAGTCTCTGCCTACCCCTCTGGGAAACAGGCGTGAATCTATGTATGTACGTATGTAGATACTAACTTGGCATGCGGATTGGCGTCGCTCTTATCGTTGTTGTGCACATATCTCTACTATCTAGTCTCTGCCTACCCCTCTGGGGTATAGGCGTGAGTCTATGTATGTATGTACGTATGTAGATACTAACTTGGCATGCGGATTGGCGTCGCTCTTATCGTTGTTGTGCACGTATCTCTACTATCTAGTCTCTGCCTACCCCTCTGGGAAACAGGCGTGAGTCAATGTATGTATGTACGTATGTAGATACTTACTTGGTATGCGGATTGGCGTCGCTCTTGTCGTTGTTGTGCACGTATCTCTACTATCTAGTCTCTGCCTACCCCTCTGGGAAACAGGCGTGAGTCTATGTATGTATGTACGTATGTAGATACTAACTTGGCATGCGGATTGGCGTCGCTCTTATCGTTGTTGTGCACGTATCTCTACTATCTAGTCTCTGCCTACCCCTCTGGGAAACAGGCGTGAGTCAATGTATGTATGTACGTATGTAGATACTAACTTGGCATGCGGATTGGCGTCGTTCTTATCGTTGTTGTGCACGTATCTCTGCTATCTAGTCTCTGCCTACCCCTCTGGGAAACAGGCGTGAGTCTATGTATGTATGTACATATGTAGATACTAACTTGGCATGCGGATTGGCATCGCTCTTATCGTTGTTGTGCACGTATCTCTACTATATTTGAAAATAACGCCATCTATCGGTGAATGAGAGAACTAGAAGAGAATGGATATATCAGTCGTTTAAAAGTGTTTCATCTATTCTTTAATAGATGGCGTTGCTGTTGATACTGAAGCGACTGGAATAGACTAGGTAAGTTTTCCGGCCAGTATAAATACTTTGTTTAGTACAGTTGAATAATCGGAGCGATCAAGAAGCGAAGGAGTGCGAAGATTAAAGAAGTCGGAAGTGTTTTCTAGAGTGAAATAAGTTTTTATTGGTGCTTGAAAATTAAGTGCGTATAAAATTGTGGTAAAATAAAGTACAGTTTAGTGGCATAGTGCATTTAATTTATCACCGAACCCCAGCTCGTAACTATACTAACTTGGCATGCGGTTGAATGCGGGTGGCTCAAAATCGGTCTGTGTGGAGTCTTGGGGGAGGCTTATGTCCAGCTGTGGACTATATATGGTGGATAAGGGTCTGTATACACCTAGATACTAACTTGGCATGCGGATTGGCATCACTCTTGTCGTTGTTGTGAACGTATCGCGGGGGTAGACAGTCGTCGGCGACACACCTCGCGATGAAGTTGGACAGTAACACCGCCGCGTCCGGAGTGTCCAGCACCAAGTCTGGAAGCTTCTCTAGTAGACGGTCGAACGCTGCAACAAGTATATTGATGGCTAAGCGTTATGCTTACGGCGACTCAACTGCCAGGGGAGAATAATATAATAATATTCTACCACATTCACACAACACCATCTAATCCTAAACTAAGCAGAGCTTGGACCAACGACAACTCAGCCTACTAGACACCTAATGTTTTCATTTCTACAAACAAACAATTCTGTCAAAGCGGTGAGGTATGCGGAGCGAAGGGGGCTACAAAAATGCATTCTACTTGGCCGGTTCAAATTTGCGGTACGTCATAATTCATAACTAGTGTTGGGATTTGTCTTATGTAAGACGTATAAGTCTAACGTGTTGTCAGAAAGTGTTCGCCTTACGTCTGCCGTCTAGTAGGTTGGGTTGTCGTTGGCTTGGACTATGTGTAATAGACTACTACAAGCTACAAGCTGTGGTAGAATATTATATTACTTTACATTTCTCATGTTCGGTAAGTAGGTTCTTATTACCTCCAAATGGGGCTTGTAGGTGACTTAGCGCCCTAGGGTAATAATGTAGCTAGAAAAACCCTAGGGCGGTAAGTAATAAAAAAAAACATTTCTTTCTTTCAAAAAGTTCGCGTAAATCTAACCATCAAACTGGCAATAGACATCATGCATTCAGCCCAATGACCAAAGAGGTCGCTTTGCTATTCAGCCTTGTCTTCGTGTGAGTATAATAGTCATCAATTTTAATTAACAACGAAGCTCAATTTCGTTCTTGAAAAAAAATGTTTTATTCTTGTAATGCCGGTTTTTTCTACTTACCTCACAATCGAGATGTAAAGCAGAATAGTTAGCTCGGGTGTAAGCACCAATTGCAACCTCGAACTATAGGCGCGCGTGCGCCTAAATATCTCGGGCTGCAATTGATGCCTTGGGCTCAGCGCAGACCGAACGGAGCGCAGCGGAGAGGATTTTATAAACGCACTTGAAAATTAACTTTAAAATGATTACCATAAAGTGCAAAAACGGATTCCCGCGTATCTTCGCGGACGCGCGACCATTTTTTGTCAGGTTCAAGCATGAATGCACTTTATTGGAATAATTTTAAAGTTTATTTTCTAGTGCGTTTATAAAATCCTCTCCGCTGCGCTCCGTTCTGTCTGCGCTGACCCTTACAGCTCTTGGCTACACTAATCTACTATTAATAGAACGCATTTTTTATTTAACTTTTTAGCCCGCGGAAATAGCGGGTTATCCCTTCTTAGTGCCCCAAGGAGTATGTATTGATAGTATTTCAGTTGCTTACGTGTCTTTTTGGCTGTAGCCAGGGCCGACCCAATCCAGCGCCTGTGGCGAAATCTATGAAGCGCCTGTGCAGTGGCGTAGGGCGGATGACCTTTTCTTTTTTTTTAGTCGCTAACACTCGATGTCGTGTTTGATATTTGCCCTTCCTACGCCACTGCGCCTGTGTGCGAAATCTGTGAAGCGCCTTTTTTGGCATCCTTTTTCGAAAATAAGTGTTATAATTAACGCATATCTCGGCGCGCGGCGTCCCTGTCACCCTGGCGCCTGTGTGCGCCGCACACATTGCACATAGGGACGGTTCGGCCCTGGCTGTAGCTTGTCTGTCAGTCAGTCAGTAACGCAAGAATTTTATGTATACAGAAATACTGACCAAGTCCAATGTCTTTGGCTGAAAACACTCTGCCGTACAGGTCTGAGATGAGCACAGATGCCATTTCACAGTGCGATGGCTTATGGTCCAGTGCGATCTCCACAATGGTCTCACATATCTGCGGACAAACGAACAAACATTCACATTATTATACGTACAGCCATGTCTGAGAGTTCTCCATAATGTTCTCGAAAGACATATGAAGTCTGCCAACCCGCACTAGGCCAGCGTGGTGGACTATGGCTTTACCCTTCTCATAGTGAGAAGGGGCCCGTGCCCAACAGTGAGACAGTATACACCGTGTATTTTATGTCAGTGTTTTTGCCGAAAAGTATGTATTCAGACCTTGATATAGAAGGTACATAATTATAATATTTATTTTACAAAATATACTTACTTAAAATATTTTCTATTAAACATAATCAGCCTTTAACAGCCCACTGCTGGACTAGGCCTCTCCTTTGAAAGCAGGAATTGGCCTACTATACCACGCTGGCCAAACGGGTTGGTATAGGGTTTGTATCAAGTTTTCCTTCTCTTACAGTGCTGTTCTCTGCGTAATATGCTCCCTCTGTCAGCTCTTACGACACCGATGGGATGATATTGGGTGGTGACATTCCGTATTCTTAATCCGTCACCACACATTTTCTTCAAAATAAGCATTTCACAGGACTAAAATGTGTCGTGAACGAAGGGCAAGCTAGCTTTTTAGGTTATAAATAAATTGCATTGACCTTACGCATCGACCGTCACGTTATGCTATGAAAAAATAAATTTGGCGAAATAATTAAAAAAAAATCTGTAAAATAAATATTATAGTTAACTTCTATATCATGGGCAAAGTACATACTTTTCGGGAGACACTGACTTAAAATACATTGTATAGGGTGTCACAAGACCCATGACCAAGCCGAAGTCTACTCGTTTTTGACAGTATACCAAGCAAACATTTGGAAACTAATTTTTTTTTAGGTAGTCACATTTTATAAGCCGCTATTAAAAGTGCGCGCGTGCAATTTTCGAAATACCTGCTCATCCATGGGTGCATAGGACATCTATAGAACAGGTTGGCTAGGTAAATGCATACATTTTATACCTAATTACAAAATTAGTATGGTAACTTTGAGCCTCAATATCTCCTGAACCAGTAATTGGCCAGGTATGGTGACGAAGTAAAAAATATTTGTATACAATACGCGGTTTCAATTTTCGTTAAGGGTCTTTTTACACCCTGTATACAGGGCTGATAATGACCTTAATCCTAATAATGGTTAGGGAGATGGTAGACTTACCAAATGGCTTCTCTTGGCGGTGACGAACTCTAGAAAGTCTTCGGCGGCCGCGTTAGTGTCTCCGTGCTCGAAGTACTCCAGGATAACGGGTTCGGACTTGCGCTGGTAACAATACATACATTATTAACCATATGAGTGAAGAGTAATGACGATTCTAATGCAATATGTTGATATGCAGTTGCAAAATATTTTAATAATACAATATAGACAGTAAACTTGTTATTCACCTAAAATTACTGATTACGACATAATTTAATAACAATACAATTAATCCATCATCCTCTTAGCGTTATCCCAGTTTTCAATCTGGGGTCCGCTTTCTAGTCTAACCGGATTTGGCTGAATATTAGCTTAACCACAGAGCGACTGCCTGTCTGACCGCCGCAACCCGAAGGGATAGCAATATTCCATGGTTAAGACTAGTGTCAGTTTATTTAGAAGGTACTGACGCCCTGTAACGACTGTCAAAGATCTTCATGACAACCGGGACCGACGGCTTAACGTGCTCTCCGAGGCACGGAGCAAGCGACAACTAACAATTCAATACGCACATAACTCCGAAGTCGCGTTGAAGTGCGCGCCGTGGATTCGAACCTGATACCCTCTGCTCTCTTTCCTTTACTGATTTGTTCCTTTAATGTGCTTTTTTAGTCTTGACATATTTTCCCAATATTTTTTCATAAAAACGTACATTAAGAATATAAGTTCTGTTGATCTATATAACCTTTTAATTGTGACTAGTGACTTTTAAAATTTTTAATTCTTTATTATGATTATCATTTTAGATTATATTTATTTTATTTTCTTAGCTCATTATTGTACATGCAGTGGTCAACTTAAAAGGTTATGCAACCAACAAAAACCTTTTTAATGATAATACTGTATGAATGATTGTAATAACCACTGTTGGCCCTCAATAAACTAAATAAATAAATAAGTAAAATTATTTCAAGAAGTTTGCGATGATATAAGACCCTATTTTCGTTCAATGTTACGTACCGTGCCTCGGAGAGCACGATAAACCGTCGGTCCTGGCTGTCATGAAGAACTATGAAAGTCGTTACCAGGGGAGTCAGTACCTCTGAATAAACTGATACTGGTCTTAACTTAATCCCACTCCTCTTCCTATCCCTTTTCCCAATCCCAAGGGGCGGCAACGCACTTGTGTCTCCTGTGGTGTTGTTTGTGTCCATGGGCGGCGGCAATTGCTTACCATCAGACGATCCGTCTGCTCGTTTGCCGCCTATTACTATTAAAAAAAAAATGGAATATCGCCATATCTTGTTGCGGAGGTCATATGGCAGTCGCTCTGTGGAAAAGCTGATATTCAGTCTACACTGGTTAGACTAGCGTCGGTCCGGTGTAACGCTATGACGGTGATGACCGCGCGTAGGCATAGACCTTATAGCCGCATATATGTAGGGCAGCGTTAGTATGTACATGTTTACTTCGGCCGTGCGTGGGGTCGTCGACACCGAAGATAAACACATACCGTGGCGATTGCCAACTGACACATATTATTGTATACCAACTGACGCCCGCGGTTGCGCTCAAGTTTTTTGTTATTTTTTATGTCATTGCAAGCATCCTACTCTGTGACTGCCTCCGTGGTCCAGTGGATAGCGTCTGCTGATCGGGAGCTCCCGGATTGTTCGATTCCCGGGTCGGCCGGTGTTACTAAGTTTTTCCGAATTCTCAGTACAAGCACGGAGTCTGGAAATGTGGCCGGTAACGGCAATAGGCTCGCCCCGTATACTACCATTCTTAGGGCTGCCATGCGTCCGGATTTCCCCGGATTTGTCCAAGTTTGAAGGGCGTCCGGGGTCCGTCCGGCTGGGATTTTTTAAAGTGTCCGGGATACACCCGGACACTTTTGTTGTCAGGGAATATCAAATTTTATTTTATAGATATGCGATAAATGGTACTTTTTTAGAGGTGTCCGGAGACAAACCATATTTTGTCCAAATGTCCGGGATTTTGGCCGTGTTTATCCGGTATCGGCAATTTAGGTGATGGCAACCCTAACCATCCTATAACATTCACACAACACCATCTAGTCCCAAACTAAGCAGAGCTTGTACGACGGGTACTAGACAATGGCTAAACATATGTACATACTACTTGGTTAATAAATACATAAGTCTTATACATAGAATCGGTGTTATGTATAATATGTATGTGTTTACCAACGCACAAAAATGTTTGACTTGAGAGGGAATCAAACCCTCGATCGCCGTGGCAGTCGGTTACACTCCCGCTATGCCACCGGGTTATCAAAAATTGCAAAGTACTAGCTAGACGAATCTTATCGATAATAACATCCAAATTACGGTAGGGTTCCGTAGTTGCCCATAATGACTTGCTGCAAAGGGTATTAATGTACAACAAATCCGACTGTTTATTTTGCTGAAAATAGTAGATTAGTAGCCAAGGGCTGTAAGGCATCAATTGCAGCCCGAGATATTTAGGCGCACGGCGCCTATAGCTCGAGGGTGCAATTGGTGCTTACACCTGAGCTAACTATTCTGCTTTACATCTCGATTGTGAGGTAAGTAGAAAAAAACTGGCATTACAAGAATAAAACATTTAAATTGTTAATTGCTGCTTCAGCTTCCATTTTCATTGAATCGGGAGTGCAGCTTATATATTCATCACTTGAAGAAGTCATGTTTTTTTCCTAATTAGCACGTAATTATAAAAAAACCCTAAAACAAACAATATTTAAAGTAAAAGTTTCCTATTCCCGCCTTTTTTCATAAAAAAGAATCAAGTAAATATTTTTTTTTCAAGAACGAAATTGAATACTCACACGAAGACAAGGCTGAATAGCAAAGCGACCTCTTTGGTCATTGGGCTGAATGCATGATGTCTATAGCCAGTATGATAGTTAGATGTACGGGAAGTTTTTGAAAGAAAGAAATGTTTTTTTTTTAATTACTTACCGCCCTAGGGCTTTTCTAGCTACATTATTACCCTAGAGCGATAATTAGTCACCTACAAGCCCCATTTGGAGGTAATAAGAACCTACTTACCGAACATGAGAGATGTAAAATAATTTTAATAACACTATTATCAGAACCTAAGTTTTGTTTAGAAAAATACTAGGTATGTATCCAATTATGTATTGTAAACATAAAATGTGGTTTCCAAGATATACTACTACTATACATACGTAGTACCGTAGTACATTACATACCAAAGTACGTATATCTTAAAGATTAAGCCAGCAGCGCGCCCAATGTAAACTCACAGAAATAGGTATTTATAAGTTAACCGACGATTACTCGTAAACTAGTGATATCTACTTAGCCGTGATAGTTTTCCTTTTAAATTCGTTATATGTTATATGTACTACATTTGTGATTTTTTTCACCTCTTCCAAATTAATAGTTTAGCCGGCAGAGAGGGGGGGGGGACACTTGAGTCTAAAAATTTTTTTCACTTCAACGCTTGATATTTGACAAACCAATCACTTGATCGAAAAATGATTTGAGCAAACTAATAATATTTTTTTAAAACCTATCCAATGATACCCCACATGATGGGGTACTCAACCAAAAAAAAATTCAACCCCACTATATATGTACATCCTTAAAAAAATATTTTCCCAAATTTTATTCTACAGTTTTGTTGCAATATATTATGTCTATATTCATGTCCAATATCAGCTTTCTAGCACCAGGCGTCTTTGAGCTAGGCTGCGGACGGACAGACGGACGGACATGACGAAACTATAAGGGTTCCTTGTGGACTACGGAACCCTAAAAAGCGCTCATAGCGAGACTTGGCTTGCTGTTTGTAACAGATTGACAAAGTTAAGCAACGCTTGCACTGGACGCCACTTGGATGGGTGACCATGCCGTAAAGCTGTCGGTCCCGGTTCTTTTCTAAGGACAAGGATCGTTAGGCCATGTCGGTGGCCGTCGGGCGGTGTTAAAACTCTGACACCAGAGCCACACACTCACACGAAAAACACAACTCATAAAAGTAAAAAAAAAACGTCAACAAGCTTGAAAATAAACAATATTTTATCGCGTAGAATGGTGCACAGAATTTGTTTAAGTTATATCTTGTAAACATTATCCTCAAGGCCGCGACAGAGCGAGCGGTCACGGTAACTAAAGCCGCCATTTTGAATCGTTTTCCCGCCAATATAAGTGTCACATTCGCTTGCAGACATGATAAAGCGCGCGAAACGATCAAAACATACTTTTTATTTCGATTCGACACAATCTGTTTTGTTTTTAAACGTACTATGTCGTATGTTGGGTTGTTGAAGATATTATTTTGTTGTTTTTGAGTAGATGCGCGGCTATTTCCATAAGTTAGCCAGATAAGTTCTTCTACTGCAGGCATTGATATACATTTTTGTACATCACTGACTACAAAGGCTTTATCTTAATATATAAAATCCTTGCGTTACTTACTGACTGACAGACACGCTACAGCCGAAACTATTGGGCGCAGGAAGCTGAAATTTTGCATGCATTTTGCGACTGAGCCATGTTCGGCTCAGTCGCAAAATGTCCACTTCTCAAAATGTCCACTGGTCGCAAAATGTCCTTTTCGCAGAATGTCCACTTCGCAAAATGTCCACTTCGCAAAATGTCCCTTTCGCAGAATGTCCCTTTCGCAGAATGTCCCTTTCGCAAAATGTCCCTTTCGCAAAATGTCCCCTTCCTCAAACAGGCATTAAATTACTTTCATCAGTAAAAAACTGGTCAAGAGCCAGTAGGTGTACGAAAATTAAATCTACACAAATAAACAATCAAAAAATTAAACTTAATACAAATAAAAAAAAAAAAAAAAATTGTTGATTGTTTATTTACATTTATTGTGTGCTTATGATTGACAGTAAATCTGACAAATTACGTTTTCTATTATTGTTTATGTGCATGCACCTACCTACCAATATTTAAATGATTAAACAATTATACAGTACCCCTCAGTGTCGTACACCTACTGGCTCTTGACCATTTTTTTACTGATGAAAGTAATTTAATGCCTGTTTGAGGCAGGGGACATTTTGCGAAAGGGACATTTTGCGAAAGGGACATTCTGCGAAAGGGACATTTTGCGAAGTAGACATTTTGCGAAGTGGACATTTTGCGAAGTGGACATTCTGCGAAAAGGACATTTTGCGACCAGTGGACATTTTGAGAAGTGGACATTTTGCGACTGAGCCGTATGTTCTTTGGGGACCGTAGGGGTTCACTAAGAAGGGATTTTTTGAGGCCAAAACGGGTAATTTAAAAAAAAATGCAGGCGTAGCTGCTGGTGTCCTCTAGTTTGCTTAAAGGAAGGCTCCAATCACAACGTAACTATAACATTTTTGTTAAAGAAATAAAGTATTTTGTAGTTGGTCTAAGTAAATAATAATTCATCATCATCAGCCGTCATATAAACTGTCCCACTGCTGGGCATGAACCTCTTCTCACTATGAGAAGGATAAGACTATCCAACACGCTGACCAAGTGCGGGTTAGCAGACTTCACATGTCTTTCGAGAACATCATGGAGAACTCTCAGACATGCAGGTTTCCTCACGATGTTTTCCTTCACCGTTTAGCAAGCGATAATTAACAATGTAATACGCGCATAACTCCGATAAGTCATTGGTGCGCGCCGTGGATTCGAACCCGAATCCCTCTGCATGGCAGTCTGTTGGTATCTCCACTAGGTTATCGCTGCCTTAACTGTCTATATTTTTTTATTAAAATATTTTGCAAATGTAGATCCAACGACAACCCAGCCTACTAGACACCTAATGTTTTCATTTCTACAAATAAACAATTCTGTCAAAGCGGTGAGGTATGCGGGGCAAGGGGGGGCTACAAAAATGCATTCTAATTGGCCGGTTCAAATTTGCGGAACGTCAATTCATATCTAGTGTTGGGATTGGTCTTATGTAAGACGTATAAGTCTAACGTGTTGGCAGTAAGTGTTCGCCTTACGTCTGCCTTCTAGTAGGTTGGATTGTCGTTGTGTAGATCAATACATTGTATAAAGATGATGAACTCACAACAATCTCGTCCGGCTCCGCCTCGACGATGATCTGCTTGAACTCGACGTCCCCATTGCTGATCGCCTCAGAGTCATAATTGGGGTCATTAGCGTCCTCCACATACTCTTCTAGCAGTTCAGAACCGGGCGCCCCCCAAACACCCTTGCCGCCAGCACCACCTGAAACAATGAATACAATTCTGACTGAATGCCGCCGTGCTCCAGTGGATAGCGTATGCTCGGGAGTGTTAGGGGCCATCCTCAAATTCATCATCAGCCTTTAACCAATCCACTGCTGGACTAGGCCTCTCCTTTGAAAGGAGGAATTGGTCTACTATACCACGCTGGCCACACGGGTTGGTGGGTATAGGGTTTGTATCAAGTTTTCCTTCTCTTACAGTTCTGTTCTCTGCATAATATGCTCTGTCGGCTCTTACGACACCCATGGGATGATATGGGGTGGTGACATTCCGTATTCTTAGGGTTGAGCTAAACCTATCAGCACCGCATCGCCTCGATAATAATAATCGATCGTGCTGATAGATTCCGCGGCGTTCCCTCTCTCTTTCTCGCTCTGGTAAATGACGGTCCTAAGTGACAGAAAAGGATAGAAGCATAGGAAAGTGCGATGCGGTGCTGATAGGTGTAGCTCAACCCTTAATCCGTCATCAACATCACACGGAAAATTTAATTATCTTATCACATAATAGTTGTTTGTGTGTGTGTGGGTGACGTAAACATTGTATTGTTAATGATTTTGGTAATTATTTAAAATGTTGTTACTTTGACAGTGAAAAACGTGCTGCGCTTCGCTTAGTATGTGCGCCGGTCCTTTGAGTATCTACATGCATAACATAACTTCACGCCTTTTATCCGCGAAGGGGTAGGCAGAGGTGTATTACACACCCACACTTCGCCCGAGTCTGGTGATGTGCCCGGTAAGGCGGTAACGACAATAAGCTCGCCCCCTATTACGTGGGACCTAAAATTCATGGCGAAATGTGGGTTTAATATTACACCCCTGCCTACCCCTTCAGGGATACAGGCGTGAGTCTGTGTCTTCTTTGCTAGTTATGTTTCGGTCCCAATGTAATAGGGGGCGATCCCAGCATTGGGCACATCATTAAGCTAGCGATAATTAATTTATAATGCACACATAACTTCGAAAAGTCAGAGGTGTGTGCCCGGGGTACCTGGGGATCGAAGCCTTTGAGTATAGTAATACTAATCTTAATATATAAAATCCTTGCGTTACTGACTGACTGACAGATACGCTACAGCCGAAACTATTGGGCGCAGGAAGCTGAAGTTTGGCATGTATGTTCCTTGGGGACCGTAGGGGTGCACTAAGAAGGGATTTCCCGAAATTCCCACGGGATCGGCCAAAACGGGTAAATTTAAAAAAAATGCCGGCGTAGCTGCTTGCGTCCTCTAGTATTGTATAAAACTGAAGAGTTTGTTTGTTTGCTTCAACGCGCTAATATCAAGTCCTGGTCTAATTTGAATAATTCTTTCAGTGTTAGATAACCCATTTATCGATGCAGGCTATAGGCTATATAACATCACGCTATGAGCCACGGGAGCGAAGCAGTAGCACTAAATAACGCGGGTGTAACCGCGGGCTCATCTAGTTTTCTTAATAGCCTCGTATTCATTAGGGGACATTTGTCCCGCGACCTTGTCGCCCGACACGAATTCTACGTGTTGAGCGACGTCGCGGGGGACATCGCCCGACATCGCAGGCGACATCTACGTGTCGGGGAACAAGTCGCTTGTCGACGCTCCGATAGCCGCGACCTTGCGCGACTTCGTGTCCATCGACAGTTTCCGACGGCATTTGACTTGTGAGGACGTGTGTTGCTATTTGTTCCGCGACTACCCGCGATTATAGCACACTTCGTTGGTCCACACTACCAACGAAACTGTGTTAATACTTAGGCGACATCTTGATCACAATGCCGGTATGTGGACGAGCGAAATGTCGGTCGACATTGTCGCGGGACAGTCGCACGTAAATGTCCTGCGACTGTTCGCGATAAGTCGAGCGACTTTGTCCCCTAGTGAATACATGGCTATAAACTCGGACCGACCCACATGTCGCCATGTTATAAATTTTAGGTGCCACGTAATAGGGGGCGAGCTTATTGCCGTTACCGGACACAATGCGTGTGATTCAGATATAAGCGAATATATTTTTATGACATCCTTTATCGGTAAAGAAAGATACCCCTTACATTATTTTATATTCAAACACTCTAAAATCGCGAATATTAATTAATAAAAGGTGGAAAATTTACGAGCGAAATTTAAAATGTCGAAACGCAGCGCTATTGGCTAGAGCCAAAGTGACGACACAGTTGACAGAGGATATGTCAAAAGTGTCAAAACCGTACCAAAACCCATGAAGTTATAGATAAACATGGAGACCACACTCCGAATACCTACTTCAAGCTCAAATGATGTATCGCTATCTCGCTCACTGTGGTCATACCATCTCTTTTCAACCAACCACTGCCATATTGACAAGATTTACTTGACATATGGTGGCCAATGTTGCCACATTACCAAATCCTTAGGAAATGGGATTATAATTCACTGTCTCGCCAACCATGATTATAAGCGATCGAGACCTACAATATTGGGAGTTTTAACAAGTGATTGGATTTCAACTCTTGATTTAAATACACATTAATTGACCGTGTAAACTTCTGATTTGCTTAATATGTCGGCTCTTTTTAAGAGCTTACTCGGAGATTTTAATAAGAAGATAGCAATACTAAATCCACGCTAAAATGAGAGGTCAGACCACAAAGAGTGAGATAGAGAAATGTAGGTATTTGACTCAAGCCTTTGTTGCAGCTGTGGCCTCCATGTTTATCTATACCTTCATGCCAAAACCGTACGTTTGACAGCTGTCAAATATCATAATATATTGAGTTGAGTTTTAGTTGAGCATTACTTAAGTTTTCCGAATAGGGATATTCGGAAAACTCAATAACCCTCAGAGTAGGTACATATAAATCCAGGGGCGTCGACAGCCGATTGCCAAGGAGGGAAGGACGCCAGCCGATGGCCTAGACGGTCTTTTTTTTTTCTTTTTGGTTTCGGTTTGGAAAATCCTCATGGAGTCCCTCCGCCCTGGGGGAAGGGCGAAGGGGACTGTCAGACTTTTACTGACTAAAAACCAACCCGTGTTCCTCATGTACCCGTGTGTCGGAGGGTCAGGTATCACCGAAGCATTCCTCGCTAACCCCCGGGAGGCGTAGATGGCCTAGGTTGGGGGAGGGTAAACTTGATATGGAAAATGAGAAAAGTATTGAGAATACTATTAACTGTAGACTTTTTTAGGGGGGAGGGAGCAGCTGCAATCGGCGACGTCCATGTATAAATCTATTATCGTATTTAAATCGCGGGGGACGGCTGGCGTGTGCATAAAAACAAAACTACTTGTTTACAGCAAAGAATACTGATATAAACGTGAGTATCTTATCTACCGGATAATGAATTGTAAATCCAAATGACCTTCAGATTACGAAAGAGTTTAATATTTATATGTTGAAAACAGAGGCCTAAACCTCCTGAACAATATTTCTTTTATTTATTTATAGTCTCACGCTTTTATCCCCGAAGGGGTAGGCAGAGGTGTAATATTACACCCACATTTCGCCATGAATTTTAGGTCCCACGTAATAGGGGGCGAGCCTATTGCCGTTGACGGGCACATCTCCAGACTCCGTGCTGCTACTGAGAATTCGGGAAAACCCAGTAACACTTGCCAGACCCGGGAATCGAACCCGGGACCTCCGATCATTAGTCGCATACGCTATCCACTTGGCCACGGAGGCCTCCTAAATAAATTCGTTCAAAATGCAGTTTCGATCTAATATCACAGTGTCATACTTATTTGATCATGTCACAAATGGTATTCTCCTAAATGAACTGATATTTACATGTTATTGGAACGTTAGCGTGACTAGATCGTAAATTGAACAATGTGTCAACGTCGAACTATAGAAGCCAAATTAGAGGATATTGACATAAAATTAACAGAATACCGATTTTTTATTTGTCAATTACCTATTTATTTTTATTTATAGACTCACGCCTGTATCCCCGAAGGGGTAGGCAGAGGTGTAATATTACACCCACATTTGGCCATGAATTTTTAGGTCCCACGTAATAGGGGACGAGCCTAATGCCGTTGCCGGGCACATCTCTAGACTCCGTGCTGCTACTGAGAATTCGGAAAACTCAGTAACACTTTTGCCCGACCCGGGAATCGAACCCGGGACAGCCGATCAGCAGTCGCATACGCTATCCACTGGGCCACGGCTTCCTAAATAAATTCGTTCAAAATGCAGTTTCGATCTAATTGTCACAGTGTCATACTAATGTCACAAATGGTATTCTCCTAAATAAACTGATATTTGCATGTTATCGTGATTAGATCTTAAATTGAACAATGTGTCAACGTAGGACGAGCCTATTGCCGTACCGGGCACATTACCAGACTCTGAGAATTTCCTAACGGAAGAACCCAATAACACTTTGCCCGACCCGGGAATCGATCCCGAGACCTCATAATCCCACGTGCACATTTATGCCGCGACCAACGAAGCAGTTCTGAGTCAATTCAAAATATAATCTCATTTCATTCTAAATATAGTTTCAATATCATATAAAATACGAGAATTGGTCTTCAAACTAAAAATATCACGAAGATAAACAAATGTACATACGCGATAATTTAAACCCCATATTGTACCAATCATTATGAAATTATTTTACAACGGCATCATACCTGGGAAATCACTGTTTCAGGAGATATTGAGGCTAAAAGTACATATACATACATATTATACTCATGCCTTTTTCCCGTCGGGGTAGGCAGAGACAACAGAACGCCACTTTCTCCTATCCTTACAAACCTCACGCGCTTCCTCTACACTCATTAGTCATTATTAGTGATGTGCCGGATCGTTAAAAATGTATATCCGCGGATACGAATCGGAATACGGATATTTGGTGCCAAGAACCGCGGATACGGATCTTTATTTTCTTATTGAATCGATGTTGGTGCGCGCGACAGAACAATAGACGGATCATGTTTCGACTTGTATTGAAATTCTATTAAAATACTCTGATTGGAATTTAATAGTTTTTTAATTATACCTAACCACCTATAGCATTCCATTCTATCCGTTGAAAATTAATTAGGTGAAAGGTCCGTAAAAGATCCGCGAGAAAAGTAACGGATATGGATACAGATACGGATCTTTCTTTTCCTCGGATATCCGCGGATACGGATATCCGGAACATAACTAGTCATTATACTCTTTTCATACATGCTCACCGGTTTCGGGTAATTCGGACCTTTCCGTTTCTTAGGATGTCTCCAATTTGGTCGACGAATGTCAGACTAGGTCTGCCGCGACCGACTTGCCCACACATATACCCGATTCGTCATTCTTTCTTCGCTCATTCGCTCCACGTGTCAAACCATTCAAATTCTCTAATTACCTACAAAATCCACTCTTCCGTGTACAAAATCGATGCATTTCTCGCCCCAATTTGTTCTATACATGTCCTATGCACCCATGGATTGGATAGGTAGGTATCTCGAACATTGCACGCGCACTTTACATTGTGGCTTATAAAATGACTACTTATAAAAATCGCTTTCCCAGGTATTATTTTTGCCTAGTATGACTTGGCATGATGTGCAGAACGAGTAGACGTCGGCTTGGTGATGTGTCATTGTACACCCAGTATACAATTCTTACTGATTGCCTGACAGACAAGCTACAGCCAAAACTATTGGGCGAAAAACGTGGAACTTCGTCATGTATGTTCCTTTCCTTGGGACCGTACGGGTGCTAAGAAGGGATTTCCCGAAATTCGCAAGGGATCGGGCAGAAATATACATAACTACATAACTTCACGCCTTTTTATCAGAGAGTGTAACCAGAGGTGTATACACACTCACATTTCGCCAGTTATGTTTAGGTCCCAATGTAATAGGGCGCGAGCCTATTCCCATCTACCGGGCACATTATTAAGCGAGCGATAATTAATAATAATTAATAATAATATAATAATATAATATTAATAATATTCTACCACATACACACATCACCATCTAGTCCCAAGCTAAGCAGAGCTTTTGTTATGGGTACTAGATAATGGATAAACATACATGTATATACATTTTTGTTTATACTTACATATTAAACATAGAAACACCCAGACCAAGACAAACATCCATGTTCATGCACACAAATGTTTGACTCGTATTTCTGAAGTTTGTTTTTGTTACCTATCGATTACGTAACGTGATCGTGTAATTCGTGTATCTGTCATTTCTGAATTCTGTAGCATATAAATTATTAATTATAAATGTCAATGTCAGAACTTAGCCGTAACGTGCATTTATAAATGTAGTTATGATAAAAAAAAATTGTCTTTGGATTTTCGATTTTTGTTGTTTGTGTAAAAATGTAACATGTCAACCAATATTATATAATAATTATAGTAAGTTAAATAATCTGGTTTTGACGTCCGCGTCTACTAAGGAGCCAGTTGAAAACCAGCGTCGGGCACATAATGTCCGGCAATATGCTGAACTGGCTTCCTATTTTTGTACAGACGACGGGCGTGTACGATTTTTGCCTAGTTATAGATCTTTTTTTGTTTTTTCTCTCACTGTTTATATGATGTCCCTCGTCTGATATAAAAATAAATGTTTTTCATTTCATTTCATTTCATTTCACTTGAGCGGGAATCGAACCCGCGACCTTCGGCGTAGCACTAGCTTACACTCCCGCTGCACCAACCGGTCGTCGAAATTAACATTTTAATACACGCAAAAATTCGAAAAGCCAGAGTTGTGTGCCCGGGGTACCTGGGGATCGAACCTGACCATCGTCTAAGCAGTCCGTTACGTACACCACTAGGCTATCGCCGTTTTCAGAAGAAACAGCTAATTAAAAAAATGTGCGTGCTTTGTTGCGGACGTCCTATTGTATTAAATATAGAAGACGAGTGTAATATATTTACATTGGAGTTTAAAGGTAGTAGAGCCTTGGGATCATCCACAAATTACATATAGAGGGGTAGAAGGTCGATGAAGTGTGACATTGTATCAAGAATTAGATGAGAATGCATGAGACCAGCTGTGACAAGGTGAGGGTAGGGGTCGAAAAGACACGAAAATCTTGTGACGTAATTAATGGATGGTACCCTTGTTGATTTTAGCATGAATGCGCACGGCTCGACTAAGAGCGCACGGCAACATATCAAACGAGACACTTTGGCGTTTGTATCGTGCCTACGGCGTAAGAAACATAAAAAACATAACTTCACGCCTTTATCCCCGAAAGAATAGGCAGGCAGAGGTGTATTACATAACCACACTTCGCCAGTGAAAAAAAAAAAAAAATCGCCAGTGACTCCGTGGTCCAGTGGATAGCGTTTGCGACTGCTGATCGGTCCCGGGTTCGATTCCGGGGTCGGGCAAGTGTTACTGGGTTTTTCCGAAATCTCAGTAGCAGCACGGAGTCTGGTGATGTGCCCGGTAACGGCAATAGGCTCGCTCCCTATTACGTGGGAATTTAAAAACTTCACATGATTTTCGTGTCTTTTCGACCCCTCCCTCCTCCTTGTCACAGCTGGTCTCATACATTCTCATCTAATTCTTGATACAATGTCACACTTCATCGACCCCCTACCCCCCTCTATATGTGTGGCGTAATTTGTGGATGGCCCCTTCATACTTTTGTAATTTTCCATATCAACTCGAAGACTGCATCCGTGGTCCAGTGGATAGCGTATGCGCCTGCTGACCGAAGATCCTGGGTTCGATTCCCGGGTAGGATGAGGGTAAAATTATCGAAATACGTCGCCGTTTTTAGGGTTTGTGAGTGATTGGGGGGGAGGAGGTTCAGGTCTCGGAACCCGCCCTCACTATTTTCACTTGCCGGAAATACTTGGTTTCCTCTGAAGAAAAGAATTTAATAAACTAAGGTTGACGGAGCCCTTTCGGATTAAGGGTCAAACAAAAGAGAACCTAAAATAACCTATTTAGAACTTATTACAGTCGCACCTAACCCTAGGTACATACTCGAAAGCAATGACGCACAAATTTGACATTTATAGCTGTCAATATCATCCTAGATGGCGGTTTGCGTTTCGTTTCACGTTTTTCACATAAAACCTAAAAATTACATTTGTAAAACTGTACTAAAGTATAAAAATTACGTTCCGTTTTGCATAATTGCCGAAGTATTTAAGAATTTTTGGAAATTGTTTAAAAATATTAAGACGCAACTCCGGCAGCCAAAATTACTTTTAGGGGATTAAAACTAACTCCCTTACGCCCCCTACACCACCAATACCCTCAAATACAGGCGACTCGTTTCGAAATCCAACCCGTTTTGTTCCCTATTATGTGGGACCTAAAAATTTATGTCGAAATCTGGGTGTGATATTACACCTCTGCTTTCCCCTTCAGGGATACAGGCGAGTCTATAAAAAATATGAAAACAAAATATTCTACACACATAAGTAGATTACTTAATTGACTGTTTTCCTTGAAGATCCTTGTAATATCTGCCTACCCAGTGAACAATACCAGATATTTTATGGCAATCTATACACACAAATTAAATAGCAATGTCGGTCTGTGATTAATATCTGTTTCTTCAGTTACACAATGAAAGTCAAAAACAACCATATTTAAAATTAATGTCTGTATTTTTGTCAGCCGGAACAAACTCTGGAATGGCTGAATCAATTTTAATAGGACTTTCAAATGGAAGATGGAGGACTCTGAAGGGCTAATTATAAGCTGTAATTTGGCTTAGTAGGTGGTGCTGTTTCCAATATCTTATAATAATACTAGAGGATGCCAGCAGCTATGCCTGCATTATTTTTTATTTTCTCCTTTTTGGCCGATCATGTGGGAATTTCGGGAAATCCCTTCTTAGTGCACCCCTACGGTCCCCAAGGAACATACATGCCAAATTTCAACTTCCTGCGCCCAATAGTTTCGGCTGTAGCGTGTCTGTCAGTCAGTCAGTAACGCAAGGATTTTATATATTAAGATATAAAGCTGAAGAGTTTGTTTGTTTGTTTGGTTGAACGCGCTAATGTCAGGAACTATCTGTCCGATTTGAAAATTCTTTCAGTGTTAGATAGGTCATTTATTGAGGAAGGCTATAGGCTATATAACATCACGCTATGAGCCACGGAAGCGGAGCAGTAGCCTTATATAACGCCGGAGTATCGGCAGGTCCATCTAGTATTATGCTATTGCCATTGGTGTGGAGCTGGGAGCAATACCCCTAAGGGTGATACTGCGGGTTCAACTATTCTGCCATTAAACTATACATGTATGTTTATCCATTATCTAGTGCCCATAATACAAGCTCTGCTTAGTTTGGGAATAGATGGTGATATGTGTATGTGGTAGAATATTATATTATTAGAATAATATTACAAACATAAGTTAAATAGATTTACTTATTACTTTTTACTGTTCCTACCAGATATATACACCATGTATTTACCTTTGTTTTGAGTAACTGATATTTTAGCACTGTTGGAAGTGCCATGTTCACAGATGTGCTTAAGTATTGTGGATGGATGAATGTGATGAACGGGTAGACAGTTTTACTTGTTCATAACATTCATACACCCGCAATATATAATATCCGTGAACCAGGCGCTTGCAATAGTTTCGAAATATTGGTTACTCAAAACAAAGGTACATGGAATACATCCCAAAGGAACTGTAAAAAGTAATGATAGTGACCATGAAAGTTGAAATTCCTATGATGCACTTATTGCAACATAACCTGCCCTAACAGTATAAAAAGCAAACATATTTTATGTAAACATCTTTCAAAATACATATTTACATAAAACCAACTATTACGAAGTACTCTCATCAGTAGATAACCAGAATAAATAAGCATAATATTATTACATAGCCTTATCAAAATGTCAACAATACATTTTATTTTCATCGTCGCGACATTTGTTTATCTAATTTTATAGAGGTTAGTAAAGTAAATGTGGTGTGTGTGAAAGCGTAAAGAAAAAGAAGAATCGATTTTCTTTTTTAATCTGTGCGGTAGTCGCACTGAACACATGCATTCAGCCAAACGCCCCAAACGGTAAACGCGTGCGTTCAGTATGTCACGTCTAACCAGTCAATATGTTTATATTTAATTTTAACTCATAGAGTCGTCTACGCTAGGTACTAGAATAGCCTTCATAACCGAAAGTTGTTTACAAACCGCTATATTACGTAATAACGCATGCCAAAACATCTATAGATACACACCTGTGTGACAACATTATGTATTTGTGTACAACTGCGCAAAAAACCAATGCGATTGCGTGACCTTCAAAATGATGGTCCGGCTGCCCTACATATCGGCGTTACGTGACCGGTGCGTAGTAAACAAAAGTTACGTAAAAATACCCAAATGTAACTCTATTCATGTGATAGAAGATATTCTAGAACTTTCTCCGGCGACAACCGGTCCGCATAGAAATGATACAGAAAGATAAGTGGAAGGAAGGCGTGGTGGTGCTTACCTTTCTTCGGTAAGCCCCTGCCGTGCCCGTTGCGCGGTCTGCGGCTATTCTTCCAGCTCCGATATTTCGGCAGCGGCGTAACAGTATTGTTCACGCTGCTTGCTCCTACCGCCGCTTCTTTGCTATTAGAACGCCAATATTTCTTATTTTTGCGGCGCAATCGCTCAGAATGCGAGGTTGCGGCGTCTCCGGCGCCTTCATCGACGACCGGCTTCTCGTTATCGTCCACCGCCACGTTTTCCGAATCGGAAGCGAAACGTTCGACTTCCATTGCGGCGACGGAACGACCGGTTTTCTAATACTAAATCAACTTAGAAAATATCTGAACCTCTCGCAATAGATTCTAGTAAGACTCGCACAAAAATGTGGGTCACGTTTATTTTGTTTTTATGAACGATAAACAATGAGCCGCACGACGCAGGATAGTATTTGTTTTGAGAGCACACCGATGTGAAGTTAGCTGAATAACATGGCCGACGACGACATTTCATTTGCGCATTTGTCACTTCGGGTAAATGTCTTTTGGATATAACGGTAAAGCAGGTTACTTTGACTTTAGATTGTGCACTTAAAAAGAATAATTAGATAGTTATAATTAATTAACAGTTTCTTTTTAAATTTTGTCCTTTTTCTACAAAAGTAATGATTCAAATAAAATATCGCTTTATTTTGTTTTAACTTTCTTAAAACCATTTTCATTTTTTAATTTGTTTATACCTACAGTGGACCCCCAGTACTCCGACAAACGTTTTGAAGGGCAGTGTCGGACTATCGAATTTGTGGAATTAAGTACTGCCTAAGACGCTCTAATAGTCCAGCGTTTTTTTACAAACGAGTACCTTGTAATCCGACAAATTACAGATCCAAACTTAAGATTTTATATGTTACAGTCTGAAGTACACATTATACTGTATTATGTATCTCAAAAGTAAATTAAACTTGAAATTAACACAATAGAAAGCTTAGTATATATTTGTGTTCCTTGAAGCTTAGCTTATCATAAAATTAACGTCATTAATGTTTTGACACTTACAAAAAATAATTACCTTACATTTGGAAATAATTGTATTGTGTAATTACTAATTAGCCAGCGATAAACTAGTGGAGATACCAACGAACTGCCATGCAGAGGGTATCCGGTTAGAATCTACGGCGCGCACCAATGACTTTTCGAAGTTAAGTGCATATTAAATTGTTAATGGTCAGTACGTACCCTCAAATAAACTGATACTGGTCTAAACCATGGAATATCGCTATCCCTTCGGGCTGGGGAGGGCAGACGGCAGACGCTCTGTGAAACAGTTTACTTTATTTATATTATATCGCAGAATGATTATATACCTACTGTGTCACAAGACCCATCACCAAGCTGAAGTCTACTCATTTTGGACATCATGCTAAGCAAAAATAATTGGTACCTGGGAAAGATTTATTTTTTAAGTAGACACATTTTTTAAACCGTAATTAAAAGTGAGCGCGTGCAATGCTCGAAATACCTTATTATCAATGAGAGCATAAGACATAATATATATAGAACAAATTGGCGGGGTATATGCATCACTTTTGTCCCTAATTAGAAAGATTGTATGGTTACTTTGAACCTATCTACTGAACCAATAATTTCCCAGGCATGGCGCCGAAATAAAAAATGTTCTTAATGATTGGCACTATATGGGATCTCAGTTTTCGTTATGGGTCTTTTTACGCCCTGTATGATGGCATTTTTTACGTAAGCATATTTGCTTACTTTTGCTGACAAGGGGCAGTGGAGACGGGATTAATAAATAAAAATACAGTAAGTAGTACTTGAATGTCCGTAAAGGTAAGTAAATAGTTACTTATTTAAACAGACATAAATAAAAAATGCCGTGTGGTTGACAGCATAGAATACAAGTGTCACCACCCCCTATCTTCCCGTGGGTATCGTAAGAGGCGACTAAGGGATAACACGATGCAAATACCATCTTTGCGTAGAGACGGAAAACTCGACATCAAACTCTATACGACTGCCTCATTGGTCTCGCGGCATAAATGTGCGCGTGGGATCGGGAGGTCCCGGGTTCGATTCCTGCGTCGGGCAGTGTTATTGGGTTTTTCTGTCACGAAATTCTCAGTAGCAGCACGGAGTCTGGAAATGTGCCCGGTACGGCAATAGGCTCGCCCCTTATTACGTGGGACTAAAGTATATCTGGCGAAAAGTGGGTGTAGAAATACACCTCTGCCTACCCCTTCTGGGATAAAAGGCGTGACGATATGTATGTATGTATGTATGTAAATAAAAAATTGTCCGTGTGGTGACGGATTAAGAATACGAAATTTCACCACCCCATATCATCCCATGGGTGTCGTAAGAGCCGACAGAGGGAGCATATTGTGCAGAGAACAACACTGTAAGAGAAGGAAAACTTGATACAATCCCTATACCAACCCGTTTGGCCAGCGTGGTATAGTAGGCCAATTCCTCCTTTCAAAGGAGAGGCCTAGTCCAGCAGTGGACTGTTAAAGGCTGATAATGAAATAAAAAATACAGGGCAAAATAATAATTATTTAATAACTATCTAAAACTTATTACATTGCATTGTGAAAAGTCTTACTTTAATTATTGCCAATTACTTAATGACTTCGTCTAAAACAAATTACATTTCTATCATTGCTAAGTAAATCATTATTAAATTATATTATCTAAGATATATTGCTAGGTAATCATTATCTATGTTCTTGTAGCATTTTAGGACTTCCTCTACTGGCTGTAAGGCCATGTTGTAAGGCATAACCTGAAAAAGAAAAACAAAATATAGAATGACTGCCTCCGTGGTCAAAATGTGTGTGTCATATTACACCTCTGCCTACCCCTTCGCGTATCCAGGCGTGAGACAGTGACGCTATAAAAAATAAAATAAAATAATATAGTTTGTGGCAGCGATTTGTGGCACACGTAGTAAAGACCAAATATAGTGAACACGCACCTTCAATAGTTTTTTTTTACAGACTCGCGCCTGTATCCCCGAAGGGGTATGCAGAGGCGTATTAGGTATTACACCCACATTTCGCCATGAATTTTTAGGTCCCACGTAATAGGGGGCGAGTCTATTGCCGTTACCGGGCACTGACTGAGACTGGACTGGACTGAGAATTCGGAAAACCCCAGTGACACTTGCCCGACCCGGGAATCGAACCCGGGACCTCCGATCAGCAGTCGCATATACGCCATCCACTGGACCAACGAGGCAGTAAAGACATATTGTTTTTTTTTTTTTTTTTTTTTTTTTGTTTTTACATCATATAAGAAAAATATTTATTAAATTAATTATTTTATAGTAACATAATTTATAAGTAGCCTATAAGTGAAGCTTAATCTAATCTAATACAAAAGCCATAAAAACAAATTTAGAAAGTGAAAATATTTACAAGGTTTAGGCGTCGTAGAATGCCTCCGCATCAATGTCATCGGGTAACGTGCCCAGAAGGCTGGCAGCATTGCCACGCTGGATGGCAATGCTGATTCTCTGAGCAAAGAATAACCCAGCCTTCTGGTCACGTGAGACGTCGATTAACCGTTTAGAAATATCACGGAATAGAGAACGAGCGCTCGGACCCCATGAGCCTAGCGTTTCCACCCCAAACGGCTCAAACACGTAATTACTTACTAAATTACTGTATTTGCGCCGTTTGAGGGTTTCCGCAGTTGCAGCAGCAGCGCCAGCATGGCCTCCCGTGCTTGGAACGTGTGATGGCGCGAGGGTGTCTACGCAGGTTGCGTCCCACACCAAAGGCCTACCCATTTTCCAAGGCAACAATGACATACCATCAGGTCTCTTACCGTCGTCGCGTACCAAACCATTTGGTTCAAGTACAGCTGGTACGCCAGACGCGACAAGAGCACGACGGATTATATCATTCAGATGCGCATGACGAGGAATTCTACCAGCGCTTCTGCTGCAAGATAGCCCATGGTGGCCGAGGCTATCGACGTCTTCTCCACAATGACATCGATGCGGAGAAACACACGGAGCACCTAAACGAAGACAAATGGCAATACGGAATGTCTCATCGTCCAACATGGTTCCAGTGTTGGACGATGGTAGTGCCTGAAGCCATAGACCGGATTCCCATTCTCCCACAGCCAGCAAGCGAGCACGCTCTGTAACATTTAAAGAAGTATCCAAAAGATTCTTTCTTACTATGTTACAAAGCGGCGCGTCCCACAGTCTTTGGGAGAATAGGTTGGTAGATATATTATTATTTATTTCTGCGTTTTGGATATATAGTATAATAGAAGGTTAGTTTACGTGGATATTCTGTAAAAGAGTATTACTTCCCCGGTCGAGCCGGTGTGTGTAATATTACACCTCTGCCTACCCCTTCAGGTTACGGGCGTATGTCTAACAAGAAGGAATACGTACTTATTGTAAGTGTTCCCTCCGCTGTCCTCTGGCGGAGTACGGCTGCGGCACCTGTTTGTACCTGATGTACTCCACAGCGGCCGCCACGACCGCAACCAGAGCCGCCGCCCCCAGCACCAGACCTTTCACCAACGACATCACCTGCGAAACACAAGAGACCATTAATGGCATTTTTCTCTTTGTTCTACCTACCTATTACACCAGCTTTATTTTTCTATTTATAGACTCACGCCTGTACCTAAAAGGCAGCGATAGCCTAGTGGAGATACCAACAGACTGCTGTGCAGAGGGTATCGGGTTCGAATCCATGGCGCGCACCAATGACTTTTCGGAGTTATGTGCGTATTAAATTATTAATTATCGCTTGTCCCGTGCCTCGGAGAGCACGTTAAGCCGTCGGTCAAAGATCTTCATGACAACCGGTCATGAAGATCTTTGACAGTCGTTAGAGCAGGGCCGTGCCGACCCAATCCAGCGCCTGTGTGCGAAATCTATGAAGCGCCTGCGCAGTGGCGTAGGCTAGCTTCGGTGGCACCCGGAAGTTGGCGGATGACCTTTTTTTTTGTCGACCGCCAACGCCGCCGCCGCCGCCTCTTCCTGCGCAGCTGCGCCTGTGTGCGAAATCTGTGAAGCGCCTTTTTTGGCATCCTTTTTCGAAAATAACTGTTATAATTAACGCATATCTCGGCGCGCGGCGCCCCTGTCACCCTGGCGCCTGTGTGCGCCGCGCACATTGCACATAGGGACGGTTCGGCCCTGCGTTAGAGTTCGTCAGTACCTCTAAATAAACCTGTGAAATAAACTGACACTAGTCTAAACAATGCAATATCGCTATCCCTTCGGGTTGCGGAGGTCAGACAGGCAGTCGCTCTGTGGAAAAGCTAATATTCAGCCAAATCCGGTTAGACTAGTAAGCGGACCGCAGATTGAAACTGGGATAACGCTAGGAGGATGAGATGAGACCTACGCCTATACCTATCCCCGAAGGGGTAGGCTGAGGTGTAAGATTACACCCACATTTCGCCATGAATTTTTAGTTCCACGTAATAAGGGGTGAGCCTATTGCAGCTAATGAGAATTCGGAAAAACCCAGTAACACTTTTGCCTGACCTAGGAATCGAACCCGGGACCTCCGATCAGCAGTCGCATACGCTATCCACTGGACCACGGAGGCATTCATGAACACCAAATGAACATCATTTATTGCTTGAGTATGATATTAATAATAATTATTTTTTTCATTAGTACTGTATAACTAAAATTGTGAAACAGTTGCAGCTCCTTACAAAGATAACATGTAAAACCATTATACTGACGATTAAAAAGAGTGAAATAAGTAAAGGAATGCTGAAATGGTTTGGAAACGTGGAGCGAATGAGTGAAGAAAGATTGACGAATGAAATATATATAAGGCAGATGTGTGTGGGCAAGTTGCTTGCGGCAGACCTCGTAAGACGTTCGTCGACCAAATTGGGGACGTCTTGAAAAACGGAAAAGTCCGAAGCACCTGTAACGATTAGGGTATTTGACTAAAAAATCGAATTAGTCCGTCAGTTACATTATCGAAAAATATTGGACACGCATATTTTCTTTAGTCACGTAAACAAAAAATAAAGACGACAAACTTCGCTGAAAACTCGTGTGACGTCACTTGCCAGTACACTTTTTACTGGCAAGTGACGTTACAAGCCCCCACTCTTAGGCATTTCTCCATCTTTGATGCGTTTTATCTTCGTAATTTTTTACTGATTTGATAAAACAAAAAATACGTATCCAATATTTTTCGATAATCTAACTGACGGACTAATTCGATTTTTTTAGTCAAATACCCTGTGGTTTGTAAGGATAGAAGCAAGTGGCGTTCTGTTGTCTCTGCCTACCCCGACGGGAAAAAGGCGTGAGCATATGTATGTTTGTAAAAAAAGTGGTCATGAGTTTTATTGCCATCTTTCTCGTGGTTCTACCTATTGCACTGCGAACGTGGCATTAAAGGTAAACAATTTTGACGTTCATAAGCGTCACTTTGTGGACTAAATGAATAAATGATTTTGACTTTGAAAGTAACCATCGAATGGATAACCAATCTGTTTATAACATAACTTCACGCCTTTATACCCGGAGTAGGTAGAGGTGTATTACACACCCACACTTCGCCAGTTACGTTTCAGTTCCAATGTACCTAATAGGGGGCGAGCCTATTAGCCTAAGTAACGATGTATTCGTTAGACAGACCGTTTTCCCTTAATTTCCTCTCTACGACGTCAAGGCAATCTTGAATAGGAACATTAGGTAGGTAATTATACCTTAAATAAGTTAAGATTTTGTACCTATGATGTTTACAAATCGAAAGCGAAAGTTTAAAATTTGGACGTTCTTGGGGACCGTAGGGGGTGCGCTAAGCGAAATTACCACGAGATAAACGGAAACAAGTAAATAAAAAAAAACGGTCGTAGCTGTGTGCGGTCTGTCTCATCATCATCATCAACCTTTTACAGTCCACTGCTGGACTAGGCCTCTCCTTTGAAAGGAGGAATTGGCCTACTATACCACGCTGGTCAAACGGGTAGGTATAGGGTTTGTATCAAGTTTTCCTTCTCTTACAGTGCTGTTCTCTGCATAATATGCTCCCTCTGTCGGCTCTTACGACACCCATGGGATGATATGGGGTGGTGACATTCCGTATTCTTGATCCGTCACCACACGGACGGTCTGTCTCTATTTAATAATAATTTTGACTGCACGGTTGGCGGGGATAGTGGAACAAAAGGCCACTTGACAATCCGCCGAGTGTTGTGGGTTCGATCCCCACACGAGACAACACTTTGTGTCATACAAAAA